>WAAB01008942.1:128659-205828 GCA_013389865.1 Piaya cayana
AGCCTCGGGGCTGGGGGGTTCGGGGCTGGGGGGTTCGGGATCTCGGAGCCGGGGGCTCGGAGCTCAGGGGCGGGGAGGCTTGGGGGGCGGCTGAGGTGAGGTCGGCGAAGTTGCGGGGGAGCGGAGCTTTGGGGGGCTTTGCGGGACTCTGAGGACTCGTTTTTTTCCCGGCCGGGAGGCAGCTGCGGCCCCATGCGGGTCAGAGCATCTCCCGGAGCGGGGCGGCTGGGGAGTTTCGCTGCGGCTTGTTGCCCTACCCTGGGTGGAAGCGGGGGTGAAATAGCAATAAACTCACCGTGAGAAGGCGGCAGGGGTCGCGGAGGCGCGGGCTGCTCCGCAGGGCTCAGCTCAGCGACGCCCCGGCGGGCCGGGACGCGGCTCCGCGGCCGCCGGTGCTTTATCTGGGAAAGGTTTCGAGTAGCACCGCGGGGAAAAGGTGCCAATGGGCGAATCGGGGGCACCTGTCCTTGCGCTTGTTGTTCTGCCTCTAACTTTAGCCAGAGCTGGTCACAGCCGCTTCCCCCGTTATCTGAAGGACGATGTCCTGATTTCTTCCTACCGAGCCACATGGAATAGACAAATCACCAGAACTCTAAAAGGGAGGAGGTGAAGAACTCACTTCGGGCAGACCGCATCTGTTTCTCTTTTGCTGTGGCGTGGGGGCAGCGGCCACCTCGGGATGCGCTGTGCTCTTGGGAAAGTCCAGCCTGGTCTAGCAGGGCAGCACTTGGCACTGAAGAAATTCTTTCTTTTATGTGTAGGTTGACTGTGTTAAGACACACAGGTGATATCTACATGCTCACACTTTATGGATTGCCTCAAAAGGATTCGTTCTTTTGGATTCCTTTGTGTACAGGGTAGAAGCAGAGCTGGTGTTTCACAATAAGATTCTTGAATCTGGTGGCAAGAAAACCCCAAAATTGCTCTGTGTATAGGAAGTAATTCCAAATAGTCTCAGTGAAATGGGTGAAGATGACACCAGTCCCAAGCAGGTCTACCCACACAATGCCCATTGCAACTTTCATAGAATCATTGAATCACCAGGTTGGGAGAGACCCACCGGATCACTGAGTCCAACTGTTCCTATTAAACACTAAACCATGTCCCTCAGCACCTTGTCCACCCGTAACTTAAACATCTCCAGGGAAGGTGAATCAACCACCTCCCTGGGCAGCCTGTTCCAGTGCCCAATGACCCTTTCTGTGAAAATTTTTTTCCTAATGTTCAGCCTTCAAAAGAGATCTCAGTGATTTCTAAAAGGATTGCTGGAATAGATGGATTACAGTTGTGTTGAGTCTTTGGTCAGCACTGTAAATAAATGTTTACATACCAGTTGATACTGGATATTTGCTTATGCTATTAGTAATTTAATGTGTCATTTAAGAAAGCATAAGTGACAAAACGCACTAATCACAGCTGAGACTTGCTTCTGTCTTGCACTAGTAATTTGAAGACTGGTCTGTAGCTACTGGTCTCTTGGTCTTTCATTTCATACACAATCATTCTTACATGCATATGAATGGAAGACATGGTGAAAGCAGAGTGAAATTCAAAGTTATTAGTATTCTGGTTGATTTTTTTAAATTATTTTTCAAATTTTTATTGGAAGGGGGTCACATAGAACACAACAGAAAACTCTGAAGATATAGAGGGGAGGTATATTTATACACAAACATATATACACATACATACGTATACACACGTATATACACTTCTGATGCCCATCAACACTGATGTGTAGTTTAGTAAAGACCTGTTTGATAGGTTTGGGGTAAGGATGCATCAGTAGGCATATATGTATTGTTGATACGACAGGGGAACTTTGCAAGCCTGTTTTGAGGTGCAAGCTGCCTTCTTTCATCCTTTTCACTTCATACAAAGATGTTCAAGCTGTGCCCTATTAGATCCTCTGTGTAACAAAAATCTGTTTATTTGTATCTGGTTGTTCATTGAATTGGTGCTTGAATACTTCGTATATTAGATGAGAGAAAAAGTCTGCAAACAGCTAGATGACATCCCCCATTATTACTACTGCCAACGTGGTGTGGTTTTCTGCCATTAATATCTGCTCATTAGAGTGGCCTTACTATTTATGTTGTCTCACTTAGGATGGACAAATATGAAGACAAACCCCATTTTTAAATAAATCTCAGATAGAATTGACCAAAATGTGGTGCCTTTTGTTGTGATGAAAGTTACTTAAGCAATAAGAGAAATTGGCATAATTTGAAGCCTTGACAACTTTTTTCCCCCCTCTGTAATTCACACTGAAAATTCCTTTCTTTGCAAACTTTCTACTGGAATAGAGGTCCCAAATCTATGTATTGTTTATGTTTAAGAAATATAATTTGGTTGTAGTTATTGTGATTCTTTAATCATGTCTTGAAGGGGACTTGCTGTTTCTTTTCTTATCATTAAGAACAAATGAGCAAACAAAGAACATGACGTCCCAAAAAAATAAAAAAGCAGTTCTAATTTAGAATACCTTCTACTCTCTTCACCTGTAAGGGAATATTTGTGGGAAAATACTTTTGTGGAAAATGAAGCATGCTCTTTTAGAAGTTATATAATACCCCTGGTCAAACTGTCCTGTCAAACATTACTCTGACTGCAGATCTGCGGTTGATCAGACTGTCCATCAGGACTGTGTTCTTACCTCTGCTTTAGCATACAGTTTATCTGCAGTTTTTATATCTATTGCTGTATTTGTCTGAACATGTTCTACCGAGCTGACTGGTGCAGTTGCCAGACTGGAAGGATGGGATGTCATCCAAGGGGACCTGGACAAGCTGGAGAAGTGGGTCTGTGAGAACCTCATGAGGTTCAACAAGGCCAGGTGCAAGGTCCTACACCTGGGTCAGGGCGATCCCCAATTTCAGTACATGATGAGGGGTGACGTGATTGAGAGCAGCCCTGTTGAGAAGGACTTGGGGGTGCTGGTGGATGAGAAGCTCAACATAAGCCAGCAATGTGTGGTTTCAGCCCAGAAGGCCAACAGTACCCTGGGCTGCATCAAAAGAAGTGTGGCCAGCAGGTTGAGGGAAGTTATTCTCTTCTTCTATTTTTCTGTTGTGAGACCTCATCTGGAGTACTGTGCCCGGTTCTGGAATCCTCAACATATGAAAGATATGGAGCTGTTGGAATGGGTCCAGAGGAGGGCTGCAAAGATGATCAGAGGGCTGGAGCGCCTTCCATATGAGGACAGGCTGAGCGAGTTGGGCTTGTTCAGCCTGGAGAAGAGAAGGCTATGGGGAGGTCTTATAGCGACCTTCCAGTACCTAAAAGGGGCTACAAGAAAGCTGGGTAGGGACTGTTTACATAGGCTTGTAGTGATAGGACTAGGGGCAACGGCTATGAACTGGAGAGGGGCAGATTTATATTAGGCATAAGGAAGAATTTCTTCACGATGAGAGCGGTGAAGCACTTGCACTAGTTGCCCAGGGAAGTTGGAGGTGTTTAAGGTCAGATTGGGTGGGGCCTTGGGCAGTCTGGTCTGGTGGGATGTCCCTGCCCATGGCAGGGGAGTGGGGGGTGGATCTATATGATATTTAAGGTGTATAGCATAATATATAGTATATAGTACACTGCTGATACTCACAGTGATTTTAAAGGTAAATGTGTGAGCAGGTTTGGCTGTAGTTGATCAGCTGCTGGAGTTTGAACTCCTCACTGGCAGCATCAGAAAGGATTTCACAAGCTCAAGTCTTGTCTTTTTCATGTGGATGCATGCTGAGGCAATAGAGTGTCTAATCTCAAGGGAAATCAGGACAACCACCCTGTTCCTCAGAAAGGAGCATGAATCAGTAGAATTTCTCTGTAAGCGGAACAACTGTTTATGATCCTGAGAGATGCAGAAACTGCCAAATAAATGTTAAAAGAAGAAAGAATGAAGGATTGTGCAATGGATCTGTTTCAGCTGTGGGACAAAGAAAGCAAGAATTTCCACAATATTATATCATTGTACGTAGAGTGGAAAGAAACACTGGATTTAGTAAATTCAAGTGCAAATGGCAGCGGGTGAGTATATTTCTGACTGCACGTTTCTGGAGAGCTGTGGACCCAAGGAAAGCTGGAGAGTGATGACTCTTGTGGATCAAAGGTGTTGTCAATAGGATAGATGATCACCTGGTCCTGCTGATTTTCTGTGACACTTCTCCACCACTGTTTTGGAAATGAAAATGTAGTCTGCAGAACTTCTCTTGAAAGGTAGCTTGCTGCTGCTGTGAAAACTCTGATCTTGGGTCAAAATATTTTTTAAGAAGTTTAACAGAAGAAGAAACTCTGAAAACCGATGTAGTGCATTGTTCTGGGAGGATAAAATATTGATAATTAAATGTATAACTGGCTTACAAAACAATGATAACAGAATTGCAAAAGTTCTGATATGAATAATGAGAACTTTGGGAAGAAAGTAGAAAATTGGTACCCAGGAACTATTCACAGGACACTGAGAGAGAAAGGTATGGGGGAGCTTTTGGATTCCCTTTCCTGGGGCGGCTGGTATGTAAAGATGTGCTTATCTTAAACTGAGGCCAATCATTTTCTAATTGAAGGCTTCAAAATTTGGCAATGTCTGGAGGTTTCTCCTATCCACAGTGACTCAACTTTATTTCTGTTTTATTGTTGCTTAGTTGCTTTGAAAGACCAGT
Source organism: Piaya cayana (assembly GCA_013389865.1). Lineage (NCBI taxonomy): Eukaryota > Metazoa > Chordata > Aves > Cuculiformes > Coccyzidae > Piaya > Piaya cayana. The sequence goes on from WAAB01008942.1 coordinate 133,309, forward strand.
AGGTACAGTTTCTTTGAAGTATTTTTCCCACCTTCATCTGAACAGCTCTTTAGGCAATTAAAATAAACTTCCTTGAATGCTTTTATAAACACCATAAAATCCTTCTAAACATTTATGGATTCTGATTCCTTCTGTTGATGTATTACTGTAGTGTTTTGTCTCTTACAAGTATCAAGAATAGATAGATAGATTTTAACCTTCCTAAGAGCAACACACATTCAGGTCCTCCCTACCAAACAGAAGTAGATTACACTGTGCTTACTCATGGCACTTTTAATATGACACAAGGTTTGGGGCTATGAAAACTGGGTATAGGAACCCAGCAGACAGCAGCTGCAGAATCCATGTATTTCTGCATTAAGGCACAAGTTCTGTAGAAGTGTGTATTGTATCAGTTCTTTATGCATTAGGCTGTTTTGTCTGAGTTTACTAGGAAAACCAACATTCCCAGTATATTTTTAGGAAAAGATAACCTTTTCCTAAGGTTTATTGGCCGTACCTCATAGTTTGGGGTGAGGGAGAGAGAGGAGTACTTTTTTTCTGATTCAGTGGATAGTTTGACAAAACTCAACAGCAGCCTAGCATATATATATAATTTTTCTCCATAGTTATATGCAGAATAAACACAGCAATATATAAGTAGGTTGCTTTGCACAACATCATTTTATTCAGAAAATGTGAAAAGAGGCTAGATGAAACTGGAGGAGTAGTGCTTTTTTTTGTTTTGAAAAATGAACTGTCTTTTTAGAAATTCTAATTTTTTTCCCATCTTAGCCTTGTTCCAGTCTGTAATAGAGGTTGTTAGTGGTAAATGACAGCCATAAGGCTGGAACGAGTCCAGAGAAGAGCAACAAAGCTGGTGAAGGGGCTGGAGAACAGGCCCTATGAGGAACGGCTGGGAGAGCTGGGGTTGTTTAGCCCAGAGAGGAGAAGGCTGAGGGGAGACCTCATTGCTCTCTACAACTACCCAAAAGGAGGTTGTAGAGAGGAGGNTTGGATTCTGTTTACAGTTGAAAGAAAATTATTAAGTACATATTAAAGATGTGTTTTGTTCTTCATATGTGTTAGGCAAAGTAAAAAAAACCCCAAAACCCAAACCAAAAAACTTGATTATTACATATACAGAAAAGATAACTTCGTAAATTCTGTCCTTCCAGGTTGCTGTTAGTGTCTTCAATTCTGCTTTTTAAAAAATATATTATTTAATTAGTATTTGCTGATCGGGAAGTATGAGCATTAATGGATGGCCATGAATTTTGAAATTATTAATGCAGTAAGTGAAAACCCCAAGAAAAGTCTATTGTACGTTACCATGTTTTTACATCATTAACTATATTTGTTTAAGATCCTTCACATCTTCCTCAAGAGTTGCCTCCCTTGAGTTCCAACTTCTGAACTCCAGGAGGAATGTTACCCATTTTTTTTGTGCTTGTTTGTTTAAGAACGCCACCTTCTCTTCAGGAGATAGTTCTGCCCTTCCAGAAAGAGATGGAAAATTTGTATTGGCTTCAAATATGCTGATCACGTCCCAGCTGTGGCAGAAGACAAACTACAGCCAAGTTGAATGAGCAATAAGTAGTATATATCGCAGGATATACACTGTAGGGAAGACCTGCTGCCTTTTGTTTCAGTAAGTACTAATATTATAGGACATATATTGAGCTTACTAAAAATTACAGAAAAGGGAACGTATTCAGCATTGTTAGTCTCAAGGGGAATGTGTTCTATTTGCATTCCTGGATGCTAATTGAAACTTTGCAGCTTGGAAAATTGATCTTGTTTAGTCCAGTTCCACCAACTCAGTGGTAACAAAACATTCATGGTAGTGAGCTTCAGGCACTGTTGAGGTGGACTGGATATGAACCACAAGAGATAAACTCCATATTCTTTTACTTGGCCATTGCTTAGTCCTCACTATGCAGTACCTTGCAACAGAATATACTGTGTATTTTTTTTGTATCCCCTACTAAGAACCAGTTTTAAATCCTAAAACATTAGGAGATTTAAAAAGTAAAATAAATTACTTACTAGATGAAATTCAAAAGCAGCAGACTTGAATGTATTGGAAAGTATTAATAGCATCAATGTTCATGTTCTAATGCTGTAGATTAAGAAGCATTGCATAGAGTGTACTAGCATTAGCAGTCTCAGTGTGCTGATAGGGGGCAATCACTGCCCATGTTCTAGACAGCAGAACAGATGTCATTCTGAATTTCCTTTTCCACTCTGAAAATCTTTTTCCTACTGGGAAAAAAATCAGTTGCTTCAGGAATTTTAAGCCGACAACATAGTTAATATTTTATACACAAAATTTGTGTACCCTCTGACTTGCAGGTGACATGGAGGCTCTCAGGTTGCCCTTTCCCACCTATTTCTGCATCTTTAGGGCAGCACAAGGAGTTTTACAGGGGAATAAACAAGGCACTTAAAATTTCTTTTTCTTATCTTATTTTGTTCTGAGGGGAAATTGCAGATCAGACATTCTTGAAGAAGAGTAGTTTGTATGAAAGAAGAGTTACGTGTTTGGAAATATAGTTAGAAATAGTAGACCTGAAATATTCTGTTAACAGTTTCATATCCTAGTACTAAGTATTCCAGTGGTTAGTTGAGTAGATAAAATTCTTAAGCTTCATAAGGTTTCTATTTATTGTGTCTCAAGATATTTTCTGCGTAGGATTTTTGCAATTTGTAAGTAGATTACTAAACAGTCATGACCCTTTTTTCACCCTGGAAATATAAGCAAGTAAAGAGTGCCTCAGCTTTATTTTTTGTCAGTTCTTACAGTTAGGGTGGTGAAACACTGGAGCAAGTTGCCCAGTGAAGTGATAGATTCCCCATCCATGGAAATATTCAAGGCCAGGATGGATAGGGCCTGGAGAAACCTGGTATAGTTGAAGATGCCCCTACTAATTGCAGAGGGGTTGGGCTAAATGACTTTTAAAGGCCCCTTCCACCCCAAATCATACTATGATTTGTGTGGGCGTATCATCTTTCTCCTGTGTTTGTCCTCTGGATAAATTTCCTCTCTTGTACTAATTAACTTGCAGTTTTAAGATGCAGTTTAAGGACACTGTTGTACTGTTACTGGTAGTACAGCCTTCTAGGAAGAATTTTTGACTTGATTTTTCTTTGGCTTGTTTGCAAAGGCTTAAAGACTTCTGGAACACATTTATAAGATGACTCCAGCTCTTTCTGAATGTAGACTTTGAATGTGGGCCTTGAAGAATTGAGTATAAAATTTCTCAAGTCTAAATACATGCCAGTAAAATGAAAAATATGTAAATTTTCCCAATTTTCTTTTCACATAAATAAACTAGAAATCCTAAATGAACCAGAAGACATTAAACACCTCACAGAATAATAGTACTTCTGGATTTTGTTGGTCTGAACTGAACTATGACTTCATACTTCTAGTACTTCTATCAAGAAGAGTTAATGTGGTTGGAAATAGGTATAATGGAAAATTATGCATGATTTTCCATTTTTGTATGCTTCCCCCCCCACAATTTACTGACTAGGTAGGCAGCATACATTAATGAAAATGCTTGTTTAAGCTTTTACATGTTTACTTTTAAATGTTTTGCAGTGCTGGCTAGATATTTTCAATAAAAGCAGGTGTTTCTTGAAGAGTTCCTAGCCTAACTAGAGCATAGAGATATATGAGAAAAGAAAGTAAGTCATCTTTGGTATTTGGATAACAAAGCTGAGGAAGAGGACACTTTATCAGAAAGGTTTTTTCAGATCTAGGGGTGAGCCAGTAAGAGTCACAGTAAATATTTAGATTGAGTTTCAAGTATGTTTTTATTTGAAGGAGGAGAAAGTACTGCCTTCTGAATAGGTTCATTTTTCTGAGTTTGTTTTGGGGGGAAAGAAAGGAGGCTATTTAGGTTTTTTGAAGCATGGGATTATTTTGCCAGATTATCTAAGTGGTGCGCACAGAGAAAATGAGTGAATAGATGGCAAGAGACTTTCATGTAAAAGCTACTGATATTAGTGGTGGTGTCCTTACTGACTCCAAGGGAGCCTGGATCATCTCCTGACTGTCTCTTTCTCTCACCAAAGCCAATTAAAGGGATCAGTGTGTTGTAAAGAAAACAAAATGCTGACTGAAAACCTGGAATTACCAAAATGTTTTCATAGCTGGCAGAAGGTGTGCTCAGCAATGCATTTACTGCAGTGGACTGATACTGCTGTCTCTTATACCTTCAAAAGCACTACTGTTTTGTTCTGTGCACTACAGATGACTGAATTATTTTTTTTTAAATCAGGGAAGGATTTCTGTGTAGAAGTAGTGTAATAATTCTACCCTTAAAGGACATCTGCACATGCTTGCCTTAGCGCAGTAGCAGTCCCACTGCTTGCTCTCTTGGTTTTATGATCTTTTCCTGATCTGACTTGAACTGTCTGTGGGTGGATTCTAGTTTATTCAATGTGAAGGGAAACTGAAGCTGTGTAAAAATATATTTAGATCTTGAGGTAAGTAAATGTAAACATAAATTATTATCTTCTTTCAATAATTGTACAGACTATCTATAAATTAATTATGATCTCCTCACCTGAGAGTGAAAATTGAAATCTTATGTGTATTTGTGCTTACCTATATACTTTTGAGTCATGGACAAATCCTTTTCCTGTAAAAACAGGTACTAAAAATTTACCTCTGTGATTTATTGCCATTGAGACTTTCATGTCCAAAAACTTCTTGTGTAAAGGAGATGCACCAATTCATTAAATGCCAAGCTTAGTAGACACCAGCAGTGTGAATTCAATTTAGGACTAGCAGTATGGGGTACTATGAAATAATACCGTTCTTGATTTTCTTACTCTAAGCCTTTTAACAGTATAAGGAAGTAGATTGTATACTGCCTTTTTATTCTTTGTATTCCCTTGTTCTAGAAAGACCATTGCTTTATTGCTGCAGTGTCTTTAATCTGCAGTGATTTACCACAGTAGGCTGAAATTAATACATACTGACTTAAAGTAAATTAAACTATGCCTTTTTATAGTAGAGAAGAAGCTCTTTAATACCTTTTTATGTACTGGTTTATAATTGAGAAATAAATTTCTCAAAATCAGATCTCTTTTGAATTAATATCTATCTAAATAAATATACTTTTTTTTTCAAGTATCTGATTTCTCTAAAGGCTGTTGTCATACAATTAAAGCAGATCACCTGTGTCTCAACCACCACTCCCATGGTGGTTATTTCAGAGTATTTCCTTGAGCTTTGACCCTCTGAAAAAGTACGTCCAAGACAGTCAGGATACAGGAGGGCAGTTGTCGTAAATCATCACTGTTGCGAATCTATGTCACAGAGATTTTTTGCACCTTCTAGATGCCAGTTTTAGTCATGTGTGAGGCTTTAAATGGTGTAGTGAATACTTTAAGGAGGTCTGACTCGTGAGGTTACAGGCAGAGGTGGGTGTTTGGATGAGGTGGCTTGCGTATCAGAAAAAATACTAGAGCCCACAATTCTAAATACCAACTTGTCTTCCTGTCTCAAGCATTTTCTTATAAACTGATGTATGCTTTTGAAATCTGGATGTGTCACTTACACCAGGAATTAGAATAGGTACCTTTTTCTAGGCTGCTATTATTGCAACATGATAATCTTCCTGAGGCTGACCAAATGAATAATACTTTTCTAGAAGTGTTACTAATTGTTCTGTATCACTGTATTCTTTTTACAATGCTGAAAACTGGTGACTCTTGATCTACATATTTTATTTGTTAAGCTGCATGCCTACAGATAAAGGTAGAGCTCTGTCTTGAGGCTGACAGACCAGCACTGTGACAGGTGCATGGTAAAAGACAGCTGTGCTTTCAAAGGTCAAAGTAATATATTAACTCAAGACTGTGTTACCTGTAGATAGCTTCCAGATTTGAGGCAGTGTCTTTGGAAAATGTCTTCTACAATGTGAGTGTACCAGCTTCAATTAACTGTTACTAAGAGATGTTTACATTGCACTTAGTTGTGTGGGATAAACATTCTTTGTTGTGTTTACTGTTTGAAAAGGGATTGTGAATCAGCTGAAGGAATAGGAAGTGTGATATAGGTAATTAGTAGCAGGCATATACAAAGCCCACTATTGGTTGGGCTCTATTTATTTCATTTTATATTTTAATCAATAGCAAAATACAAGACGATCATAGAATCATAGAACAACCAGGTTGGAAGAGACCCGCTGGATCATCAGGTCCAACCATATCTATCAAACACTAAACCATGCCCCTCAGCACCTCGTCCACCCATGCCTTAAACACCTCCAGGGAAGGTGAATCAACCACCTCCCTGGGCAGCATATTCCAGCGCGCAGTGACCCTTTCTGTGAAAAAATCTTTCCTGATGTCAAGCCTGAACCTCCCCTGGTGGAGCTTGAGGCCATTTTCTCTCATCCTGTCCCGTGTCATTTGGGAGAAGAGCCCAGCTCCCTCCTCTCTACAATCTCCTTTTGGGTAGTTGTAGAGAGCAATGACGTCTCCCCTCAGCCTCCTCTTCTTCAGGCTAAACAACCCCAGCTCCATCAGCCATTCCTCATAAGGCCCCTTCACCAGTAGTAGGATGTGAATTGCTTGGAAATTTGCATGCAGTAGGCACTGGTCTTTTTTCAAAATGAGACACAGGTGTAGAGAACAAAAGAAAAAACAACCAACTGAAAGTCATATAGGAGTAGATAACGGTGTCAGGTTATCTTTGTTCAAAAACTAATTACTAATAGTTTTTAAATTAATGCACACATCTTCCTCTTAACCACAAAGGCAGGGAAAATCCTAAAGGAAAAATATTTTTTCGTTGGAGGACAGAATGGGGAAAACTGTCAGGCAACTGTTAAATTAAATTTCACAATCAATGGCAATGAATAACTGTTAAATTTTACATTCCTTGAAACAGATATTACTCTTAGGAAAAGCTTTTTCTGATGATTAAGTATTTTAGTTAAGTAACAGTAAGTTTCAAGAAGTGTATACCTGAGAAGTATTTAAAAAAACCCACTTAGATTTTTTTTAAATAGCTCTCAATAGTTCACATGACATCTTGATTGTTAAAAGAGGAGTACAAAAGTAAATCACAGAATCACAGAATTTCCAGGTTGGAAGAGACCCTTCGGATCATCGAGTCCAACCATTCCCACCAAACACTATACCATGTCCCTCAGGACCTCGTCTACTCGTGACTTAAACACCTCCAGGGAAGGCGAATCAACCACCTCCAAATATTCAATGCTCAATTCTGTAGAAGGCATCTATGGATGGATACAGGCATCTGCAAGGTTTATTCACTTCCCAAGTAATCAGACATTGCTTAGGCATATTTCAAGAATAAGAGGGTTTCATTTCAGACATCATTGAACACTTAACTGCGAAAATGAAATTTTGTGTGGCTTGTTGCTTTGTTTTCTTTTTGAGGCCAGTGACAAGTGGGGTTCCCCAGGGCTCAGTGCTAGGTCCATCCCTATTCAATGTCTTCATCAATGACCTGGATGAAGGCATTGAGTACACCCTTAGCAAGTTTGCAGGTGACACTAAGTTGGGTGGAAGTGTTGATCTGCTGGAAGGTAGGGAGGCTCTGCAAAGGGATCTGAACAGGCTGGATTCATGGGCAAGGTCCAATAGCATGAGGTTTAACACGGCCAAATGCCGGGTCCTGCACTTGGGGCACAACAACCCTATGCAGAGCTACAGACTGGGAGAAGTCTGTCTGGAGAGTTGCCTGGAGGAGAGGGACCTGGGGGTGTTGGTTGACAACCGGNAGGAGGCTGAGAGGAGACCTCATTGCACTCTACAACTACCCGAAAGGAGGTTGTAGAGAGGAGGGAGCTGGCCTTTTCTCCCAAGTGGCAGGGGACAGGATGAGAGGGAATGACCTCAAGCTCCGCCAGGGGAGATTTAGGCTAGAGATTAGGAGGAAGTTTTTTGCGGAAAGGGTCATTGGGCACTGGCAGAGGCTGCCCAGGGAGGTGGTTGATTCACCTTCCCTGGAGGTGTTTAAGACACGAGTAGACGAGGTCCTGAGGGACATGGTTTAATGTTTGATAGGAATGGTTGGACTCGATGATTCAATGGGTCTCTTCCATCCCTGTGATTCTGTGATTATCTAGGTTTATCCAAGCCCCTCTGACCCAATTTCAGGTTTTGTCATATTTCTTTTCAGACTCCTAATTCTAGGGTTTTCTTCCAAAGAAAATCTTACCAAGATCTCTTTTGAAGTTAGGAAAAGAGGGAAGACTTAAGTACTTCTAAAGATTACTGCTAACACTTTTTGTTGTTATTGTTATTAATATGCTGAAGGTGGAAAAGATTTAAAATATATCTCTTGTTATTTTTCCTGTGTAGAAATCATTTAGCAAGTATTGATTTTAGAGGAATATATTTAATGAGGTTAGCTTACTACGCTAATGCTTTGGCTTGCTTGGCTTTTTGTGAAGTAGGTAAGAGAAAATGCTATGAAATACATAGTTCCTCTTGAAATTTGCATTTATTAATTCTTTTTTTTTTTTTCCATTTATAGTGGTTTTATGGGGGGGTTCTGTCCTTTTGCAACAAAATGGTACTCATTTGTTTCCTAACACGGCAGCTGTTTGTTCTGAGCTTGAAAGAATATAAGCTTCCATGTAGTAACATACCTGTGCTAAAATTGCACAGAATTCAGGCTTCTCATTGAGTTTGAAACTGGTTCATATGCATAAAACTGACAACATGCTGCTGTCAACAAAACGGTATCTTAGGACTTTTTGTCTACAGTAATAGTAATACTAATGCTCTGCACAAGTGATGTGAAGAGCTAACTGGTCTTAAATCTCAGAAGACATTTTTGTTTTTTCTTACTTGCTTTCTGTGAAGGAGGAAATTTTGTAGACATTTTGAGTGTGGATGTTATTGATATGGATAAAAGAGGTAGAACACCTTTTCTCTCTCTTTGTTGGAAGTGCAAGTATACTGCAATACTTGTATTTTAAATTATCATACGCTAGCTTGTTATTACAATGCAACCACTGTGTACAATCATCTGACATTAGGGAAAGTTGTGGAGAGAAGAAAAAATTTCAAGTGAGTATGTAAGATTACTAAACGAATCTTTGTTCCTCTTTATTCCTAATTTAATATCCTCTTATTCCTGAGCTTTTATTACATTTACCCATCACTTTTCATAAATTTAAGAATTTATGGTACTATATAGAATGCTTTCAACTCTAATAATTTGGTTTATGTCTGAGCCTTGGGAGAATTTTTGCCATTGAAATGATAGTAGTCTAAGAAAAAGAATTCCATAATGTGGGGGTTATTTTTACCTGATGTGAACCCAGTAACATATCTACTTTGACATATTCTTAGCTTTGCACTTTAGATCAATGCCACTGTAATCTTCCCACAACGTGGTCATGTATTGGTCAGGGCTGGAATCTCCTTATCTAGTTACACTCACATTGCTATTTTTGAGAAAAATGTGAAAATTTATCCAAAAATTTGAGCAGTAAAAATAACATTTTAATTAAATTTTTTGGGGAAAATGGTTTTTTATGTGACATTTGCTGAATTACAATTCACAGTGGAAAAAAATATCCACCAAAACAGGTAATTTCTTTAAGTGAAAGCCAAGCCTTTCAAATGACAAAATAGCACTCACAAATTTTAATGAAAACTTATTAGTATGTTTCAATAAGCCCTTCCAGTGACACCTCCAGGGTGCACATGCTGCTGTGAGACAGCAGTTCCATGTTAAGGTACAGCACAGAAAGATATGGATCTCTTGGAGCAGGTGCAGAGGAGGGCCACAAAAATGAGAGGGTAGGAACACTTCTAGTATTGAAGGCTTAGAAGAAAGATAGAGGCTTTTTATCAGAGCCTGCAGTGACAGGACAAAGAATGATGGTTTTAAGCTGAAACAGGGTATATTTAGATTGGAAATAAGGAAAAACTTTTTAATGATTAGGATAGTGAGGCACTGGAATAAGATGACTAGAGAAGTTGTGGATGCCTCATCACTAGAAGAGTTCAAAGTCTGGTTGGACAGACCTTTAAGCAACCTATCCTAGTCAAATAAGATCCCTGCCTATGGCAGGGCAGTTAGAACTAGATGATCTGTAAAGGTCCTTTCCAACCCAAACCATTCTGTGATTCTACGAGACTTTGGAATGGTGTTTTTACAGTTCAGAGTAGCTGATAACTGGCTATACAAGCCTAGTTCCATTCATCATTCTACACTGAAAGTAAACTGGAATTAAGACCAGATTGCAGGAAGGTAGTTGTATGGCAGCATAAATTTCTGGCAAGTGTGCTCTGTATTCTGCATTAACCACCCTCTGTGTGAGCTAACTTCTGAATGTGATGATTGACTGCTTTGGTAGTAGTAATGAATTGCTTGAAGACAAGTACTTTTATCCAGAGGAAGGTAGGTTGTAGGACTCAAAATGTTTTCCTAATGCCTAAAAAGTTATGCAATATGGACAGCCACTGCATCTGTTGTTTCCAACTTTAGATTCTGAGAAAACTAGCACTTTTTTGAGGGGTATATGTTTCTTCCTTAGCCATACATTTTAAAGCAACTTACAGTTAAGCAGATTGACTTTACCAAAGTGTCTGAGGGTTAAAAAATGCGCTCTCCCTGCAGGATTCAGGCTGCATTACTTCAGCCAAATGGTTCTAGGGCTTTCTGCAAGAGACTCTTTTGCCATTATTTGAGAAAGTTTAGGGTCCTGAACATACAGACTCAGAATCAGTAAAGCAAGTGAGCTGCAAGTAAACTGAAGTAGGTATAGGATAAGCACTTTTCTTTTGCAATGAATTTTTTATTTTTTAATTTGTAATTTGGAGTTGGATTTGATTCAGAGGTCTTCTTTGAAGCTGGATTTGATTCAGAGATCTTCTTGTGGTTGAAGTACAGGATTAGCAGACATCAGTTCTTACTCTGACCTCCTGTGGAATTTCTGTGGGAGGCCAGGAAAATTTCTGTCTTTCTTCATGACACGACATTTGGCATAATGAATGTGGAGGAGTACCATGTAGCTTAGTTCACACATTATTATAAAGCCTATTGAGAGGCTCACTTGGCTAGCATCTCTGAATAAAATAAATTATCCCATGAACAGAAGAACTAATGAAGCCTGGTTTTCCTTCAACTGATTTGCTTTGTTTATGTCTACTCTAGTGTCTTCTTTATTCTTTCCTGCCATCACTTCAGACCTTCCTCCTCTCTGCCCCACCACTTTCTGTGACTGCTTGATTACTCCACTGCTATGCATGATTTTCTTCATCTCCTACTCATGTACCACCAGCAGTGACTGACATTGTAGTTGACTTGTGCTGAGAAGAAAACATAGCTATTAAGTGTGTCTCATTTCCTTCAGTGAGAATGGCACACTAGACCTCTCATGTTACAATGATGGCATCTTTATAAAAAAACAAACAAACAAACAAAAACAAATACCAATTTTAAATTTTTTTCTGAATACAATGCAGTTTTTTCTTTTCCATTTCCACTTCTTAAAGTCTTTCTTAAACCCTGCTAGCACAACCTGTATGATTCCACAGATTTTGAAATTACACGTGTTCATAACACATTTTTCAAAAATTCATTTCACTTGTAAGGTTGTATCCACATGCACAACAGCATAGTAGCAAGAAGCTAAAAGGGAGTCCTTGTGTTGAATTCTTGTAAAATCTGTTTCATACATTGGATAAACACGAAAACTTAAAAAAAAACCTGATTTCTTTCACCATCAGAGAAGATGTTGTATGTGACCTGTACCTACAGGCTCATTAGAGAATAATCTTTGTATTACTTTTGTTTTTAATGCTACATTTTGGAACAAGGCTAAAGGAAATGTCATTAAGACCCTTCCATAACAGCCCTTTAGTATGGTAAATAAAATAAAATATACCCTAGGACATGGAATTCATGGTCTGGGGTCTTAGTTGAAGGAGATGCATAGAAGTAGTATTACTGCCTTATGTTTGAGGCCTCTGCAACACTATTCTAAGTATAAGCAATGTATATTGTAGTTTATGAATTTCATCTTTGTTTATAAATTGTAATCTCTTGACTTACTCTCTGCTCTCTTAGAATATAGTTGTTTGGTTTGGGGTTTGTTGTTTTTTTTTTAAATAACTTACAGGCAGAAGCTGTTCTCGTTGTCTTTTACAGCCTTTGCAGTTCAAGTCTAGCTGAACTTTGACTTTCTGGATACCAGCCTTTTGCAGATGGATAGGTTGATTCATTAGTCATGCTTCTGTTTTCTGGCACTAAATATGTGAAATGAATGCACAAGATTTTTGTAGAGATTCTGAATTGTGTATGATGGCTGTGGGTTTAGAGGCATCAAACAACCAGCAACAGCTGACATACTATTCCTACAATATGATCTGTTTAGTATGATCTTACTGTGATCATTGTAACTGTACATTGGGATATTAAAGTAGAATAAATTGACAATTACAACCCATACAGATAGTAAAATATTTTTAGTTTAATATATACACAAAATACTATCTAAATGTACTCACAATAGGCACAAATTTCAGAGGGACATAAGTAGAAATAAAAGTTAAAAGCATTTTAGTGTGTCTGTCTGCATGTTTATATCAACACCCAGTTGTTTTGTTGTTTTCTCTCTCTAAGATAGTCCCAGTTATTAATTTCTCATGGAACTTTCCACATCTGATGTTCTTCAGCAAACTTTGGGTGCCTAGATTTCTTTACCAATACAGGAGCCAAGCTCAGATTGCGTGTTTCTTTTGTTACATGCATCCATGTATAGGGCGCTGTTTAAATTCAGATCAGCCTCATCTCCAGAGGTTACTGATCATTCATTTAAGGAAGAGGCAGTACTGAGACACTTGCCTGATTTTGACTACATTCCGCCTCTTTGGAAGTGCTCATTTTCCCATGCTTGGCTTGGTGCCATCATCTTTGCTCTGTATTAAAATTAGCCTGAATGACTACTCTACAGTTTGACTAGCCTGACAACAAATTTCCCATGCTTTACAGGATGATGTTCAGCTCTCATGTGGCGATAATCAGTCTGCTTTGGGGTGGCTGGCCCTTAATGCAGCTGTTGAGCAGTACTGTGCTCACTGTTAAAGGATTTGTTTGGTCTGAAATAATCACTGTAAAGATAATGTATTTTTTAGAGTCCAGAGCTACTTAGTCTTCTGATGCAGCAAACTTTTGATTTTTTTAAATGAATACCTTTATAATGAGGATTTACTAAGGTCCTGTGAGTGTGTAAACTTATGAGAAGGCTGGGCTGTTTAATAGGTGAAACATAACCTCACTCTAAATTAAGACCTGAATAATAATAAAAAAATTTTAAAATGATCAACATATTTTCATCCTGTTATGTACAGGCTTCTTCTNTCGTGCTCTGAGGAAATAAAAGGGGGAAGCTACAGCTGAGGAAGCCCATTTCTGCAGTGCAGTAACTACTGTGGAAACAAACAAACAAAAACAAATACCAATTTTAAATTTTTTTCTGAATACAATGCAGTTTTTTCTTTTCCATTTCCACTTCTTAAAGTCTTTCTTAAACCCTGCTAGCACAACCTGTATGATTCCACAGATTTTGAAATTACACGTGTTCATAACACATTTTTCAAAAATTCATTTCACTTGTAAGGTTGTATCCACATGCACAACAGCATAGTAGCAAGAAGCTAAAAGGGAGTCCTTGTGTTGAATTCTTGTAAAATCTGTTTCATACATTGGATAAACACGAAAACTTAAAAAAAAACCTGATTTCTTTCACCATCAGAGAAGATGTTGTATGTGACCTGTACCTACAGGCTCATTAGAGAATAATCTTTGTATTACTTTTGTTTTTAATGCTACATTTTGGAACAAGGCTAAAGGAAATGTCATTAAGACCCTTCCATAACAGCCCTTTAGTATGGTAAATAAAATAAAATATACCCTAGGACATGGAATTCATGGTCTGGGGTCTTAGTTGAAGGAGATGCATAGAAGTAGTATTACTGCCTTATGTTTGAGGCCTCTGCAACACTATTCTAAGTATAAGCAATGTATATTGTAGTTTATGAATTTCATCTTTGTTTATAAATTGTAATCTCTTGACTTACTCTCTGCTCTCTTAGAATATAGTTGTTTGGTTTGGGGTTTGTTGTTTTTTTTTTAAATAACTTACAGGCAGAAGCTGTTCTCGTTGTCTTTTACAGCCTTTGCAGTTCAAGTCTAGCTGAACTTTGACTTTCTGGATACCAGCCTTTTGCAGATGGATAGGTTGATTCATTAGTCATGCTTCTGTTTTCTGGCACTAAATATGTGAAATGAATGCACAAGATTTTTGTAGAGATTCTGAATTGTGTATGATGGCTGTGGGTTTAGAGGCATCAAACAACCAGCAACAGCTGACATACTATTCCTACAATATGATCTGTTTAGTATGATCTTACTGTGATCATTGTAACTGTACATTGGGATATTAAAGTAGAATAAATTGACAATTACAACCCATACAGATAGTAAAATATTTTTAGTTTAATATATACACAAAATACTATCTAAATGTACTCACAATAGGCACAAATTTCAGAGGGACATAAGTAGAAATAAAAGTTAAAAGCATTTTAGTGTGTCTGTCTGCATGTTTATATCAACACCCAGTTGTTTTGTTGTTTTCTCTCTCTAAGATAGTCCCAGTTATTAATTTCTCATGGAACTTTCCACATCTGATGTTCTTCAGCAAACTTTGGGTGCCTAGATTTCTTTACCAATACAGGAGCCAAGCTCAGATTGCGTGTTTCTTTTGTTACATGCATCCATGTATAGGGCGCTGTTTAAATTCAGATCAGCCTCATCTCCAGAGGTTACTGATCATTCATTTAAGGAAGAGGCAGTACTGAGACACTTGCCTGATTTTGACTACATTCCGCCTCTTTGGAAGTGCTCATTTTCCCATGCTTGGCTTGGTGCCATCATCTTTGCTCTGTATTAAAATTAGCCTGAATGACTACTCTACAGTTTGACTAGCCTGACAACAAATTTCCCATGCTTTACAGGATGATGTTCAGCTCTCATGTGGCGATAATCAGTCTGCTTTGGGGTGGCTGGCCCTTAATGCAGCTGTTGAGCAGTACTGTGCTCACTGTTAAAGGATTTGTTTGGTCTGAAATAATCACTGTAAAGATAATGTATTTTTTAGAGTCCAGAGCTACTTAGTCTTCTGATGCAGCAAACTTTTGATTTTTTTAAATGAATACCTTTATAATGAGGATTTACTAAGGTCCTGTGAGTGTGTAAACTTATGAGAAGGCTGGGCTGTTTAATAGGTGAAACATAACCTCACTCTAAATTAAGACCTGAATAATAATAAAAAAATTTTAAAATGATCAACATATTTTCATCCTGTTATGTACAGGCTTCTTCTCCAGCTTGTCCAGGTCCCCCTGGATGACAACCCGTCCTTTTGGTGTGACAACTGCACCAGTCAGCTTGGTGTCATCTGCAAACTTGCTGAGGGTGCACTCAATCTCACTGTCTATAATATTGATGAAGATATTAAACAGCACTGGTCCCAGTATGGACCCCTGAGGGACACCACTTGTCATGGATCTCCATCTGGACTTTGAGCCATTGACCACTACTCTCTGATATGACCCTCCAACCAGTTTCTTATCCACCATACTATCCACCCATCAAATCCATATCTCTCTAATTTAGAGAGGAGGATGTTGTGGGAGACCATGTCAAAGGCTTTACAGAAGTCTAGACAGATCACATATGTCAGTTTACCCATATCCACTGCTGTGGTCACCCCATCATAAAAAGCCACTAAGTTAATCATATAGGATTTGCACCTGGTGAAGCTCTGCTGGCTGACATTAATAACCTCCATGTCCTCCATATGCTTTAGTATAGCTTCTAGACGATTTGTTCCATGATCTTCCTGGGCACAGAGGTGAGGCTAACAGGTAGGTAGTTCCCAGGGTTGTATTTTCTGCCCTTTTAAAAAATGAGCGATATGTTACCCTTTTTCCAGTCAC
Organism: Piaya cayana; assembly: GCA_013389865.1. Classification (NCBI taxonomy): domain Eukaryota; kingdom Metazoa; phylum Chordata; class Aves; order Cuculiformes; family Coccyzidae; genus Piaya; species Piaya cayana. The sequence continues at coordinate 149,305 of WAAB01008942.1, forward strand.
CAGGGACTTCTCCTTATTGCCATGACTTTTCAAATATCATGGGAAGTGGCTTGGCAACCACATCTGCCAATTCCCTCAGGACTCTGCAATGTATCTCATCAGGTTCACAGAATCACGGAATCACTAGGTTGGAAAAGACCCACAGGATTATCAAGTCCAACCATTCCTACCAATCACTAAACCATACCCCTCAGCACCTCATCCATCTGTCTTTGACACATCTCCAGGGATGGGGACTCAACCATCTCCATGGGCAGATTATTCCAATGCCTAATGACCCTTTCTGTGAAAAAATCTTTTCTGATGTCAAGCCTGACCCTCCCCTGGCAGAGTTTGAGGCCATTCCCTCTCATCCTGTCCCCTGTCACTTGGGAGAAGAGGCCAGCTCCCTCCTCTCCATAACCTCCTTTCAGGGAGTTGTAGAGAGCAATGAGGTCTCCCCTCAGCCTCCTCCAGGCTAAACAACCCCGGCTCCATTGGCCACTCCTCATAAGACTTGTTCTTTACATTTTCCAAAGCTGAGAATTTGGACAAAGATGGGTTTGTTTGTGCAATAAGTTGCTAGTCCTGTGTCATGTAGACAAATTAAATGAACTCTTGAGCCCAGCTCTGCTAGAAAGTACAGTTCATAGCCTAACCTGATTTTTTAAGTTGTGTGCCAAATCTTGGCAGCCTTTGAAGTCCTACATGGTTACAGCCTTTCATCTATATCTATTAAGAAAAAATATTCACATTTTCAACCTCTTACCTTACTAAAACAATATGTAAGCTACAAATGACTGTGAAAGTCTGTTGTTTTTTAATCTATGAGTGTTACAATTCATTATTGTTCTTCTATTAAGTTATTTCTCTTGAGACTGCAATACTATTTTGTCACTTACAGAGATTCACACTGTAACTGATGCAGCAATTGAGATTAGATAGTTTAGTGATTTATTAGCTCACTGCTGAGATAATTAATAACTAATAATTTAGGAGTCAGGCAAGTTTTTCAGTACTCTCTGGTCTGTAATGTCTATTATGTTTTGCATACCTAGGAAAGTTCTGATTCCAAAAGGCACTGGTAGTTTGAGATCCCAAGGCAAAAGAAGTTATCATTCATGTTCTTCCCCCACTTCATAAATAAGTATTTGAAAAAAAATTCAGATAATTTATTTAGAATTTAGTATTTTTCCTGAGGGGAGTGCTTGAAGATTAAAAGATAAATTCAGTCCTCTCTTTAGCTATACTCCTTGGCAATTTGTATTCTATTAATTTATGTAGCTGCATATTGTGAAATAAATTACTACTTCACTTTTGTGAGACTCCACCTGGAGTATTATTTTCAGTTCTGTAATCCTAAACATAGGATTGGATGTGGAGGAAGGATGTGGAACTGTTGGAATCAGTCCAGAGGAGAGTTACAGAGATGATCAGAGGGCTGGAGCACCTATGCTATGAGGACAGCCAGAGAGAGTTTGGGTTGTCCCCATCCTGGAGAAGAGGAGGGTCTGGGGAGACCTCATAGTGGCCTTCCAGTAGCTGAAGAGGGCCTACAAGGAAGTTGTGGAGAGACATTTTACAAGGGCATGTCGTGATACAATGAGGGGGAATGGCATTAAAAAGGAAAGGGGAAGATTAGATTAGATTAGATTAGATTAGATTAGATTAGATTAGATTAGATTATACAGCAGGAAGAAATCCTTCATGGTAAGAGTGGTGAGGCACTGGAAGAGGTTGCACAGAGAAGTTGTGGATTTCTCCCTCCCAGGAAGTGTTCAAGGTCAGGTTGGACAGGGCCTTGAGTAGCTTTGTAGTCGGAGCTGTCCCTGACCAGGGCAGAGGGAGTGGAAAAAATTGATTTTTAAGTTCCCTTCCAACTCAAACCATTCTATGATTCTATGATTCTGTATTTTGAGTGCCTTGTGTGCTTATAACATGCTTACTGACTGAATTTCCAAGCATCTAGTTTTCCTGTGCTGACACTTGAAATTATTCCCTCATAGTGTGTTGGGACAAGATCTTTCCCGTTGCACAAAGCCAGACTCATAAAAAGAGCCTGAAAGAAGGCTACAGAAATTCACTTACAAAGTAGTATTGTGTAAGTCACCTAGTCTGCAAATTGTGATTTAATATGCAGTGGTGTTTACATGTAACATCCTGCATTTGCCATTATCAAAAGATCACCAGTCCTAACACTGGGATGACCTGAAAAAAATGAAAGGTTTTGGCTTTTAATCTGTATTACGTCTAAGCTTTGTAGATTTTTTCCCTGAGTTAATTCATTTATGTGGCTGTCCAAAACACTGGGTGGGCTTTGGTAGTATACAGCAATCAGTTTGACCTGTTCAAGTTTCAGTTGAATTAAGCGTTTGATAATTATTTTACAGATTGCATTTGGAGCTGGGCGCATTCAAGATCAGAACAGATACCCATGATGGGATTTTGGAGACTGTCAGTCTGTTTGCAAGTCTTAATGGTGAAGGTTGCCACCGACCATGCCTTTGGCTCTGTCTGTATCTGTTGTTCTCACTGTTCAGACCTCTGGGTTTGCCATTGTTTCACTCTTGTTTTCTATGCCGTTCCTTTCTTGATCAATTTAGAGGCAACCATTCACAAGTTTTGTGGTGTTCTGTGCTGACTCTGCGAGTTTGTTCAAACTGGGAGCATATAAAGGGAAGTTCAAGACTTCATCTCTTACGGCATTGTTTTCAAATCTTCTGTTTCTCTGGGCTTTTCTTCAATGTTTTTACGGGAATGATTTTAGAATTAGCATTTTAAAGAATTGATTGATTGTGATTCCTGGGAGAAGAAAATAAAGGGGATTGAAAAAAGGTCAATTGCTTCTCCTTGTTTTTTGAGTAACTCCTAACACTGTAGTATTTTCACTGGAATTATTCTGGCTGTTTTATTCCTAGTTGATGTTAGTGTTTGATTTTCCAGATATGATCTGATAATTGGGGTTAGGTTTTTGCCTTTCTCCTGTGTAAGTAGTTTAGTGTAATTCCCACAGTTATAGGAAAAAATACTATAGGAAGGATTTTAAATTTCTAGATTTCTTACTGCTATCTGCTGTCTGCTAGATCTGAGTGCTGCTAGGTCTACCTGCCTGTAAACTAGAATATTGCAGTGACACTTCTGTGTTGAAGTTGGCAACTTGCTTGTATTGGGAATTTGTCCAGTCATTCAGAGTGTTAAAAATCCATTTAGTTCTAGCGTCTTGTATGCTGGTAATAGTGGAAGAGATTGTGGGTGAGTGGATAACCAATTAAAGCAGACAGTTGTCCATTCCAGTGAGGCAGGTATGTCTTAGAAAATGTTGGCAATACCTTGAAGATTAATAGCCACTAATTCAGTGCCATCAGATAGTACTTTCATCTGAGGCATATCTGCAACCATCAGTTCAGAAAAAGCTGTCACTAGGCACTGTTAGACTTTTTACATACTAAGTCTTTCAGCATTCTGGCTATTGGACTTGATGATCCCATGGGTCTCTTCCAACCTGGTTGTTCTATGATTCTATGATTTAAAACTAGAGGACACAAGTGAATCACATGCATCAAACACATCCATCTCAGTATTTCCACTTTATCCAATTATACTTTACTGTACCAAATAATCTTCGTTCACTGAAGTATTAATTGCATTCTGAGGTAGCTTGTTTAAATAAACCTTACCCATTCTTTTGAGGGAGAAAACTGGAAGAAGGCTAGAGTCACTCCTATCTGCAAAAAAAAGAAGGATCCAGGAAATTTTAGGCCCATCAGTCTTCTTTCCATCCTTGGAAAGTTATGGAATGAATCCTCCTGGGTCTTGTCACAAGTCAAATAAAGCATGTGATTGGGAAAAGCCTGCACAGATTCACCACAGATAAATTGTGCTTGACAAACCTGATCATCTTCTACAACAAAATAACCTGCATGGTTGATGTGGGGTGAACAGTGGACATTGTCTACCTAGATTTCTGCACAATTTTTGATATGCTTTCTCACAACCTCCTCCTAGAGAAACTGATACATTATGACCTAGACAAGTGGTCTGTGCTGTGGATAGGGAAAGGCTGGCAGGCTGCAGCAGAGGGTGGTAGTAAGTAGCTACTTTTCAAACTGGCAACCTGTCATAGATGAGGTTCCCCTGGGATCAATGTTTGGCACTACACTGTTTATCTTCATAAGTGATCTGGATGATGGGATCAAGCACACCTAGCAAAGTTTGCCAGTGATACAAAACTGAGTGGGAAAGTGGGCACTTTGGAAAGAAGAGCCACCCTGCAGGAAGATTGGATAGGCAAGAAAAGTAGGCTGACAAGAACCTTATGAAATTCAATAAAAACACATGTAAGGTCTTGTGTCTGGGAAAACATAATCCATGAGTGTAGCACAGTGTGGGAACTACCCGGCTGAGGAGCAGCACTGTGGAAAGNAACCTGCATGGTTGATGTGGGGTGAACAGTGGACATTGTCTACCTAGATTTCTGCACAATTTTTGATATGCTTTCTCACAACCTCCTCCTAGAGAAACTGATACATTATGACCTAGACAAGTGGTCTGTGCTGTGGATAGGGAAAGGCTGGCAGGCTGCAGCAGAGGGTGGTAGTAAGTAGCTACTTTTCAAACTGGCAACCTGTCATAGATGAGGTTCCCCTGGGATCAATGTTTGGCACTACACTGTTTATCTTCATAAGTGATCTGGATGATGGGATCAAGCACACCTAGCAAAGTTTGCCAGTGATACAAAACTGAGTGGGAAAGTGGGCACTTTGGAAAGAAGAGCCACCCTGCAGGAAGATTGGATAGGCAAGAAAAGTAGGCTGACAAGAACCTTATGAAATTCAATAAAAACACATGTAAGGTCTTGTGTCTGGGAAAACATAATCCATGAGTGTAGCACAGTGTGGGAACTACCCGGCTGAGGAGCAGCACTGTGGAAAGAGATATGGGAGTCCTGGTGGACAAGCTCAATGTGAGCAAACAGTGTGCTGTTCAGGTTAAGAAAGCGAGCAGGATGCTGGGCTACATAGAAAAGGACAGTACCAGCAGATATAAAGATGTTATTCCACTACTCGGTGCTTGTAAGGGCACACCTGAAATACTGTGTTCAGTGTTGATCCTTGCTATTCAAAACATGTGTGGACAGGCTGGAAAGTTTACAGAAAAGGGCCACAAGGATGATCAAAGGACTAGGAAGCCTGCTGTATGAGGAAAGGCTGAGAGAACTGAGTTTGTTCAGCCTTGAGGAAAAAAAAAGTTTAGGGGAGACTTTATCACCATATTCCAGTATTTAAAGAGTGGCTACAAAGAAGATGGAGACTCCCTTTTTACAAGCAGTGACATGGAAAGGACAAGGTGTAGGAGCTGTTCAAAGACTAAGATAAAAGAATGAAGCTGATGCCAAGCATGTCAGAATAGACATGATTAAAAGACCAGGTGTTCTGAACAAGGCACACAGGATAATGAATCTTGACTGTGTGAGAAAGTCAAACTGAGAAAACCTGTCTGGGAATGTGTGGGAGTGAGGATGGGGCTGAAGACACTCACAAGTGGGGCTGTTTGGCCTCATATTTCAGCAACTGAAGAACTGTAGAAATTTGCTTGAAAAAGAGAAGCTAGCAGAGTTTCCTAAATTTTCTTCTGTATGTTGTTCTGATTAAAAGAGTATACTTAGAGAAAAACTCTGAGGTCTTAGTCTCCTTCACAAGGGGCAACGGGTACAGGTTGCTCCTGGTGAAATTCTGATGGGGCACAAGGAAAGCTTTTCACAATGAGAACAATCAGCCATTGAAGTCCCTTCAAACCTGGTATTCTATGATTCTATGGTTCTATGAAAACAGAAGGAAAAGAACAAGAGGTTGATAGAGTTCCTCCACAGTCTTTCATAATGGACCTCAGATGCCTTTAAAGTTTTCCTAAGAAAGTACTTGCAAGATTACAAGAGGCTCTGGCAGACCACAGGGGAGGAAAAGTATCTCATTTGTTTTATAAACCTGTGTCTTCCTAGTACACAGCGGTAAAGATTCAGCGATAGAAGTAGGAACAGCATCAGATCTAACACGTCTCTATGTTTTCATAAATTCAAATGCCAATTCTACACATCAGTGGCTAACACTGTTAACAAAAACTATCTGAGAATAAAAATGGAAATATTCCATTAGCTGCTGCTGTTGGATGGGAAGTGAAAAATGCACTCTATTGAAAAAAGGAACAGTAACCGAGAGCACTTGTTCACAACTTATCCATGAAAACTTAATTATTCCACCTTTGAAAAGTCCTTGTAGACTTGTATGATCCTACTTGACTAAATAAATACACTGTGAAATGTCCCTTTCTCCTTTTTTCTTTTTCCTTCTGTTCAGTGGATGTTAGTTTATCCTCAATATTTACAAATAAAAATTCACAAAAAATCTTTTAGTTGCTTCTACTCAGTATTTGACAGAAATTATAGCTAAATAGCGACAAACTAAAGATCAGGTTGTAAGGAAGGAACTACTGTTGCAGATGTGAATTTGGGATTTTGTTTTTCTTTTGAATGCAAACAGTTGAAGGATACTAAAGGGAAATCTCTTGAGGAATTCAAATTACCTAGGATTTTTTCATAACTATTGCCACCAGCTTAAAATATTGTCTGAGAGTTTGCATACACATTCTTTTCTGTGACAATGCAAAGTTCCCTAGCATCTAATATAAAAAAATGGAACTATTGTGAACACTCTGCACACGATACAGACACACATTTAAAGTTAAGACATTTAAACACATTTAAAATTAAGACATGTTGAAGCTTTAAGAAATCCTTTCAAATAAGGATCCACTAATAATGAGAAGAGAAACAAGTTTGTTTTTCTTTAGCATGTGCAAGGAGCAACATGTGTCTTCCTTATGTAAGCATTCGCAGAATTTCTCTCAAGTCAGTTTTTTATATCCAGTGAGACGATTTTCTATATACAAAACCAATTTATGGTACCTGTCTTCTTTCCATTTCCTTCTGCATGCAAATACACTAAGGTGTTTTCTTCCTAAAGAAATTCTGTAAAGGAAATTCTCTTCTTATTAGCCAGTCCCTCAGCCTGCTTGTGATGTGAAATATGGCTTTATCTGCATTTTGATCAAGGTTCCTAAGACTAAGTTTAATTTTAATATCCCTAAGAATCTGGGAACTTAACCTGTCATATGTAGAAATATATACAGAACTGAACTTGGCTTTTACAAATAAAGGATCTTCTTAACTTAGAGGAAGGGGGCCAGGAAAGGATCTACACCAAAATCAGTTTGGCTCACTGACAGGCTAGAATATTGGCAGATTATGTACTGAGGAAGTCTTTATTTTGCAACCAGGAGTCAACCATACAGAATGAAACTCTGTAAATGATTTTTCAAGAGTAGCCAAAGAATACTTTTTGTTAATACTCAGCCCTTGATTACTCATCAAGATTCTAGCACTTGATATGTCTTTACCTTTAATGCTGTGAGGTATTGATTTTCTCATCTCAGGTAACAATCAGTTGGGTGCTTCAGATCTTCTAACATTTTTTCAAAAGCAAAGTCAATTATAATGCTTCTTTTTACTGAAAAAGTTGCCTAGTAATCTGAGCATAGTGTTTCAAATGTCATCCTTTCAAGAATCTTCTATCCACTCCTAATAGATTCCTACTATTGTCTTGAACATATCATGCAGTCTTTTTGTCTGTTTGTTTATCTTTGAAAAAAAAGGTCCTACTTGCTTAAAAAAATTCTGGTTATATGTAAAAATTAATCTGTCCTGTGAAATCCAAAATTAGTGTGCTTTGGGGGGTAGAGGTGTGGTAGATGGATGGTACACTTTTTAGAGTTTAAAAGAAACTTGGAAAAATATTTCAATTTGTTAGGCAGTCTTCAATAACTGCATAGGTGCAAGCTCTTACTTCAAATGACTAATTTAGTAATACTTCAATCAGCACTAGATCATTTCATTGTGAACATTACTGCATATTAAATAAAAATTTGCAGACTAGGTGACTGACACAATGCTACTTTCTAAGTGAATTTCTATAGCCTTCATTCAGACTTTTTAATGCTTCACTGCACTCACATGAAGAATTTCTTCCTACTGTCTAATCCAAATCTCTCCCTCATCCTGTCATGACATGTCCTAGTCAAGTGTTCCTCCCCAGCTTTCTTGTAGGCCCCCTTCTGGTACTGGAACGCTACTGTGAGGATTCCTCAGAGCCTCCTCTTCTTCAGGCTGGGGGACAACCCAAACCCTCTCTGGCTGACCTCATAGCATAGGTGCTCCAGCCCTCTGATCATCTCTGTAACTCTCCTCTGGACTGATTCCAACAGCTCCATGGCCTTCTTATGTTGGGGACCGCAGAACTGGTCACAATACTCTAGGTGGGATCTCACGAGAGTGGAGTAAAGGGAGAGAATGATTTCCCACAACTTACAGAATCACAGAATCACTTAGTTGGAAAAGACCCACAGGATCATCAAGTCCAACCATTCCTATCAATCACTAAACCATACCCCTCAGCACCTCATCCATCTGTCTTTTAACACCTCTAAGGAGGTGGGCAGTCTGTTCCAGCGCCCAATGACCCTTTCCATGAAAAATTTTTTTCTGATGTCAAACCTGACCCTCCCCTGGCAGAGCTTGAGGCCATTCCTCNTCCTAACTCACTGTAAGAGACTGTGTTGGACTGTGTTTGTCTCAACATTGCTGCTGCCTTGGGGATTGCTTAAGAACCCTCCCTGATATTGGATTGGGATATCCACCCAGGAGTCCACCCATCAAATCAAAACATCTCCAATTTAGAGAGAAGGATTTTACTGGGGACCATGTCAAAGGCTTTACAGAAGTCCTGATAGATTACAGCCACTGCTTTTCCTGTTTCCCCTGATGTGGTCACCCCATCATAAGAAAGCCACTGGGTTGGTCAGGCAGGACTTGCCCTTGGTGAAGTCATGCTGGCTGTCTCAAATCACATCCCTGTCTTGCATGTGCTTTTACATAGCTTCTAGGAGGATATGTTCCATGATCTTCCCAATCACAGAGCTGAGGCTGACAGGTCAGTGGTTCCCAGCGTCCTTCTTTGTACCATTTCTTAGAAACAGGCACAATATTGCCCTTCTTCCAGCCACCAGGGACCTCTCCTGGCTGCCATGACTTGGAAACCACATCATCCACTTCTCTCAGGACTTTAGGATGCATCTCATCAGGTCCCATAGACTTATACATGTTCCAGTTCTTGCGGTGGTCACAAACAGGATCTTCCCTTACAATGGGAGCCACTATACAGCCCTAGTCCCCATCTTGTTGTCCATTGACCCAGGAGGGGTGAGGAGAGTGGTTGTCAGTGAAGACTGAGGCAAAAAATGTTGAATTCCTCAGCTTTCTCCTCATTTGTTCATAAAAGTTCACCAGTGGGGGTTTGCTTTTCTGGTTGACATGCCTATAGAAGACTCAATCAGTTGTGAATTTTTAATATTTAAAGAAAACATGACTGATGGCCTCATGTTATTCCTCATCAGGAACTTGATGCCATGTGTTCCAGATCTCATTATTAAGTTTCCTAAATCATGCTTTACCTCAAATATTTATTGTATAACTTCCCCAGGGACTGAAGTAAGACTGATGGACCCATAATTTTCTTGATCCTCCCCAATCTCCCTGACTTTTGATGTACTTTTTAACCCAGTGAGTACCAGTTTTGTAATTTGCCAGTACTCTAGAGACCTCCAGAAACAAACATCATATTTGTATATAAAAAAGCACTATTTTATAGAATGAAAGAATAATTCAATGGGAAGATAACTCATATGGTCACTTAGTCAAACCTCTTTTGCAAAGCATATTCAGTCCCAGGTGGCTCAGAGCTTGGTATAGTTATGTTTTGAAAACTTCCAAGGATTAAAACTTCTACAGCAAAACCTCTCTAGGCAAAGTTTTCAATTTTTTGTTATAGTGTTTTGGTTTTAAAATCCATTATGATTTTTGGATGCTGAAGACATCAAAGATGTTGTTCAAACTACCAAGAAGTCTCTTCAGAGGTATGAAAATCATGTGTGAGGAGTAATTGGAAAAGAAAGGAGTCAAGTGTGTCACTGAATCTGTAGCATCATATCTTACCTTCAAATAGGCAAACAATAAAAATGGGAAAACCTTAGGACCATGGGCAGTTGTCTGGAAGAAACCCCTCCAGTGTCAGACTTCTTCTCTACTGTTATCTCTTCATGTAGAGAAAGAACTAAGAGATTGATCTGGTTTAAGCCAATTTCTGCATCTTCCGGCAGAAAAATGACATCTGTCATTCGTGCCACTCTTCATTGTCATGATCCTGTCACTTACTTTTTCATTCTGGCTGTAATTTCTGTGTGGGAGTGAAAAGGTCATGTTGATGACATTTGTACATTTTCATGGTAATGTACCATTACTTCTAGAACAATATCAGTATTTTTGAGCCCCTCATGGCACCCCAAATTCAAATGTTGAATGTGGAATCATCTTCCCACTGGAGCTGACAGGCCAGAAGTAACAAAGTCAGACTTTCTTCCACCAGGAAATTACATGGGAATGTCCCCACAGAATGGCAACAGATCAGCTCTCTAGCAGATTTTCCCAGCAGGTGGAAGTGCATTTGAATAATCTTGTGAGTTGTGGTTTTCAATTTCTGCCAACCTTGCAGTCTTAGACTAAAGTAAGATTAAACTAACCTATTCATTCACAGCAAGCTGATGGTGTGATGCTTCTTAGAGCTATTACTCCAAACTTTCAACAAAGTATTTCACTGCATACATTAATTTCAACTGAGAGAAACTGCTTGAACTCTGGACGCTTACAAGTGGACTTCATTGTGTGGGGCAGGCCAGAGTCTCAAGGGTCTGTGCCCTCAATTGTTTGGGCTTCTCTGAGGAAGTATGACAGACTGTCACAGTTTTGGTGTGAAATCCTCATGGTGAAATAATAATTGACTGCCCCCACAAAATAGAGCTTTTTCTATCCTCTTTTCCAGTTTTACAGATTTCTAGCTGTGTGAAGACTGGAAAGCTTGGATAAGAACACTAGTGATCTGAAAATTCAATGCTGTTTTTAATATAAACTTTTTTCCCAAGAATTTAAAATTTTCTACTGAGCATGTCTTTCAAGACCCTACTCAAAACCACTTTTGTAGCCCATTAAAGATAACTGCAGCAACAGTGCTTATGTTCAGTTGTGTAAACATGGGCTTTTGTTTTTCTCCCAAAGAGCCTGTGCTTGAGCTTGTCCTGATCTTCATATCAAAAGGGAGACTTGCTAACTTTTAAGTCTTTTCTCTTTAGGATATACCAGCTTTTTGCAGTGTTAAAGGGGTCAGTAGAACCAAATCTCTGTTTTGAGGATTTCAAAATTTCCTGAAATGCTGAGGGAAATTCTCCTTGGTTATTGTACTGAAAAGCTGATTAATTATTTCTTTTTCCTGTCTTCAGCCCTCTTGTTTCAAAGACCGTTCAAAGTACTGAAGGATCAAATTATTTCCAAATACTTAAAGCACCTAGCATGTACTTCCCAGTGCAGTTACACACTTAAAGTAGTCGCTATTTTTTTAAAAAAGTTAACTATTGTAGGAGTTTTCTGTCCATATTTGTTAGTAAATGATATACGTAGTGTGTTCTGATTTCTTTGTCTTCTTCTGTATGAACAGAAGATGCAGGACTTCCATCCCTGATTTTATCAGTGTCATCTGTTCCCATTTCCTCCTCCTCCCAACAAATTTTCCTTATAGTTCTTTTTCCAATTACTGGTGTGTGTCTTTCTTCTGAACACAAAGGAATTTCTTTCTGCTTAGGGAGTTGGTTTGATTTTAAAAGATAGAAACAAAAGCACTTTGTCTGAACTGGTTATTTGTTTTTTAGATCCACGTGATTTTTCCCATTAATTACCTAATGTTGGAAATGACTTTATCCTCTGAAGCCAAAGGGCTATAACTCTGAGCTTTTTAGCTAGACTGCTTCTAAAGGAAGATACATGGTCCTCAGTCTGGTTTTTTTAGGCCAATTAAATTGGGGTGGTTTATTCTAGGTTGTAAACCTCCTCACTCAAATCCATGAGTTTCACAATAAACCTAGGTGATTCTCTCTGTGGAGCCTGGGTTAGAGTACACTAATCTGAAAGAGTAGGATCAGGTTTATGATCAGCCACCCCCCTAGAGGTCACCATCACAGGTAGTTACAGGAGTTAGCTAAACTGAATGTAGAATCCTTAACAACACTGTTGAATGCGTCCAGGTTCTTCTTAATACCTTCTGATACTGTCCAGACCTTTGCAACAGCTCTTGCCTGTTTAATGAAATTTGAAACTGTTTACTGAGTAATTATGAACACCATAAGTCAAATGAAGCATTCTTCTCAAATGTGGCTGAATGTGGTTTGATCCTATTATTGGATCTTTATCTTAATTTACTGTCTTTGTGGATTCTGCCACATTTCTATTTTTCTATTTTTCTGTTTCAGAATACAACACATTTTCAAATGCACTGAAGAGATGCTGTGGTCAAAAGGAGAGCTCTGTGTTCAGTCAGAGAACAGATGAAGCATCTGTGGCTCATTATTTTCAGGTAATGAATCTTCCGTGACAGTTTGTGAAATCTAAGTTACTGTTGTTTGCCTGACCTTACTCACCAGGTCAGTTAGAAAAATAACTTAGGTTTATTCAGAGAGTGGTTGAGACCTTGGTAATCTAAGTACTACATAACTCAAGGCAAGATTGATAGAAAATGGGCTTTATAATTTTCCTATTTTTCCTCTCCTTTCCTTTTAGTATTATGGCTGTCTATCTCAACAACAGGATACAACGCAGGATCACATTGATTTTACACTTAAGGTAAGCTCTGTTAAGAGTCTTAAATGTTCTAGTATGCTGCTTAGGCTCTAAACTTCAGCTTGCCCTGTAGAGCAACAATGATCAGACTGGAGCCTTTTCTCACTTGGGATTTTGTGCATGAATATACTAATTCATGAACGTTTTACTTTATTGTTGTTTTTATCAAGCACGTGGACTCAAATGCGTGATGGTGATAGTATATCCTCAAAATGCATGCACCAAACATGGAACCAGACGTGGGTTTTGAATTCCTCTGCTGTCTTCTGTGCACAGTCTGGGATGTACAACCATATATATCTAGCCTAGAAGTATACAGTTCTTGATATTTTAAGCTGTTATCTTTCCCATTTGGCATCTTGGAGCCCATATGCAATATTAGTTTCTTTATCACAATGTATTTGCTATTGTGCTACATAGTCACTTGCAGATACTTGCAAAAGTTTTCTAGTTTATAGTTCTTTCACAGAGGTCTCCACTGAATGTTTTACACCTCACAGTCATTACAAACTGAGCAAGCTCATAAGTGGCTGCTGTGATTCCATTCGTACAAGGCAGAGATTCAGAAACAATGCAGGAACTCAACACTTCAGAAGCCAAACTCATCTCTAATATATCTATATCTTGAAGACTACGTTAATGAATTATCTAGTCCTTTGCCTCTCATATTGCCCAAAATGGGTAGTTGGCAAAAGACAAAAGAAACTTTACACTGGGATATGTAGGATAATCTGCCTTCCCAACCTCCCAGGTTAGAGTCATTTCCTTATTTATTTTTTTAGGTTCCTTGAAATGCAAAGCACAGGACTATTATATTTTACAATTATTTTACTTTCTCCCTTTTTTTTTAAATTAATCACTCTAACTAGAAACTTTCTGACCCTTTCCCAGTCCCCAGGCATACTCTCCTGATTCCACCCTTAATATAGTAACAAATTCCATAATATAAACTTACTGTGCAGAGAAGTATCTCCTTCAGTAAGATTTTTAGTTTATAAGCTTTCTAATTCCTTCATTTTATTCTTACATTGTGAGACACATGATGACTGAAGGTCTAGTTTTCTTTATATTGTTCCCCCATTCATTTAATTTGTGTTGTCTATTGTTACATAGTCTTGCTTCTGAGATGAGCATTTTCAGACCTCTCTGTCTTTTCTTGTATGAAGATATTGAATGAGCTCTGTTACCATTCTTGCTGTCTTTCTCAGAGTCACTATTAATTCAGCAGCACATGTTTTAAGAAGGATCAGTAAAAGCTGTACATGGTAGTGTAGACAAAGCCATACAATTGATTTATATTGCAGAATTCTAACTTCCTCATTATTCTTTACTGTACTTTTCAGAAGTAGTCACTTTTTTTTTCCTGACTGCATCTGCCCATTGAGCACTGGTCTTTACCAAACAATTCATAATGGTGCCTAGGCTCTTTTTTGTGGTTGTCAATGATGATTCATTTAGAACTTGGATGGTACATGCACAGTTCAGGTTTTCCACAAAGTTGTTTTAGTCAGCACTGTATCTGTGCAATGTCCAGTGTCCTACCTCTGCTCTTTAGTCACTGGACATTTTGTCATCTGCATATCTTGCTATGACACTGCTCATGTCTTAATAAAATAATGAAAACCAGCAAAAAATATTAGACTACTTGTGACCTGCTATAAGCAAATAGGCAGTTTGTAGCCAGCATCCTAGCAGGAGTATTTTCTAAGCCTCAGAATGTCAGCCAAGATTATATGAGCTCTGTTTATGATGTCTGGGCAGCACACTGCAAATAAAATGAACAGAGAAAAATGAAATTGCAATTATTACTATTATTTTCAACTTGTGATTTTTTTTCTTGTCTTCTCTCTTCTTTCCTTCCTTTCTCTCATCTGTCTGTGTGCTCTTTCCTTTAAAAGGAGACTCTGACTTCAACTTGCACCAGCAAAATGGCTTTGCTAACATCAGAGAAAAGAGCCCTTGGTAATCTGTAATAGAATTTTTCTCTTTAAATGTGTAGTGTATTTATGACCAAAATGAGTAGTCTTGTTAGTGTTACTGAACTGTTTTAAGATTGTTATGTTTTAACTACTAATTCTGTTCAGTAATAAATTTAAGTGCAGCTGATGATTTTTCTTTGCCAGTTAACTTAGGCAAACTGTGCTGCTTTAAAAACTACACTTAGATCTTTATAGATATGGAACAAACCTTTGTAGAAATGAAAAAAAAAGTTTCAGACTCTAATTTCTTTCAGGCCTG
The DNA here is from genome assembly GCA_013389865.1 of Piaya cayana. NCBI lineage: Eukaryota > Metazoa > Chordata > Aves > Cuculiformes > Coccyzidae > Piaya > Piaya cayana. Next base: position 164,351 of record WAAB01008942.1, read on the forward strand.
AGACAACCTTCCTCTCCTCTTTTAATTTAATGATGTTAGTAAACAAGCGGTGTGAACGGGGCTGCTCCAGTTTCCTATAGGCATCAGAATCAAATCATAAAGCACATGGTATTGAATGATACCAGCTGGATAAGTAGAGCTATTCTATCATTGGTGGAATAATTTTTTACTGGAATACATAACTTGACTATATGGTGAAAGAAACAACAGAAAGAAGATTTTTGTTGCCATTGACTTATTGCCAGATAGAATGCTCCCATTTTTTAATGCTAAAGGCAGATTTGTCTCTGTAAGTAACACATCCACTCCATTTTTGTGCCTGCAGTAAGGAATTCAGGTTTTGTATACTCTTTGCCTCTGCAGGAAATCTTGCTACTGTGCAGTAGCACAGCTAGTTTGCTTCTGGTCTTGGTTTATTTATTTTCCCAACTGTTGGAGGCACCTTGTCTTCTCTTTGGCGCACCTAATAGTAAGACTATTAGAGGCTGTGTGTTGCTGGCCACCTGCCTAGAAAATGATCTCTCTTTTTCCTGATTCTGTTGAGAAACAGCAATTTTCAGAATAAACATAGCTGAAAAAATTGAACTGTCTACATTGTGGAAAAATGCTTTCCCATGAGAACCAGAGAAACACATTGTGCTGAGATTTGATCTACTGGAAACATGGTAACTACATTTATCCTAGATCCAGAAACTATAAGGCAGGCATAAACATTTAATAATGGCAGTGAGGAGATTAAAAAGGCAGAAAGAACACTATATTTTAATACCTCAATTACTGGAAAACATTTTAAAATCATAGAATAGTTTGGGTTGGAAGGGACCTTAAAGATAATCTAGTTGTAACATCCCTGTGATGGGCAAGGGGTTTTATTCAATTGCTATTTTTCTTGTTGTTTCCTACCTACTCTGCATTACTTCAATAAATTTCTTCACATTTACTGACTTCTTCCCTGAATTCTCTAGTGAATTGTTATACAATAGTCTACAATGAAGTGATATCTGGTGATAAAGTATATTCTTTTCTTATTCTAGGCTTTGTTTAGTTTGGAGGAATTGTCTGTATAATGAAGTGCAACAGGTTATCCAACTTGTGCTGGACAAATTTAATTCTGGACTCCTTGAGAGAATCCTTAGTGATAAATTTATATGCTGTATGTCAGAAGTTAATGACTTTATGGCAAACTGGCAGTAGTGCTTAGATTGACCACTTATGTCTATTAAAGCTTAAAAAAAATAAGGAGAAACCCAAAATCTAATAAATCCCAGGCTGGAGTCATCATGTTAATACAGTAATTCTGTCTTATACATAGAATCACAGAATCACTAAGTTGGAAAAAAAACATGGAATCATTGAGTCCAACCAATCCTACCAATCACTAAACCATACCCCCCAACACCTCGTCCACCTGTCCCTAAAACACCTCCAGGGAAGGTGAATCAATCACCTCCCTTGGCAGCCTGTTCCAATGCCCAGTGCCCCTTTCCATGATTTTTTTTCCTAATGTCTAGCCTAAACCTCCCCTGTTGGAGCTTGAGGCCATTCCCTGTCATCCTGTCCCCTGTCACTTGGGAGAAGAGGCCAGCTCCCTCCTCTCCACAACCTCCTTTCAGGGAGTTGTAGAGAGCAATAAGGTCTCCCCTCAGCCTCCTCCAGGCTAAACAACCCCAACTCCATTTGCCACTCCTCGTAAGACTTGCTCTCCAGCCTCTTCACCAGCTTCATTGCTCTTCTCTGGACTCGCTCCAGAGAAGCATCAAGAAAAGCATGTCCATCANCCAAGCACAGGACCCGGCATTTGGCCGTGTTAAACCTCATGCTATTGGACTCTGCCCAGCAGTCCAGCCTGTTCAGATCCCTTTGCAGAGCCTCCCTACCCTCCAGCAGATCCACACTTCCACCCAGCTTAGTGTCACCTGCAAACATGCTAAGGGTGCACTCAATGCCGTCATCCAGGTCAGTGATTAAGACATCAAACAGCCCTGAACCTTATCGACCCAGCACACCTTTGTGTCTACTCTTAAAAGATGTCACCGTAGAACTTTCACTAATTTTTATAAAACTTCTAGGTTTTGGATTATTATCAGGCAAAAACAGGGAGTTCAACGTGTTTCAATTGGTTATACTAAAAAAACGATTCATATCTAAATTTCACAGTAGCAGTGTGTAATGCTGTTTCAGGCTGAGGAAAGGCTGATACATTTATACTTCTTCTGAAAGTAGGTCTTAAGTTCTGAACCTTTTGATTCTTTTCTTTTTGTTTATTTGTAGTCTATTTATGAATAAAAATATTTTGCTTAGAAACAAAGCAACTAGAAATGAATATCTGCAATGATTCCGGATGGGGAATCACACAAATTAACAATTCACATTGTGCAGTCAACGGTGCATGCTAATAAAAAAAAATCCATATAATCTTGCTGATATATGGTAATTTTGAATTATATTTGTCACTACAGTTATATGACATTTTTGCTTTCAGTTTTATGTGTTCTGCCTGTTGTTTCTCTTACTTATTTGACCTGTGCCCTGACTACTTTCATTCAAAAGTCTTTTTCAGGAGGCTAATTGTGCAAATACTCAAGCATATGAGCATATTTACACATGTAAGTAATTCCCATTAAATTCTCATTAGGAAAGTTATTCATCTGTGTAGGTGAAAGCAGGAGCAGCACTGTGGTCAGGAGGGTAGGATAGAGGTTATTCCTGACACTGATTTCTGATAACTGCTGAAGTAGCTGCATTCACATTTCAAAATAAGTACTGAAGTACATACAGTTTATTACCTTTCCTCTTAATATGCATGATATCATTATTACTCAACTATCTGTCTATAACATTCTGCTTATCAGGAAGAAGCATAACAGTAACATGTATTGTTATTTCACAACACTTTTTCCTAATGACTTCTCTTAGCTCTGTTAGGATGCTCATCACATCTAGGTGGAGCAAAGCTTTCTGCAGGAGATTCCAGTGGTAAAAGCAACACCACTTAGGGAGGAAGGTGTGCTATTACAAATTCATCAGATTAAAGTAATTTAGGTCAAAAAGAACCACTAGGTGTCTCTAGTCCAAACCTATTCTTGAAGCAGTGCTAACTAGACCATGTTGCTTAAGGCCTGTCCAGTAACACTTTGAACGGATCCAAGGAGAGAGATGTCACAGACTCTAAAGGTAACCCCCTACATCGTCTGATACCCCTCACAGTGGAAAAACCTTTTCTACATCTCTTAGAATGTGTTGTGTAACAACTTTTGTCCATTACCTCTTGTCCTATAAGTGTGTCTCCTCCAAGTCTCAATTTTCTCTGAAATCATATTAGGCAGATGAAGACAGCAATAAACTCACTTGTTAACCTGCCACTTCTTGTTAAAACTAGACAAACTGATTCATCTCTTCATATGTCCTGTCCTCCATCCCCCTAATTATCATGGTGGATCTCCACAGGAATTGCTGCAATTTGTCAGTAGCTGTCTTGTGGTGGGGAAATTAAAACTGGACAGAGTTCACCGTCACCTTAAAAACAGTTTTTTCCTGACCTCTGCTGGCTGTACTCCTCTAATACAGCCTTGTACACTGTTCGTCCTGGAAGGGTTGACTTATATTCAGCTTATAGTCTAGCAGGAGGGCCCTTAGGTGTATTGTTTTTTTACAAAGCTGCTTTCTAGCAGTCATCCCCTTACTAGAGGCTAGGGATGTTTGTTAACAGCAGATTTGTCTTGTATGACAAACTTCAGGTTATGTACAACATCAGAAGCAATTTTAATTTATTTTGCAGTGGAATATTTCTTTAACACAGATTCATATTATCTACAACAGAATTATGTCATGTATTATAGACTATGTTTTTTAATACATAATCTAAATGTCATGGAGAGTATCTTTTGGGGAGTGGAATGTGCCTTCCTTTCTATGAGATTTTTCTTCTGTCAATACACATTTTAATATACGTTTTCTTTTTGTGCTTTTAAAAACAATGCTAAGTGGTCTGTTCAACAGAACTAAGCTAGGAGCTCGAGCCAACATTTTGGCTTGTGACACATGAGCCACCTAACTGATGGATAAGAAAATGTTTTAGGATTAAAAACTCTTCAATAACAAACCTTTTCACTTTTTCAAGTAAAATTAGTATTTTTTTCTAATGCCAAGCTTACTAAATGCAGGGAACAGCTATGAAAATTCAGTTAATTAAGAGAGATGTCAGGAAATGGTTTTCAACTGTTTTGTTTCTATTTTCTTATTATAGTTTGAATGATTTGAAATATTCTTTGCAGTTAAAGGGATTTTTTTCTGATTTCTGTCATTTTGTCAGACCTGTTGAAAACATTAAAATATTAATATATGGAAGATATTTCTTGAAGGAAGGGTTAGAGCATGGTTCTTATTTCACACTGAATTTTGTAAACAGATATGATTTTGCACAATATATTTGTTTCCTGATAGACAGAAGTTTTGCTTATAAGAACATAACAAAAGAAGCAAAAGAGAACTTGTTTTTCCTAGTAGTTGTGTAATGTGTAGTAATAAGTATAATTTTTTTTTTTTTTTACCCTTTTGGTCAGAGATTTCAACTTGACTTCAATCAAAAGTAAGCAAAATCACTAGTTGTGAAACAGCATATGCTGTATCTGGAGTATTATCAAATATTGTGTAATTTTGGGTATAATATAAATGCAGTTAATATATCTGACAACTTAGTGGTAGAAAATTAGCATTAATCCATTGGTTTTAGAAGCTGAATTGCTTTTCTCCTGTCATGGATGAAATACTAAACTACTTGAAATTGTGATTAATAAGGAGGAGTGAAGAATCTTAAGCAGTTGTGGATATACTGGGTTATACTGCCTAAATGTCGGAGTCTCACTTTGATAATTCATAGATTTTTGTGTTTCATTCTCCTACTTCCCCAAATGGAACTAGGTTTTCATAGGAAATATAATATGAACACAGTCATGATTTCTTGTGAATACTTGTTCACTCATGAACTTTATTGCCAATCAGCTGATCTATTAATGCATAAAATGTTTTAAGAATTAAAGTTCATTCAGTATAAAGATGCTTATTTGTCATCTCTTAATTCTCCACAGTGGGATTTCATTGCTATGGTTTATAATATATCTGGATTACAAGAAGAGCATGACTTGCCAATCACTTCTTCTCTCACTTCTGTATGGTTTTATCTTATTTTTCACTTGTTACAGATGTGTAATAATGTTGAATGTGAGATTAACCAGTCGTGTTCTGTTTCTTTCAATTTTTCTATTTTAATGCAAAGCACTTGAAGTGAATACAATGAACTACTTACTGAAGGGAGATTATATTTGAACAATGCAAATTAATACTGTGATGCTTTTTACTAAGAAATTTGTAGGTTTACAATTAATTCCTCTCCATGGCTGGAGATTTATTTGGAAGGGATAACACTAAAAATTTAACATTACAATGCAGTTACCAGAAATAAGTTGTCAATTTGATAGTGTTGAAAACTGTGTACAGATGTGCAGTGGTAGAATATCTTAAGTGAGTTGGAGAGAGAACGCATAGCAGCTGCTCTGTTAGGCAACATACTGGCTGTTGCTTATTCACTCATTTATTTCAGATACTTGCTGGAGAATATCTTGCGTCTGTATCACTGTGTGCTATATAGTAGTGGGTGGCTTTTTATTGGTTTGCAATATGCTTGCACTGCTGTTTTGTTCCAATGCCTCATTAAGCTGTTCAGAAAAGTTACACAGACCTGAGCCTCTTTGTTATCTACATTTTATGTAATTCTAGTGAAGCTGATGCAGGCTTACATTAGACAAGTTTTATTTGCATTTATACTAAAACTGAGAACAGAAGATTAATTTGTAATATATATAATTTTAACATGCAGCACATTCTAACAGTCCAAAGACTGTAATATTTATTTCCCTCTCCAGTACTTGCTGTTTTTCCTACACTGAAAAGAACAGTAATCAATGGAATTCTGAATGTTATTGTCACCTTTTGTTTCCTTCCATGTCAGTCTGGTCAGCCTATTGGATATTGTTTTTTTACAAGTGCAGACAATAGTTTCTGCCCGGCATTTATGTATCCTAAGCTTAAGTGCCATCATTCTTTCCTGTTTCAAAAACTTCAACAGAGGAGTTAGAAACCCTGTGAACCACAGTCATTACTTTGCACCTGTTTTTCTTCTGCTCTGTGACTCCATGTTTTGGATAAACAACTGCTAGCAGCTGGGTTGGGCTGTGTGCAGTCCACAGTGGAGAAAAAGTTTTGAAACAGATCTTGCCTAACAAACCAGTGTGTATTAGGAAGGAAAAATTGTGTACAGTGAATGATAGTGCTTTTCAGCAGTGCTTGTGTGACGTGAGATGAAAGCAATATCAACCTGCTAATTGCAGTAAATCCACAATAGTGGGAAGCAGAAGAAATAAGGCTGAAAATGACTGGTGCTGGTCGTTGTTTTGTCTGAACAGGAAATGTGATCCTAAGCAGCTTATCTAGGACCAAGCGGAAATATTAACATTAATAGACTGTAAAAACCACCTATGTCAAACTCTTGGATTAACAGAAAAAAAGAGCTATTATGCTTGAAGGAAATGTGATTATATCATGGAGGTCAACTAGTGATGGGATTATTAAAAGTAATTAATTCTGATGAAATATTTGTCTGTCTGTCTTGATATGGGGACATGAATAGCAAGTCATTATATGTAGGACTGCTATTTAATCTGTTGCAATAGCCAAACATGGGAGTTAATTTACTTGGAGACAATTAACCTTGAGTGGACTGTGTTATGACCCCTGTGAGGGTGCTTATGCATGGATGGGTGTAGATTGCCTGCAAGGGACACACAGCAGTTTAGAAAAGCATCCCACATGCACTAAGAGCAATCTTGCAAAGATTCTGTCTCAAGTACCATACTGGTTGTAGTAATTTGCTATGTAGTGTTTAGATGATACTTCTGTGCACTTTACTATCTTCTGTGCAATAAACAAATAAACTGCACCTGTTTGTGTTTTCTGTTATTTAGATTAAAAGACTTTAACTGTATATAATTGTGTGGTAAGCTGTCTGCTGTCTCATCTGTTATGTCAGATGGGTGGGTTTATATGTTATGTTGATAATGCACAGTAAAAACGAGAGTAGATATAGGGAAGTAATTTTTACAGGTTGGCCAGGGAGGTCATAGATGTCCTGACCCCAGGAAATATTTGAGTTATTTTGGACAGGTCTCTGAGCAACTTGATGTCATGAAAATATCTCTGCTTATAGAAAGGTGGTTGGACTAGACGACCTTTAGAGGTCCTTTCCAACCCAAATCATTTTATGATTCTATTAAAAAAAAAAACAAAAAAACCCCCACAAAAACCAAACATTTGCAGTATGTTGTTATTGCAAAATGTAACTGTAAAAACTTGAGAGCATATCTGTTTCTCTGTCAAGGAAGACCGGTTGTGGATTTCAGCTGTTCAGATGATTACAGATATGTAAATGCTAGGTCACTTCAAAAAACTACAGCACTTGCAGATAATCTTGTGAAACAGTCATCAGAAACAATGTAACAGAAGTACAGAGCTCTACCAGTAGATTTCTCCAGCCCAGAAAGCAAGCCTTCTTCCAACATTCTTACCTCTAAACTGAAAAGGTATGGATATGATGGATTGACTATTAGATGTATAAGGGATTGGCTGAAGAACTGCATCTAAAGAGTTACAATCAATGACTCGATATCCAAGTTGAAGCCCACAGTGAGTGGTGTTTCTCAAGGGACTGTACCAATATTATTCAATATCTTCATCAGTGACCCAGACAGTGGGACCAAGTGCACTGTCAGCCGGTTTGCAGACAACACCAAGCTGCGCAGCTCAGTCAACTTACTGGAGAGGAGGGTTGCCATACAGAGACACCTGGACAAGCTTGAAAAGTAGGGAAATGTGAATCTTATGAAGTTCAACAAGACCAAGCACAAGGTCTTGTACTTGAGGGCAAGTTCCTCAGTAGCAGGACAGACTGGAGGAATGAATGGACTGAGAGCAGTTTTGAAGATACTGGTGGAAGAATTGGACAATGTGTGCTTGCAGCCCAGAAGGCTGGCTGTATCCTGGGCTGCATCAAAAGAAACACAGCCAGCAGACTGAGGGAGGTGATTCTGCCCCTGTACTCCACTCCTATGAGACACTATCTTGTGTACTGCAACCCAGCTTGATGTTCTCAGAACAAGAAAGATGTAGACCTGTTGGGGCAGATCCAGAGGAGGGCCACAAAAATTATCAGAGGGATGGAACAGCTCTCCTAAGAGGAAAGGCCAAGAGAGCTGAGGGTGCTCAACCTCAAGAAGTGAAAGCTCTGGAGAAACCTAATTGCAGCCTTTCAGTACTAAAATAGACCTTGGAAGAAGGATAGAGAAAGACTTTTTATCAGGGCCTGTAGTGACAGGACAAAGACCAATGGTTTTACGCTGAAAGAGAGAATATTTAGATTGAACATAAGGAAGAACTCTTTTAAAATTAGGGCAGTGAGACACTGGAACAGGTTGCTTAGAGAAGTTGTGGGTACCCCATTCCTGGAGGAATTCGAGTCCAGATAGGTAGGGGTATGAGCAGCCTAATGTAATGGAAGACATCCCTGGCCACAGCAGGGGTGTTGGACTAGATGGCCTTTAAAGTTCCCTTCCAACCCAAACCATATATCATATATGAATTTAACTGTGTGTATTTTGTTTTAATGTTTCCATTTTATCCTCCATCACTGTAATCATGCCCTGCTTTCAAAGTCTTCTGAAATCCAAGAGAATCATGAGGAAGTACGGCTGTTGAGAACAGCACTCTCCTTTCAGTCACTGAAAAAAATGTAATATACTGGGTAGGGTTTTTTTAATCTTCACTAAAGCTATGAAATATTGAAACTATGTCACTCCTGTCTTCAAACACATTGTGCTGACCATAGCTTGCTGATTGCAGGAATTTGTGAAATGCTGTGTGGGAGGTGACAATATTGTCAACACAACAACTCAAATGTACAACAACTCAAATGTACCTCCTCTCCTTTTGCCACGGATTTGCTGTTGATTCCCAAAGGCACTGAGACAAAAAACTGTACTGCCATCAGCTCCTCATCCTTCATTTGCTAATAAGATTTTTTAAGACTCAAAAAAATGCTAATATTTAAAACAGAATCTTCAATTTAGATTATTAAAACCAGCAAGCTGTCAAGTTGAAAATAAGGGTTGGGAGGGAAGTTTCAGTGTTAAGAGATGAAGGCATAGTTTTAAATCACATGGCAAATACTCCTGCCTAAGAGCAAAGTTATATTGCTGATGGCAGAAATGACTTGGTGGTTAAAACCCTTAGTTCATGAGTATACTGCAGAGACTAAATTAACACTGGCATGAGGTTTAACAAGACCAAATGCCGGGTCCTGCACTTGGGGTACAATAACCCTATGCAGAGCTACAGACTAGAAGAATTCTGTCTAGAGAGCTGCCTGGAGGAGAAGGACCCGGGGGTGTTGGATGACAGCCATCTGAACATGAGCCAGCAGTGTGCCCAGATGGCCAAGAAGCCCAATGGCATCCTGGCTTGTATAAGAAACAGTGTGACCAGCAGGTCCAGGGAGGTTATTCTCCCTCTGTACTCTGCACTGGNGAGGAAGTTTTTTCACAGAAAGGGTCACTGGGCACTGGAACAGGTTGCCCAGGGAGGTGATTGATTCACCTTCCCTGGAGGTGTTTAAGGCACGGGTAGAAGAGGTGCTGAGGAGTATGGTTTAGTGATTGATAGGAATGTTTGGACTCAATGACCCGGTGGGTCTCTTCCAACCTTGTGATTCTATGATTCTGTGATTATATGGAGGATTGTGAAGAACTTTTCTTTATAGTCTTATGTATTGAATTAAAATATTCACCTTTTCCTGGTATATATCTTTTCTTTGAGATATTGTTTACTGTTATCTCCTAAAAGACAATAGCACTTGTACTATCACTTGCTGGTTCCACACAATGCATTTCTTTGCTCCAGCAAGTTCCTATCTTCAGAAATTTTCATGTAGGAAGGGATAATATGTTATCTTTCTACATTATTCTGATCAATAGACTGAAGTAGTTGGTTTACATTATACAAGATTTAATTCCAATGAAAGATCTCTGATGTAAATTCTGCTAGCCAATGGACTCAACACTTCCTGTGTGCTTTTGTTTTTCCTGCAGCTGTTGGTAAGAAGCAACAACCTTTCTGAGAAAATCACAGTTCTGTCTGGAAAAATTAAGGACATCTCCCTGCCAGAGAGTGGTGATATGTTAATCTCTGAACTGATGGGTTATCTGTTGTTCAATGAAAGGATCTTGGAAAATTACCTCTGTTTCAGAAAATGGTTGAAGCTAAATGGTCAGTGTGTCACAAAATCAACCCCTGGCAAAGAGAAAGGAGGAAAAAACACTTTTGAAAGAAGGGAAAAAATACTTGATTGGTAGCCCAAGATTATCTGATTCTATACACTCATTTGAGCTCTGTCACCAACATCTTGAGGGTAATGGGAATTAATATAATGATGCAGCTGCCATTGCTGTTGTACTATGCTGTGAATTCTTACTGCTTCATAGTGGAAATAGCTTTTGACCATGCTACTGTTGTACTGCTGAGTTCTGCTTCCTGGTTTAATCTAGCCACATATCAAAACAGATGATGGCCCACTAGCCTCATCTGCCAGACAGTGGAACGTAGATGAGAGAGGAATGGTCAAATAGGATGAGCACCTTTTGTGGAAAAACTCAAATATTTTGTCCTTGGGGAAACTGTGATGTTCAAATTGTTTTGATAGACTTTCATTTGGCTTGTTTCAAGTAGCTGATTCTAGTACTTGGATATTGCCCTTTGAGTGACATATGAGGGATGCACAGCATTCAGTGTTCTGTATGTTATCCCTTCTGTGGTTGGAAGAGTTTTGAAGGGAGTCTGTAAGTTCCAGGGCATCATGGGAATCTTCTTTGGGAGGTAGATCTAAGCATCCAACTGGTGAGTGAGAAATCTTTCTACACAAGCCGCTGAAAACAAAACCTCTTCAAAATAACTTCTTGGAAAGAGACTCTTTTCTCAGGTAAAATTACTGCAGCATGAATGTTTTTGAAGCATGGACTGAATCTGTACCTCAGTACAGGGAGCTTTGCTGTTGAGTTGGTTTGAACTTGCAAAGCACATTTGGGTAGTAATTTTCAAGTCAGCCACTTAAGTCTCCTGTTTAGATTCCTAGGACCCAATTTCAGAGAGGGCTTCTGAAAACTGAACAGTAAGAAGCCCATTTTCAGTTTTAAATGAGGGAATGCTTTTAAAGACAGGTGCCTAGCTTGCTCATCTATACAATAGCATTGAATTTCCTTACATGGTGGGTATTGAAATTAATGATTGTCTAAGCAGTGAGCCAAGCTTGTGGCATTTTGAGTAAGTTGCTAATATTTTGTACTAGTTAGGTTTGGAAACTTTCTGTCTCAAATTCTCTGCAAACTTGTTAATATTCCCCTCACAGACAGCTTTTAAAAAAACATGTTTATTTATTGTTTGGGTATTGTTCTTTATTTAAATCCCACTGGATTTCTCCTACATGTTGTACTTACAAAAGGAAAGTTGATTCCCTTTCTTTCCTCTCCATTCTCCTCCCCTTCAGCTGTACATTGTTTTTTATCCTAGGTAATAAAGGGGTGAAGAAGTGTGCTCAAGTGTAGTTCAAAATGACCAGGCTTTGTTTCCTGCTTCCATTGACACATGTGCAAGGGCTTTCATATAAGCTGCTAGACAGTCTGATTAGCTCTCCACGAAAAAATAATGGAAGGTAATTCTTCTGTTTTGCTGAGCCATTAAAGTGTGAGATCCTAATGAAAAGGCATTCTTGCAAATTAGTATAACAAGGTTTCATTCCTTGCTCTATCACTGATATGCCATTTCATGCATATGAAATTCTGTTTCTCAAATTCAGCATATCTAAAAAAACCCCCCACAACAGTGTGTAATACATATTTTTGTGTTTGTACAAATTTCAGTATTTATTCTGATGTGCTCTAAGCTTCCTGGATAAAAGTCTTAAGCTTGAAGTACATCTAGCTTTATTCATTTAATGAATTCATGCTTTATTCATTAACAGCAGCTCTTCCAGAATCATAGCCAGCAGTTTAATTCAAGATCAAGTCTGAGCTTTAATGCAAATCTTTCACACAAATGTTATATTTAATAGATTAGCTATAAGAAAAGAAGGTGTTATAATTCCACTGGAGAGTGTTAAGAAGTTATTTAACAGCCAGTATTTCACTTCATTTGATGGAAACTAAATAATTCAAGTATTTGATAAGGGACCATGAAATCATTAGGACTTTATAAAATATTTTAGTGTGTTCTAGAAGTTGTTCTGGGCTGGTTTTTTTTACTGACTGTTTTAGCTTATTCTCATTTCAGTAACCCATATATTAATTAAACTAAATGTTAAGATATCTGAAATGTATGACAGTTGCTGCTTCTGAACTGGCAGTTTCTCATTAATGAACACATTACTGTAGAGATGTCTGTGGTACTAATGAACCACTGAGTAACCTCATTTGGAAGGGACTCAAGAGGATCATCGTGTTCAACTCCTTGAGCCACACAAGACCAACTTAACATTAAACCATCTATTTAAAAGCACTGTCCAAATGCTTTTTTAAAATTTTTCTTTCTACTTATTATTGTCTTGTTTACTAGGAATGGTGTTCCCAACATAGAGTGACATACATTTCAATCCTTTTTCCAATAAGCAGCTGTACATGGAACACTACTTCATAGCTAGAGCTGGTAATGATTTATGTTATTCTATTTTTATCAAAGATTCAGTAGAGGTTAAAAGTTAAATCAGTTCTTTAATGAAGCATAAACTATGTGTCAGCATTGGAAAAGAATGCTTTTGTGGTTTTCACACTCACTTCAGCCTGGCCTACAGTCATACTGTGCATTATGCAAGTCTGAAGGATCTCTCAGGAAGCACTAGAGCTGACTGAGTCTTTTTTTGAAAAAGAAATTGAACCCATGGTACAGCCATTGCCAAAAAAAAAAAAAAAGAGATGATTGTGAACCAAATGTTAGTGTTTCCTCCTATACCAAGGTGTAGTATACTGTGGACAGTGATCGTTATCTGGAATCGCAGGTGCATGAGCACAGGAAAGATTCCTTCACAGTCTTCACAGAGAACAAATATTAATTCCCATGTCCTGACTAATTTCCAATTTGGAAGTTACTTTCTGTCCACCTTAAATTTTTGTGCAGCTTTTACTTCAAGTTGTACTCCTTTCACCTTGGAACACCCTACTGCTACCATCTACTGTTGAGATATTTCTGTGCTTGATGTAGGATGAAACATTCACAGCAATATTCTGATGAAGAGAAATAGAGATTATTCTGTTTCAGCAAAGGACAGTTCTATTTTTTAATCATCTCCAGTCTTTCATGTGATACTGGTCAATTCATTATAAATTAGCCATTAATAGGTTATTATTTAAAGGTATTGGATAGAAGGTACTGTGGAACTTTGGAGTTAACTATTTTTAAATCTTATGAAAAATTATAAAAGCAGTCTTTTTAACTGTTCTTTCAGCTTGCAATGTGGAATGTGAACTTTAAGTAGTCTGCCTCAAAACTATTTGTTGATTTCTTAAAGTTTTCTTCCATGCCCAAGTTACCATATAACTGCTTATATTTAGACAGTTTCTTCTGGCTGCCTCTGAACTAGAGCTATGACGAAAGCTTACTGTTTCTCCAGTGATTAAAGGAGTGAGAGAAATGTGAGTAACTAACATCCTAAATTCTTTATTAACAGTGTTACTTTATACAGCATATTTGTGCTCTTTTGTGTTACTCTTTAGGCTAAGTAGGTTAATACTTTTTTGCATTGTATGCTTACAATCACAAAAACTGCTTCTATGATAAGATACTGAAAAATATCATAGCAATGACTTCTGATAAGTTTTCACAACTCAACTCTCATTGTGGTGTATCTTCCTGAAGATCCTGTTATTCTTACTTATATACATGACATGCCAATGACTATAAATTCCAAGACTGAAACATAATTTTGTACCATAATGCAGATTTTTCATCACTTAATAAAGAAAACAGGTAAATACTTAGTAGTTTGAAGCAGAAATATAGATTTTCCCAGTCTGTAGAGGACTGGATGTTACTTCCAATATGAATGCATTTATTTCCAGATAGCTTGGGTTACTTCACCTTCATTTATAATAAATTTAAGACCATTGTAGAATAACAGTGGAGTATATACAGCGCATCTGTGTGTATCTCCATGAACACTGACATGTGATAATGATATTGGTCATGGAAAAAAAAATCTACTGCCTCTTTTTGCTTACAAATTGTAGATTTTGGACTGAGTTGGTCCAGCTAGATTAGTTTTTTATAGTTTATTAGTACAAATGCACTGTCTGCACTCTGAAAACCCCAGAAAATATAGCATCATCTGTATCCAGTCAGCATGATTTGATTTCAGATATGCTACATGCATACTTTTAATAAACTGAATTATCTGTCTGCCATTGCAAAGCTTTCAGAGAACTGCGTGAAGGTGAAAACCAGATTTTTCAGGTCTCATTTAGTACCAAACTTCTATTTCATCAAGCATGTTTTGGTCATTGACATCAATATTAAAAGGTATGGAAATCTTGATAGATCCAGACCTGTAAAAGTTCAGATGAAGCACTTTCTTAGGGCTTTCTTGGATGTTGAGGGACTGTGATATGCTAAGCTTTGAATTCCAGCCCTCAAGAAACAGTATTCATTCATTGTCCAACCTTTTAAATCAGAACAGAAGATGTGGTTTCTGTGTAATAAATCCTTTCCTGTGGGCATAAAGATTCCAGTGTTGTGTGTATGTTGGGGCAAACAGCTGATGCCTTGGTATTCCTGCAATATTAGCAACAAGCAGGGAGCAAAGGGCTGATGTTCTCATGCTTGCTAGCTTGTCACAACCTTGGAATCGTTACTAAGACCCATGGGTTAAAAGGAAAGGCATGCACTAGGTGGAAAACATGGAGATAAGGGGCACATCTGTGGGAAACAGGGGTTGCACTCTGTTGCTGCACTGCGGGATTCTCACAGGTAGAAATTCACTGGGATAGCTGTTACTGGATACAGAGGCACTATGTAAGGTTTGCATTCTCTGAATAAAGTTGATCTCAATTGTTGCCCCCATTGACGAGGTCCGTGCCTTAATCACTACACTTTCCTGTTTAGCTAAATCTATCTGCTGTGTCTGAGAGAATGAATGTGATTTTAGATCCACCTGGATGATAATACTTGAGCAGAAGACTGAAAGAAACATCTAGATTTACAATTTGAGCTTTCATCTTGTAAAGACACCAAAACTTTTAAAAAACCTACAGAATCCCATGCAAAAATCATGCTGTGTGTTCTAAAAATAGATGCAGCAGTTAGCATACTATACACAGGAAAGGCTACAGGTTTCTCAGACACTTAGCATTGTTGTCTTGGATCTGTAGAGTAATAATAATTGTGAGACTGTGCAAGTATATTTTGTTTCTCTGCAACACTACAAAATGTCTTACTGTTGTGCTTTGGATCTGCATATTAACTTGCATTTACCAACAATCATTACTAAAAGTGTGATAATGCATAGTCTACTGTAGAAGAGCCGACCACTCTCTTTGTTGGCGAAAATTTCACAAAGATAGAAAGATACAAAGCATAAACACACAGCAAGTGGTTAAAAGTAGTATGCATTTTGTCTGTGGTTCTCATCAGTGAAAAATAAGCAACTCAATTATGGAGTACAACAGGCATGAAATAGGGTAAAAGATTGCTCACAGTTACTCCTGTCAGTTGATTTCCTCTGCTTCACTTATTTGTATCCTTTCTTTGAAGATATCTTCCCAGCTGTCTTTAAGGCATACAGTCATCTGGGCACCATTTCTTTATGAAATTTAGCACTGAACTAGTAATGCAGAATTTATTGGTATTGAAAGGATATTGCCAGTTTGGTTTAGACTAACTTATGCACTGTGAAGAAAGTTATGATAGTTTTGTATGTTCTTGTAAAAATAAAGCATCTTTTAAGTTCTTCTGAAGACTTAGAAGGCTTGACCATAATTTTGTATCTAGATGACACTTTTATCAGAAGGAGTTGAGCTTCTTTGCAGCTTCCCCTGTCCATCCACTTTTCTTTACGTTATGTGGAAATTCCAGTGCATTGATAAGAGGATTATATACAGGAGGAATATTACTGCAGGCCTGTGTATTTTCAGTTCACATTTAATACTGAAAATTGTTTGAATATGCATTAAATGCACATTGGTAATGTGCAAATGCAAATTGGTAAGATAAAAATACTATTTTTCCCCATTCAGTTGGTATAGGATGCCTTTATTTTCCTCTTTAATGCAAAAAAATAAAGGAACAGATTGGTAATGCAGGTGTTATAATTATTTTACAAGATCCACCCTAGAATTGCTCAAGATTACAGAAGTAGCTTATGAGTACCTCAGTCCTCCTTCCTGTTCCCAGCTTTCTGTGCGAATTCTCTCAGAAGCTGTCATGATATGTCTTCATATCTCCATTTCAGGGGATCATGTCACATCGCTGCTGTGCAGGATGTCTGGTGGGGAAGGTAATATGAACTAAGGAGGTCTGCGATTTTGGACTCTTGGCAGACAGGAGAAAGGCAAAGAGGTACGTAGTCACACTTCACCTGCCATTTACCGTTATTGTGCCTGGGACTGGTTGGAACCCCCCCCCCAAAAAATTTAAAAAATTCTCTAAACATTTTATGTATTACTGTTTCTAGGTACCAAGAAGACTTTTATGGGGTTAGCCTGCCTCATGTGTGCAGTGCAGCTGTGGATAAGTATTTCCAACAACATACCATGGTAGGTTAGTATGTCTGGGGGTTATTTTTTGTGATTTTCCATCTTATCTCCTTCAAAAAATCCTACAAGTACAGTAGACTCCTTGTTTCACAGAGCTCTATGGCTGATAAGTAGAAAGCCAGGAATTGACTCTGCAAGTGTGGGCAGAGCTGCTGTCAAAAGTTAACTGCTATATGTAATACTCCTGATTTTGCTATGAATAACAGGTGTTAAGATATATGCCGAATAGGAAGCCACAGCAGGTGAACAACTCTCTTCCTAACAAATAACTAGCTTCTCTCAGTATTTCCAGTCTCTTAAACAAGTGTTATTGTTAGAGGTACCCAAAACACACCAGGTAATTTTGAATAAAATGCACCCACATTTGTGATTTCTTGTAACATTACCAACTTATGTGGTGTCACTAACACAGTTACAAAGTAATGGTTGACCCTATGAGACTGCTCACCAGGAGGTCTCCGTGTTCAATGCCACTTTACCTGTCATGTTCTTTATCACCTATGTTCTTCTTAACCACCTGTCACATCTTGCTTCCCCTCACAGTGCTACTTGCATCTTTTGTTAGTTTTTTGCTCCACTCTCTCTCACACACAGCAATTTTCTCAGATCATGTCCTGTCTTTTTCCACACTTTGCTCTGGTACTGTAACCTCTGGCTGTGTCTTAATCAGCAGCCTGCACTTTTTTTTTGCCTGAAGTTCCTCATCTCTCAGAGGCTCCTGTATAGAGACAAGCAGAAGTGGGGTTGATCCCAAAAAATTCCTTACGTACATGCTCCCCCATTTAAAATAGTGCTTTTCATGCGTTCTTTGTCCTTTCACTGAGGCTAATGCAGATGGCTGCTTTGTGAAGGGTATACCTCCTCGCCAGACTTCTCCGATACTCCTGCTGTCAGCCAAATGTTTGTTAACTCCAATCCAATGCTTTCCTTTAATTTTTCCACCTCTGGGGACTGAGTGCTGTTGTGTTTTATGGAAAGCATCTTTAAATATTTGCCAGCTCTGTTCTGCTCCCTGTCCCTGAGGACCATATCCCAGGGGATCCTACTGATAAGCTCCTTGAAGACCTGGAAATCTGCTTTCACAAAATTTAGGGTCCTGACTATGCTCCTCACTTGCCCCACAGTCCCTGGGACCTTGAAATCCACCAGTGCACGATCCTGGCGAAATCCAGTACCATGATGTTTGGCATAGAAATTCTTCATTGTGAAATAATACTCTGATTGTACTTGCTAATGTTGAAGTTTATAGTATTTCTGTCAGATAGGGCAAAAAATTCTTCCTAGAACAGAATACCATCAGTGCAAAATTATGATGTTTTTCAGATGCAAACTTCTAAAAACACATTAGCATCTTGTAAATGTTACTCCTTTAGAGAAGATCAAATAACCATACCCTGGCACTGATAAGACTGCAAATTAATTTCTTTTGTTTGTTAAACTAAGTGTTTATTATTCAGATAGTAACCACATTAGTTTTTTTTTTTTTATGCAAGACGTTATGGTTGTTTTAGTTCCATCACCTCTCTTTTATACTTCTTTTTCTGATGCAGAGTAAGTTATGATATTCAGATTGTGGCTATGGTGGAGCAGACAGGATTTAAATCTGGTAACATTCTTCATTTAAAGAATTCATTTTTTAGGTAAGAAATGCTTTTGACTAAAATATACCATTATAGAGTGCTAACATCTTGTATGAAGGGATTCAAAATAAACCTGCTGTGAAGAACATGTTTCTGACCTCTTACAGTTTATTTTATTTTAACAGGTATGAAGGCGTCATCATTTTGTACTAGCAGAAGTTACTTATATAAGCCAATATTCTATTGAGGGTGTGTGACAAAGAACAAAAGCTTTATTTAATATCTGTAATTATTAAGTGCTGTGACAAAATAGTACACATTTACTTACTTGAACAAACGCATATTTAAAAACTGCTAAAATGTTCGTCATTGTGGCTCAAAGAATCAGCAATACACCAAGATTCTATTCTGCTAAGTGCATAAACTGATACTAGTATTTGACATGAAGGACCTTTTTCTTCTGTATTAAACATAAGGGGAAAGGAAAAAAATCTACCTGCTGCAGTCCTTTCCAACTGAGCAGGAACCTTCAATAGGTGTTGCTACAACACCATGTTTTGGGGAAAATGGTCAATTAGAGATAAAAAGAAGCAGTAGAAAGGAACAAGACATACAGTCTTCCAAAAGGAAAAAAAAATGTTTTGAGAAGAACAGGCTAGCTGTGTTCTACTATCTTTCTTAGGTTTTATATGTCATAAAAATAGGCAAATACAGCTAGTGGAATTGATTTTTTCTAGACATACACATGGAAAATAATTCTATAAACAAAATACCTATTGTGTCTGATGAAAATTAATTCATTTTCATTTGTGCATTAAATGTGCGGCACATCACTTGCTTTGTCTTTAGAGTGAAGCCTTTTTGATTACACTTGTAAAAATGCCTCTGTAATAAAGATTGTTTGTGGACAACTTTCAGTAATTGTAATAAAGTCATGCACTGGAAAAGATTAGTTTTCTCTGATTTGACCTGTGACATGCATGGTGCCTAGCATGCTTATGTTTTAGGTTTGGATAATACCAATTTCAAATCTGAAATCTTTTTTGTCAGGATGACGACAAGGAAGTTTACTGGTCTTCTGAAATCTCCATAGTTACTTTCAGCATTCATTGCATAAGTGTGAGTCATGTTTCAAAGATAATGCCAGTCTACTCATTCATAAGCAAAAGAAGCTTTCATTACGAGTTTTTAATTTACATAAAATGTAGAAATCACTTTCAGAATGCTATCACTCATTTGCAAGAAAACAGGGAGGAAATGGTCAAGTTGTATATTACATATAGAAGCACTTTGAGTTATATGTAGTAGTATTCTAGTTTGAAAATTTAATGTAAAAATGTTGCTATGTGATTTCATTGCTGCTAGGTAATTAACCATAATTTAGACTCCTATTCTTCTATATGTTAATTCTTAGAGTTCTTGGTTGTGGAATCCTGCCATAACACACTAACTTTATTTAATGGGCTCCCCCTGTAAAGTTCTATTAGGTTTTTTGGTCATTGATCCTTCCCCATTCTGGCCCTGCCTTCACATAGCAATTATCAGATCTATGAAAGAGTTGAAAAAACAAAGGCAAAAAAAGACTTCTCAAAAGAAAATTGCTTATTTATAGACACCAGGTAACTTTAAAACCATTTGCAAGGTTTTTAAAAACTGAAATATAACCCAGGTTTAAATCAGGACATGCAAATTATGGTACATAGTGGCATGTTATGCCAACATGTATAGCCTAGCTCTGTTCTGAGAGACTACTTCATAACATCCCTGATACAAATATCTATCTCTATACTACAGGGATGATAGTAGGAAAGAGGCAATTCTGGACATCTTTTTGTTTATTTAAAACAACTACATATTAATTGTAAGGTAAAATAAGGTAAAAATAAACGCCTGAACTGGAAAGCCTTTTATTTCTTTAATGGCAATGGCCTGAGCAGTTATAAAAAATTGCAAAAGAGAGCCTCTGCCTTTGTAAAATAAGCTACAGTGGGTTTGGTAGCATTATACACTTGCTTGCACAGCTGCAAATTTAGATTAAAAGACTTACAATTTAAATTTAAAATCACACTGCATTTAATAAATCCCAGAATAGCATAACAGGGGAGTGATTTCCTAGCCTTATTCCAGTAAGACTTATCTGACATGCATTGGCTGAGAGTTCTAGTTACTTTCAATTTCATACAAGTCCTTATTAAATATTAAAAAGCAGTCAATAGTTTTCACTCAAGGGTAAAATAAAAGCTATATTAAAATTTAATGTTTACTTAGTTCAACTAGTGCTGTAAGCTATCAAAGAATTATGTATTTTATCGAAACGGTGTTATTCTTTCATCCATTCTTAAGTGTGCCTAGAATATAACACAATACAGCATCTGAAAGCAGAAGTGAGATTCTTACCAACTGGAGTAACTAGCAAGACTGAAATCAGCTCTGTTCTTAGTAACTGTACCTATCTGTAACTGTATGCAAATCACAAGAAAAGGGAATCTTGTGGTACCAACTCCACCCTCCCCCTTTTTTTATTGAAAAATAGGCTGCTCTCACATTTACAGACTTGAATTGCAGCAGACTTAATTTTCTTCCAGATTGTTTTGGTATAGAACAAGAACTATTTCTCTGGGTTTGTATCTATTTTACAATAAACTCAAATTGTTTAATTCACTGGTCTTCTTTTTTTAATGTTCATACCAGTGTTCTAGGTGATTGAACAAAACCTTCTTCAGGTTTACATATGTAACACATCAAATGATCTTTGAGCAGTATCTAATGCCCATGACTTAAACATACAGTGCTCATTTCCAGATAATTCAAGGTTTGGTGTTCATCTTCTAGCTCACCAGGGTAGTGCTAAATATTTCAGTTTCTCTCAATAGACTCATTAATTTGTCATTTTGAGACTTGAGCCTAAAGTCATGTTGTATATACTTAATAAATATTATGAGATTTCTCTACGCCTATAGAAGTGTAACAGGACACATTTGTAAATTACTCACAGCATAGTGTGGTATAAAACTCTATGGTAAGATATGTCTGACTTCCACGTTTTCCTTAGTTCAATGAGAAATGTCAATAGTCAAAGATACTTAAACACGTATTTTTGGCTTGTGTACCTAGTAAATGTTATATAGATCAATGGGACTATAGAGTTACTGTACAACGTTTAATGAGATCTCTCTCCAGACAATATTATCCATAAGGGGCACCTAGTGATCTTTATAGAATGTGCTTCTGTTGTTCAAAGCATATGCCTCAGGCTGAATTAAGGAACTGGAGTCAAATCAGAAATTTATACATTATTCTACTTTCAAAACTGTAACTGCAGTGATATCTCTGGTATGATATAATCAGCCTTTAACCTTCAACACATAAGTGGAAGGCTAGTTTGAATGAAAAGGTCCATGAAAATGGGTCCTTCTCTCACCAAGTTACACACTTCATTTGATCAAGAGACTTGCTAAGGACTCCTGCCAGGAATAATTTAGAAACAGTTTCAGTTTCCAAGATTTTTCTCCAAGTCAACAGCCATCTACAGCTATTTAAAGATAGTTTATGAGATCATGGAATGTAGTCCCTAAAACTGTGAAACTTGTTGAAGTAACAAAATTCTTGGCTAAGGCCATGAAACCATTGCAGTTGGCATTAAAAATGACTGCATTGTTATTTCTACTAGCCTTTAATACAGCAGGTGAGAGAATTCTAGTATAAAAACATGTTTTGCACAGTAAAAGACTGTTTTGTTGCACAAATATTTAATATGTATTAAAAATACTTAATATGGGTCACTGCCTCAGAATGATAACTGAAATTATCATTCTAACCAGTACAAGCAGTGTAATGAGATTTCTGATGCAGTATCTGATGGCTGGGTATCTATTGTTCCTAAATATGGTCTGTACACTGGTTGGTGGGTTTTATACTTATATGAGAGAAGGAAGCAAAATCCAGGAATGTCCAAAACCAAGTATCAGGCAATTGTAGTTCAGAGTTTTCTAGACTTTTTCAGGTGTTCCTCAGCAGTTGTGACAGGAGTACATGAAGTCTGAATCTGAATTCAGCTTATAGATTTGTAATGTCTCACGTTGACCTGCATCTCTGTCTGGATCTCACATTTCAGTCTCAAAACCTCCTCTAAAAAGTATCTGTATATCAAAGACTTCTATTTTCTATAGGAAAAAAACTTACATTGTGAATTTCACATGACAACTTATTCTTTTTAAGGAAGAAAGTAAATAAACGGGAGGAAAAAACAGCAGCAGACAGCAGTGTTGCGTAACTTTAATTCCAGAGCAAGAGGTGTATGTAACTAATAACAGAACCTTCAATCTGTATAGAAAAGGTTGCTTCCTTACACATTAACAACTGCAAAGAATATCTCACAATGATTGATACTTCGAACTGATTTGGATGATCCAGGACTGGTATATATGTTTCTCCCTACTTGAGGAATTCACTTTATTCCAGACTGTATGCTAAAACTGAAGAGAAGATTGATGTTGGATACCATACCATTTGCAACAAGGTCATGTCTTCATTTCCTTATCACATAATATTTTCTTTCTTGCTTTGAAGCTTTGGCAATCTTGAAGTCTAGAGAAGCCTGCTTTCAAGGACTACAATGTACCATTTTTACTTTACAAGACTTTCTGAGTGTAAGTGTGAGAATATATTTGTAAAGAATCTTTGAAATCACATGTCACTAAAAATTTTATTGATACAAATGCTGCTGTTTTGTTTTGATTTTTTATACAGGTAACAGTGTTAAATGCTAGAGAATGTAGGGAAACTAAAGCAGAACTGTGGGGATGTGGGAGAAAACACTGACAATGTAGTTTTACAAAAAGGACTCTTGACGATAGTTGACCATACTGTGAAATATAGCGTTTCCTCATTTATAAAGAGGCTATATGAATCCTGTTGAAACATTATGTACTGTCTTTCATCCCAAAGTCTCAAAAAGCACATTAGGAAAGATACTGAATATTGCATTAAGGAGCTATAAATTTTCATGCTTTGTTGGATTCACTGTCATTTAGAAGGTTCATCTTCAAGAAATTGCAGCAGTAAAAAATGCTTTTAACAGCTTATTTTTCAACAATTGAGTGTAGTCTTTTTCTTTTACCTTCACCCCAGAGAGATGTATTTAAAGTTTTGTAAGCAGTCATACATACATAGTGTTTCAAGATAAATTGCTTTTTCAGTAATAATGACTTACATTTTGAATGTCTGTCTATATGAACCCTCCCACCTGAACTGATGAATGGAATATTCCGTCCTTAGGAACAGTATAGGAATTCAATCTGGTTACTATTCCTACAGTGGTTACTAAAAGCAGGAGTGATTTACTGCATATTGTGTGCAGTAGACCCACAGAAGTCTTTCTGATAGTATTCCTTTCAGTACTTAAAACAACTATGACATCCAAACCCAATGTTGGTGCATATGAATCTAAGTGCATTGAAACATAATGGAATTGGTGTTAATTTGCTTAGCTAGATCTGTGAGTTGTGCTTTTTTTTCTCAAGGTGCAAAACCAAAAAGTAAAAAAAAAGGGGAAAAAAAAAGGAGGGCAGAGAAGATATTTAGAGGTTGGAAAGCAAGTCTCTAGACAGCATGCATTTTATTGTTCTTTAAGCCTTCACATGTGGTATACACATTTTTAACTTTCTTGATTAGATAACACACATATTTACAATTCTGAACTGATCCGAGTTGAGAGCTACAACTGGGGACAGATATGAGGTCTCTCACACACACACACACAAAACAAGATTGTCCCTATTACTCTTTTCATTTAACAAACTAAGAAAATCAGCTATGATCACCTTCAAAACAGTTCCCTTCTGAGATGACACACAGGGGACTGCAGGATGCACTCAGGAGGGTATCAGGTAGTTGGCAGTAACTGTTCAAGTTCAGGTTGCAAGGTCTGAACCACACTGATTTCAGATGCACATACTTAAAGAACTAAAAAGAAACTAATATAAAATTAAGAAAACAAAAGACAAAGGAGGGGGGGAAGTCTTTCTTGAAATGGCTGCCCCTCCTGAAGTCAGCCACTTGTCAGGCACGTCATCTTGCAACATGGAACTGGCACTTCAGCCTGAGTTTGCTGGGATGACAGCCTAATTTACACAGATTTAGATATCCCTTAGCTAACTATACAGTCAGTTGTCACATATCCAGTGGATCATGATTCAAAACTACTGTGAACAAATCATTGTTCAATAGCACTGAAACTTACAATATTAAATTTTACATTTAACAGCCTGTGAACAGCAGTGTTCAGTTTTCACTTCAAATCACTGCCTTTCATTTGAATTTTATTGAATTCTTGTGAGACTCCAGTTCTGGAATCCCCAAAACACCCCTTCTAGTTCCTGAAGGGGGCCGCTGGGGAGAGACTTTTTCAAGGATTTGTAGAGATAGGATGAGGGGGAATAGCTTTAAATCTTTAGATTGGAAGGGGGGTTGTTTAGGCTAGGCATTAAGAAGAAGTTCTTCGTGGTGTGGGCAGAACAGGTTGCCCAGGGAAACCCAAGGCCAGGTTGGATGGGGCCTTGAGCAGTCTGGACGGGGTGGTGTCCCCGTCCGTGGCAGAAGGGTTGGAAGCATATAATCTTTTAAGTCCCTTCAAACCCAAACCGTTCTATGAGTCTATGAATTTGGTCCACAATGAACATTTTCTAATAGCTTTTTGAGGCAGCATAACTCAATTATGCTTACACATCAGCTGAGAGAAAAAAAAAACAAAGCAAAAACCAAAAAAACCCAACCCAACCCAACACTCAAATATGAATACGCCACCTGAACATTCACAAGTCTATGGGGCCAGATGGGACACACCCAAGAGTACCGAGGAACCTAGTGGACAAGATTGCCAAACCACTCTTCATCATTTATCTGCAGTCCTGGTTAACTGGTGAGGTCCTAGACAACTGAGGGCTAGCCAATGTGATGTTCGTCTAAGAGCTGGAAAGAGGAGCCAGGGACCTACAGGCCTGTCAGGATGACCTTGATACTGGAGAAAATTACGGAGGGGCTCATCTTGAGGACACTCACCAGGCAAGTGCAGGTCAACCAGGGGATCAGGCCTAGCCAGCATGGGTTCATGAAAGGCAGGTCCTACCTGATCTGCCCATTCTCCTTTTATGACCAAATGGCCTACTGGATGAGGGAAAGGCCATAGGCGTTATCCACTTTGACATCAGTAAAGCCTTTGATAGTCGTATCCCACAGCATTCTAGGGAAGACAGCAGCTCATGGCTTAGGCAGGTGTACTCTTCGCTGGGTAAAAAAATAGCTGAATGCCTGAGCCCAGAGAGTCGTGTTGCACAGTGTTAAAACCAGTTGTAGGCCGGTCACAAGGGGCACATGGGGCATTCCCCAAGGCTGGAACGCATGGGCCAGTCTTGTTTACTGTCTTCATCAACGACCTGGATGAGGACATTGCGTGCTTCCTCAATAAGTCTGTAGATGACACCAAGCTGGGCGGGAGCGTGGATGTGCTTGAGGGTGGATATGCTTGAGCGCAGGAAGGCTCTACAGAAGTACCCGGACAGGCTGCAAGCACGGGCGTAGCTTTAAACAAGTCCCGACGGCGACAGGTAGGGGGCGCCGGGGGAAAGCGGCTCCGCTGCGGCTTCCGCCTGGCGCTTTACGGCGTGCGGGCACGGCACTGTCGCGCGTCGGCGGTGGCGGGCGGGCCAATGGGAGGGGGCCGCACGCGCGCCTGGGGTGTCGCAAAGCGCGCCAGAGGAGCCACGTGCCAGGGGCGCGGGGAGCGACTGCGCTTAGCCGTGAGTGTCCGTCAGTCCGTCGGTGTGTGTTCGTGTGTCCCCGTGTGTCGCCGCGGGTGTCCCCGTGTGTCCGCGCCCCGCAGGCCTGGGCCCAGTCGCTCGCCGTGTCTCGCAAGGCGCTGTCGCTCGGCCCAGTTCGCCTCCGTGTTGAGTGGCCTGTTGCCACCTGTAAGTGTCCCTCTCCGGGGTGATCCATAAGTGAGAGAGAGGTTTAGCTCCCTCAAGCGCGTTGGCCAGTGTTGGGGGAAGTGCAGGCCGGCTTTTCCTCATCTTGTCTTTTACTCCGTTTGCAGTGTTGCCGACATGGAAACCAAGGGTAAAAAGAAGTTTGCGGGGAAGAGTGGAAAAGCACCTCGTGGAAAAGTGCCTCACGGGAAAAGGAAATTTAAAAAAGATAATGGTAAGAAGGCCTTTAAAGGGTCCCGAGTAGGGGTCGTGGATGAACGATTGCAGTTGTGCACATGTATGCCTAGTCCTTATTGTTTATCTTGGTAAACTTATATAAGTCGTGGGTATCCAAAGAAGGGGGTGTTGTGTGCATGGACTTTAGCAAGGCCTTTGACAGTGTTTCCTATAAGATTCTTGCAGAGAAGCTGCTAAATTATGGGCTGGATGAGCAGATATTGACATAGATCAAAAACTGGCTGACTAACTGGGCCCACAGTGTGATAATCAGTGGCATAAAATCTAGTAGGAGGTTGGCAACCCACACTCTATACCAGAAATGAATACTGGACTGACAGAAGCCTCGTGATGCTCATCAGGTAGTGAAGTGCAAAGTCCTGCACCTGAGAGGGGAACGGCCTTATGCACTAGTACATGCTGGGGGAAAGCAGCTTTGCAGAAAAGTTCTTGGTGCTCACAAAGTTGAAAATGAGCCAGTAATGTTTTGTGGCAAAGGTGACTAATTGGATCCTGGGCTGCATTAGATGGAATGCTGCCAGCGGGTTGAGGGAGGTGATCTGCCCTCTTAGCACTGCTGAGACCACACCTGGAGTGCTATGTCCAGTTCTTGACTCCCTAGTACAAGAGAGACATGGACACATTGGAGAGAACAAAGAGCTGTGAACATGATGAAGGGCCTGGAACACCTGCGCTGCAAGGAAAGGCTGAGAGACTGTTCTACCTGGAGAAGAGAAGGCTTGTGGGGATCTTCTCAATGTGTGCAAATACCTGAAGGGGTGATCCAAAGAGAGTGCCACCCTCTTTTCAGTGATGCCCAGTCACAGGACCGGGGGCAGTGGGCACAAACTAAAACACAGGAGGTCTCCTGTGAACATCAGGAATTAATTTGTTACTGTGAGATGACTGAGCACTGGAATGGGTGGCCCAGGGAAATGGTGCTCAAAAGCTGCTCAAATATGGTCCTGGGCAGCTGGCTTTGTGTGGCCCTGTGTGAGCAGGACAGTTGGACAGGACAACCTCCAAAGGTTTCTTCCAACTTTAGTTATTCTGTGATTACATCTTGTATTCAAAACTATAATGACTCTGTGGTCAGTCAAAAACCCTGGCAAAAATAAAGCTGAAGTGCTTTAAATAGACTGCATTGCAAACTGTTCAGCTCTGTCTGGTTGACCTACAATACCCCTAATCAAAAACTCAAAGTTGATAACTTCTTTTATTTTAGACTTTGCTTTCACACATTAAGAAAATGTTTATTTTGGAGATGAAGCTAGGTTGTATGGAGTACTGTGGATTAGCATCGACAAGATACCTTTCAGTGTCTGCTGTCTTCTGCTTAAAACAGATAATGTCAAAACAGCTCTGACCGTTAGCTGTGAAGAGATATTGGTTACTTTGTCGTAAGATGTGCTGTAATTCTTAATTTAGAATGATCCTTTTTATGCCTGGGCCATTACACTGCTGCCCAGAATATAATGCTGAGGCAAAACTTCCCTAGGTGCAATGAAAATGGCTTTGAAAAGCATGTAGCAATTATTGTTTTATATATAGAGAGATATATATGTAGTTCTTATTACAAAGTAGTTTAATTCTGCTACATTGATAATTTCTTATTTTGAAGCTACATTAGGTCTAGGATAACATTTTAATTTCTGTTTTGTTGGTTAATAGATTCGGGTTCACCAAAGAAGTTTCTCAACAAAAGAGATGAGGAAGGAAAGCCTCAATCCGTTTCCAAGAAGTTTGTGAAAGGACAGTTAAGGACTGGAAGAGCTACCATCAAACAGTTCAAGAACAAACAGCAATCAGAAAAGTTTGCAAAGAAGAGGAAGCTTCAGGATGGTGAAGAGGGAGGTGAGCGGATTTTTAAGCCTGGAGACTTGGTTTTGGGAAACACAAGATCTTCCTCTTGCCCTATGTTTTGTTACCACCTTTACAGATGCGCTGAATGACTCAAGTTTATTGTTGTTCATAAGAATAACTGAAACCTGTTAAGTATTGCATAGTTGCGTGGCTCTCAGAGCAGAGGGTTGCTAGTTTTGCTTGTCACTGTTGCTTTAGGAGAGTGGTAGGGAAAATCAGTAATACACTTCGTAAAAACAGAGCATGGTATTTGGATGGTAGGAGAGTTAAGTGCCTGCTGCTTGGTATCAAGAACAGGCAGTGCTCTTAAGGTCTGAAAATTTAAACCGAGTCGTTAATATTCCTTGTAGAAGTAATGGTTTAGCATGAAGTGTTTCTGTGAAGCCACGTGATGTAAACCAAATAAACCATGAGATAGGTGGTGGGGGTTTTGTCAAGGTATGAATAAAGCTGAAATAAAATACTTCCAGTTTTTCTGTAACTCTTTTTTTGATTTGTGGCTCTTCATATTAAATTACCTTAAGTGAGTTTCTTGAGTGGATGTGCATAGCTGTTGTCCATTAAAATCCGATTAAAAGGTTAAACTTAAAAGGTTGGTTTTGTTTTCTTTTCTTTGATTTTCAGATATGTATCTTTGAGTTAGAGCACTTCTTTTGAGAAAGGGAAAAGGTGTGCATGAGTACAGCATGAACTAAAATGTAAGATTGTCTGGGGCAGCCATAGGCTGCTAGGTGCATCTTGAGTTGATTTTCATGCTATTAAGAGGTTTGTGTCGCATCCTTTAGGAGAGCTTTGAGGAGAAAAATCATTACTTACTTCATTCTTCCAGTATTCTGAAAGTGAAAATCACTAGCTTAGGATACTTATATAAATATTTTTGCTTTCATATTAGCTAATTTGGTAGCTGCAGGCAAAGCTTCTGAATTGTTAGCAATTCAAGTCACAGACCTGCCACAGTTTACTCTGATAAAGTGTTCCATTGATTCTCTTTTATTAATGACAGAAAATGTATTTCTGTCTTCAGGATCAGATTCTAAGAAGCTGAAGTTGAATGACATCCGGAAGAAAAGGGAGTTAAAGAAAACCCGACAACTTAACGATAGAAGTAATTATGACATAATTTTAAAATCAAAGCAGATATGGGAAAGTGTGAGAAGGTAATCAGATTGTTTTTTTTTTTCCTCACATTCAGTTGGCTTTTAGTCATAAGTCATGAGATGACTCTCTTTCTCATCTTGTAATAAATGAAGCTGTATTTCCACAAACTCCATGGGCGAATGATAACTTTACATACAGTTGTGTAGAGGGTTCAAGCAGAGTGTGGTGAACCACAGTGCTACAAATGTCTGCATGAGCTCACTTGAATTTCAGGCTTTAATTTGTGAGTAAATAATTAAGGAATTATCTTAATTTTTTAAAATCCTGAGGCACAAAGCATGTACTGATTCAGCCTGATCTTGCACTGGAGTCACTGTGTGATTTTGTGGAGGTTTGTGTCCCTGCTTTGCAATTTCAGCTGTAAGATGTCTGGCTGCAGATTTGAATTTATATTCTCTTCAGTAATATTGTTACTCAGAAAACAGTTTGAAGTGTGGAAGTCAAACTGCTTAATTACATCTCTCTACAGGTTTAAAGAATCACTAAATTTGTATTAGCAGGAGTCATGTTAATTTTATTTTGTATTGTCTTGTTTGTTTGTTTTATATAGGTGAATCATACAACAAAAAGCTGCTTCCTCAGTTAAGATTGTTTTGCTTTTGTTTTTGTAGGAAGAAATGTGAAAAGGAGACACGAGAAAAGCTAATGAATGAATTACAGAAGCTTCTTCATGGAAAGATTAAAAGTGTAAGAAAGACTAATGCCATAGTGCACAAATTCACAGAAACTTCTTTTTTCCAAATTTTGCTGTCAGCTGGCTATTATCAGGGTGGCTGTTATGCCAGGCAGCCAATGTGATTTTGTGTTAACTGAAGTTAAAAAACAGCCTCTCAGTTTTGTTTAATTACAGTTGTTGCTTTGCAACTCTCTTTTAGACCATGTCCTGGTACTTTACTAAATAATCCTTCCACTTAATTATTGAGCAGTATAAATATACAGTGAAATATTAGTTTTAGTTTTAAAAGTGATCTTTGGTATTCCATGCCAAAGTGGAACTGTATCATCATAGTCAATCTGAAATTACAAAAAACATGAGAAAAACAGCTATTATAACATTTCATGGCTCTGTTTTGGTATTAAAACCGTGATGCATGTCCTTTAGTGTCAGCAACTTCAAATATTGTCTATATTTTGTTCAATAGAGTACTTATAAGGAGTAAAACTTTAAAACAACAAAACAATTTGTTGTAGACAAGTAACTACTTTTATAATTGGTGTTACATGCTGCATATGGCATCAAACTGTATGAGAAGGCAAGTGTGTTAAAATAAATTTGGTGAATAATGCTGTTCGAATGGCCTAGGATAATAAAATACTTTTGTATCATAGTTGGCATTTGCACATGATTCAACTCGAGTGATCCAGTGCCTTATTCAGTATGGCAGTGAGAAGCAAAGGCAAGAGATATTTGAAGAATTGAAAGGTATTTTCTTCCCATTTAAATTTTACCCTTATACTTCTGTATTCTTAGAAAGCATTAAAACAAGCCATGTTATTTTAAACATTTTTAACTTTCTGATGAAATGATGCATCATTCCTAGTGACCTCCTAAAATTTAAATAATGACATCCTATTGAGTAGAGTTAAAGTAGTGAAAAATCAAACCAGCTGGATGTTTCTCCCTTCTGCCTTTTTCTAGAGAGCCTAGTAGAAATGAGCAAGTCAAAATATTCCAGAAATATTGTGAAGAAGTTTCTTATGTATGGGTGAGTATGAAATGAGCTTAGCTGTGTTGCGTTGTTTAATTTCCAGTGGGAATACTGCTATTAATCTATAGTGCATTGGTCTATAGTAGTGATGAAGCAAGAGAGTGTCTCGTATGGCGAGCACCAGTTTTCCTTTTGTGAGAAGTAAAGCTAAAGCTGTATGTGTTGAGGAAAACATGCCAAAAAATGTTCAAATACGTGTTCAAAGTTGATCTTCACTTTGTACAAAAAGATAGCTTTTGGAAATTTTCTCTGCGTAGTGTTTCAGGAAGGCATGCTTCATTCTGTAGAATTTAGCCACTTCCTTTTCTTACCCTCAAAATGCCTTATGATTTCTCCAGGTTCCTTGCTTTCTTGCCATAAGGCTGATCCAGATACATATATTTCCTCTTTTCTGTGCTAAAACTTAACACCTAAATGTTTTTTAAAAAATAAAACTATTGACAGGTCAGTTTATTTAAAGTTTTCACACTTGCTATCCGTCTTTCCCTGTAATACAGGACAAAACCACAAGTTGCAGAAATAATAAGAAGTTTTAAAGGCCACGTGAAAAAAATGCTCCGACACGCTGAAGCATCTGCTGTTGTGGAATATGCATATAATGACAAAGCCATTCTGGAGCAGAGAAATATGCTGACTGAAGAACTGTATGGGAACGCTTTCCAGGTTTACAAGGTGACATTTTAGTACTTTCAAGTCTTAAGTTGTTTTAGCATCTAAAGTATTGTGTTAGTAATGCCTTACCTATCTTACCTATTATTTCTTTTGATTAAATTAATTTCTGTCAGCTGCCCAAATGCAGTCCAGTTTGGCATGTTTAAATATTATTACTTTCACATGACTATTCTATGTTAAGGTGCTAGGTTTTTTTCAGTTTGAACTATTTAAATGTATTATGCTTGCTCTGCATACCAAAGACAGCCTAATATCACACGGTTGCAGTTAGAGTTGTCTAGCCTGAAGTGGTCATGGTTGCTGAGAGAAGATTTTGGGTTAATTTTGCATTAATGCTTTAAATGGCTTTTGTATCAGAGCTGTGTTCGTGTCATGAGCACTGACTGTGAGTGGAATGTGCCTGTATCTCTATACAGTTTATCGCTTAAGTTCAGGTTTTGGCTTTGTTTCCTTTTCTCATGGAAACTATAGGACTTAAGTCCAAACTCTTGAAAACATTTAGATGTAGATCCTCACCAGGCAGTGGGAACCTTTCTAAAAAGTACAACCTCTTTTTTTTTTTTTTCCTTGAGTTCAGGTTTTCCTTCTTTCTTGCTGACTTGGAAATTTGTTTTCCATTTGAGACACAAATTTTATTTGCCACAATGTACAGAACTTTTTTACACAGTTATTAGGTACTCTAGAATGACTTTTGTATCCTGATGTGCAACATAGCACACTTTTACCCATGATTTCTGTTAAAATTGCATTAGAAATTAACAGCTTGTTTCTGAACCATATTGCCATTTTTTTCTTTATAGGCTATTATAAGTTTTAGTAAAGCGTATTGCAACACTGTAAGGGAAAAGCAGGTTTGACATGTTTATGGTCTGTAATTTCTACTGGGAGTAAAACAGTCTTTTAAATTAAGTGCAGTGTTAGCTTCCATCATTCTAGCATTCTTGGCATGAACACTTCAAGTAGTCCTACATCGTGGTACAAACGAGAGGCTCAGCAGTGTCAGGGTTTGTAAGAAATCACAATGAAATCCTTCAGGGCACGTGGAATTTCTTTGAGTTCTGAAATGTGTGGTTCAGTTTTCCCTTTCCTGCATCAGACTCTCCACCTCTGCTTCTCTCCCAACGGGATGGTTAGAAATACATTCCTTCAAATTTTCTATTGTAGTCAGACTGTTCTTCTAACAACAGAATATTTTACAAGAGTTACCAGTGTAATTGTTTAGGTGAGATTCCAGGGAGTACTTCTGTATTTAAGATACATCATATGTGTTCCCCATCTTTGCTGTTCTTGAACTGGAATTTCCTGGGCCATGGTTGGCTTTGCAGTTTATGGACTTGTTCCTGTGTTGCCCCCGTTGTATGCATACCGTTGTGAAGGATTTCTCCTTTGCTGAGAGGTCTCTTAACACCAATTTTGTATATTTTACATTGTATCTGACCATCTTCTGAAGAGCTGACCATGATGAGTGTAACCAACTCAGACCCCAGAAGTAGCCTTTGTTTGCTAATGATGAATTTTCAGTTTGTAGAAACTTAAATATTACAGCTTCTGACATTCTTGAAGTAGTTACATTTGTAAAAAACTATTATTTTTGCAGAAAATTCATTTTACTTGTGATATTCATGAATTTAATTGAAAAGGTACTAAGGGTTATAATTTTCCATGAACTCAAGTATTTCTGTGAACTCTAGTCATTAAATCCCTGATTGTGCATTCATTTCAGACACCAGTTGCCCCAACACTAGATAAAGTGTTAGAAGCTCACCCTGAAAAGAGAGAGGCCATCTTGGATGAAATGAGACAGATTCTTACACCAATGGCACAAAAGTAAGGACAAAAAATGTTTTAAGGTGTGAAAATCTGGCACAAACCAGTTTGTTTCTGATAGTAATACTGCTACTCTTTTAAGCTCATAGGGCAATGATATTGGTACACTTTTAATCTGTAACATTACTGTGTTGTATAGTAAGTAACTGGTTTTGTCCATAGTGTCATAATTAATATCTAGTAATATTAGTTTTGAATGCCACTCGTGTCACCTGCCCCGGTCAAACAGTTGGTAGAAATCCCACAATGTGGTGTGCTTCCATAAGGTATTATTGGGTAAGCTTCTCCAGTGGTCTTAAGGAGAAAATATTTTGCTAAGTTTTAGGATTTGTAAGTTTTGGTAGGATTTTCCACATATTGTAGATGCTAAATGCCTAATCCAGAATGTTTTCTGTATACCACACTGCATTTTTCTTTTTCAAATACAAAGAAAGTATTGCTAGCTTATGTTAAAAGCACTACTTATTTGGGACTTTTTATTATTTTCCTTTTCCCAAATACAGAGAGTCTGTGATAAAGCACTCACTGGTACATAAAGTATTTTTGGACTTCTTCACTTTTGCTCTTCCAAAACAAAGATCCGTAAGTATGTTTTGTTTGGGTTTTTGTCTTTTGCCTTTCAGTGGAACTTTTTTTATCTTGTCGTGTAAATGTTGTGAGGTAACTAGACAAAAATACACCTTATGTTTAGAGAGCTTGATGCATCTGATAACTCCAGATAGATGACTGGGGAGTAGTCTCGTGTGGAGATTTACAAGCACAGTGAAGTTCCACACTAATGCAGTTATGTCACATGATGTGTGAATTAAAAAAAAAAAAATCTAATGAAGTTAGTTTTTCTCTCTCCATGCTAAATGTTCCTTTGTGGTAGATGGAGAATAATTAAAGCCAGGGTCATTAGTTCCAGTAGTTTAGCTTTCCAGTATGCAATTTTTTAACCAGTTATAGCAATTGTCCTAAAAACTCTTGACCAAAATACAAACTGATTGGGCCCTTCTGTCAGCACCCTAAACTTTGTCTTTTGTCTCCTCCTCAACCAAGCATATGGCCTGCATCATTATGTTTTTATTTAATTCCAATATTAAACTTGCCCCAGACATTCTTGCAAAAACTAGACTTAAAGACATCTGCGTGATATGATATATAAGCTGGTAGTGTGCTTAGCATCACATGTCTTCAAACTGTCCTTCAGCCTCATCGTGGTTCTGCAGCTCAGCAACCTCTTACTCTTGGTGAAGTGGAGCCTTCTAAATTTGCTGTCTCTTAATGTAATTCTTCTGGGCTGGATTCCTGCACTGCGTTACTGCTGCACTGTTTGTTACTGTTAAGAAACCCAAAACTAAGGGTAGTGAGATGGACTACTTGTTGCTTTCTCCAAGTCCAGATCTTGCCTGATAAAAGGTGCCTGTGCACAGTCTCATGTAATATTTTGTCAGAAGATGCTTCTGGTTTCAGTCTTGTGTGTGAATCAAAGTGCGAGCAGTTCTCCTCCTAGCTTGGCTTTTTGTGCCGCCATGGTAGCATATCCAGATTTTCCTTGAGGTCTGGAAACGATAATAACAGAAGTAGTTATCTTCTTTGGCTGACGATGTTATTTATCAGGCACATCCTTTGATCTGGAAACTAATTTTTGGCTGAATATTGTCACATCTGATGTATAATATCACCTGGTGCTTAAATGACCTAGTTCTGCTTGCTATCTAGCTAGTGTCCTATATATATAAATAAATAAATAGCTTAATCTTTAAAGATTTTCATCCTAAGTGAATGGTTGAGTTTGTCTCCTCTAATTTTATCCTCAGTTCTGACCACCCCTCCTTGAATAGTTTGTAATAGGACAACTGACAAGCTCCAGTGCATTTCTGATCTCATAGAATGAATAGGATGAACAGTAGTTCAAGGGAGGAAGCTTATGTAATTTGAACTCTTTTTGAGGGCATTTATCATAGGTCAAGGCAGGGAGAGTGGTTCTATAGAGCCTGCAATGCTCCCTGTAGTGTTGCGGGCAGCCAGAAAAATCCTTTCATGTCCTTACTCACCTGCCTTAAGATTTTGTGGGCCTTTACTTTTGCCTTTTTGCTTTATCATCTTTTCTTCCCCAGGAAATGATAGAAGCTATCAGAGAGTCTGTCATCTACCTGGCACACACTCATGATGGAGCCCGAGTAGCAATGCACTGCTTATGGCATGGTACTCCTAAGGTATTGTTTGGTTTCTCTCTACCCAGTTCCTTTAATAACAGTTTGGTCTGAGACTGAGTGTGATTGCTCTCATGGGTCCTTCTGCCAGCGCATATTTTGATGCAGTTAAGTATTTGAGAGCAAGGTTAACAAGTGGCCTAACTTCGCCTGCTAGCAAATACAAGCAGTAGTTTTCTGTGAATTGGAAGCTTTCATTAGAACTTTTATAGTGGAAGCATCATCTTTTATTTCTAGTAGAGGTCTTGAAGGTGACAGATGAAGCTTTTCCATTTTAACATTATTGGCCATTGATTCATCCCATAGTTTTCTTACTGCATGTGTATGTTGCAAAACAAAAGCCTAGATCCGTCTAATCAGTGAGCAAGTGCATGTTTATTCAGCTTAGCCACGTTACTATATACCCCATTTCGTTACATCCCTCTCTCCCCACAAGGGTGACTACAGAGTATTACTGGTTAAAGGTAGCTGTTCATAAAGTATTGCTAACATATTATTGGCTACACTACCACGTGTGCTAAGAAATCAAGTTATGCTAAAGTTAGCTGTGTTGATAGTAGCGTGTGGCGATTCCCACCAAACTAGCTGGTGTTTATATTTTCGCCTCTCTGCTTCAAGGTCTTGCCAGCTGCTCAGCACCAAGTCTCATGGCATCCAGGCCGCCTTCTCTGTAAAATCTTCTCACATGTGTAATTGGCAGTTGGGAGAGGACAGTAAAGAAATCGTAATGTGGAAGAATATTTGGCTGTGGAATGTCAAGGCTTGGAAAATGTGAACTGTGTTTTAAGTTTCTTCTGATACAGTATCCTGAAATACTGTAGGTGTAACCTATGCCATCATCTGTTTGGAATATTGAAATATCTCCTATCTTTTTCTGTATTTTTTTTTTAAAGAAAACTTACGGAAATAGTCTACTTGTTAAAGAATGCAGAAAAAATGTGAAGTTGCTTGGATGTAGTGGTAGTAATGGGTCAAAAGAAAACTGAACAATGGTTGCAAGAGCCAAAGTACAATCACTGAGGAATTTACTGCCAAAAAAACATGCTAGTAAAGGGGGTTGCAGCAAGCTGGAGTTCTTGCTACTTTGAAGTTTCAGGTCCTGTTTAATGAGTTTCTTTCCAGATGAAGAGTTGAAGTGCATTCTTCTGTACATAACGAACAAGACGTAAGTGAATACAGGGGATGGCTTGGTCCCTCCACCCCAAGATTCCCTTTTTGGTATCTCCCATTGGTGGTCCGGACTTGCAAATGTATCATAGAACCTTGTTATTATCAAATCTTTCATATTTCAGGTTTAACTTAATACTGTTTCTAGATGTTGACTAATAGTAGGGGCTTTGGTAGATAGGCATTGCTTTACTAAGTAAATTGAACATTATCTTTTTGAAGGTGTAAATAACAATCTAGTTATCCAGCATCACTACTATTATAGGCTCATTTGGGTTTCTTGTTTCCTTTTGGATAGGACAGGAAAGTCATTGTGAAAACTATGAAGACATATATTGAAAAAATGGCAACGGTGAGTGTTCATTAACCATATATTTCGCAGTCTCTGAAACAAAGGGTTTGGTAGAGGCTACTTTGAATGTTCATGGTGCTGGAAACAACAATCAGATCTTAACAAAACTAAGTTTAAAATAGTGGTGATGTACTCGATCGTGTGAAGTATATAATGAAATTTACAGATTATATAGAGACATACTCTGAAACTTCAGTGTGGGCTCAGCATGTAGTATCCTTCTTTAAGGTAGCTGAGTTATAATTTATAAGTACTATAATTTTTTTCTACTTTTTTTTTTTTGAGCCCAACTTTATATTGCATCTTGATATGGCTTGTTGGTAAGTTCTCCTTAGTTGGGTGTAAAATAATGATTACAAAAGAGGAACAAAAATTGAGATATGTTGAGGATGTAATTGAAAAGACCATTTGAATGTTCATCTTTCTTTTGAGATGCTCAATAACTTTTTAAGTCATGAAACTTCAAAATGAATTAATGGTGAAGTGACATCCAATGAAAGAGGTCTGTATTTAATATTTTTCTATGTAACATGTATATTTGGGGACTACAGTGCTGATAGAGTTAACAGTTGCAACTAGATTTCCTGGTGCTGGGTGAAACTGCAGCTGTGAAGAGAAACTTCTTAAACTTACATCATCCTAGTTGCTGTATTGTTCTGCTTGCTAACAGTTGATGTGGTCTGAATCAGTGGTCTCCAAACATTGATCAGACAACCCTGAGCATGCATCCTTGATACATTTATAGTTATGTATAAATTATGTGCATGTACTACTGTACTAATATACAATATAAAACATACACAGAAATAGAAATTTTTTTAAAAAGAGAGATAAAGCAAACCAGTGGTTATTTTAACGTATTTATTAATGGTACAAGAAAGTATTTTCTTCGAGCACCACAGTGGATGGTCTTGCATGTTCCACTGTGTAAGCCATTGGTCTTAAGTAATCTTTCTCTTCATAATTTTATAATACCAGAATAAATGATTTGTTACATATAGAAATGTGAGACACTGAGTAAATAATAGCTAAAACAACACTGGAGCACTGAAGGTCTGTCTTTACTTTGACAGAGTCTTGCTGACATAGAAGGGAATTGGCTTGTGCCCTCTTGAGTATGCTGGAGTCTTGCTTTCTAGTGGTGCAGTAAGGACTGTACGCCTCATTGCAGAGACATGATCTCCAAAAATACAATATGTGTTTTATCTCAGTTTTAAGCAAGTCTGTTACAGGAATAAAATCTATGTGATGTTCCTACAAGCCAAATCTTGTGATTACAAAAGATAGTTAAACAGTGTGATTAGGCTAATATCTTGGATATGATAAAGCAGTATATCAACTTTCAATGGCAGATGAACTGAATTAACTTCACTTTGTTTTAACAATATGTTTCTCTTAACAAGTCATGCTTTCAGAGACAGCCTAAATGTTGAGTTTCTCTCATTCTGTGGCAGTATGCAGAATTTGTGATCCTATTGTGTCATGTTTGAGAAAAATTCTCAGAAATGTTGATTCTAAGTCAATTAGTATTAATTCGTAGATCTTGACTGGTTTCTGATGTCTCAATTTGCAGGGTGAATTTTCTCATCTGGTCTTGCTGGCAGCATTTGATTGCATTGATGACACTAAACTTGTGAAACAGTTAATTATATCTGTAAGTAATTGAATTTTTCCTGAAATAGTATACTAAACAGTGTAAGTGTGTTTGTCACTGTATAGGAGGATAACAGCAGGAATCCATAAACATTATTCAAACCAGTTCAGTTTTTTTCTGCTGATACTGTTTCATTGTATTTATGTATCATGTTTATTTTTTTACTTTCATAGAAGAGCGCAGCTCTTTCATATATTCTTTTTAGTTATTTATTTGAATTTGTTCTTAAGCTAGAGTCAGTGCTTGCTGAAAATTACCATTTTTTGTACATGCTTATTCTGACTAGTGGATGACTGGAGTTTCTTTGAACTCAGTGTCTTGTCATAGAAGTTTGAGTTTTGCTAGTATTTCAAGAAATTTAGTTGGTGAAAAACTTCAGAATGAGAAAGTAATCTTACCCATTTTACAGGCCAACCTAGAGCATCAAGAATATCAGTGCCCAGAATGTTCTTATTGTGAAAACTTACTGTAAAAAAGGTTGTTGAGCACATCTAGCTCTTTGCTGTTGCAGAAGTAACATCTCAGGAAGTGATATTTCAAGATAAACTGAAATAAACTTTCAGGAACATATCAATATGCCTCGATATGGTATACCATGACTTCAGACAAGAACTATTTGGAGACTTTTGGTTGGATGCTGAAACAATGAACTTGCAATTAGTTCTCAGAACTTGACATTTTTACTTGCTATGTTGATAGTTAAATGACAGCTAGCATTCTATATGAAATCTATGTAATGTTTTTATCTTGCTTCCAAAATGGATACCAATAGATGTCTGAAACAGGAGAATGCTCTTGCTGTTTGCTTCACCTACACGGAATGAACAGTAATAGGATGATCTAGTCTACATCTGCTTCCTTTTGGAATGCCTGATTTCCCCACTTTCATTCCCAAAATTATTTAATAGGGTTTCATGTATACTTAGAATTATATTTACATGCGAATTTTATCACTTCTTGGATGCTTTAATCTGTAAATTACCATGAAGTTTTGTTTTCACGCTGATAAAACAGTCTTCATAGTGTACAATTAATTTTCTTGCAAGCAGGATAATTAACATTCATCTATAGGTGAACATATATGTGCTGATACTATAGCTTTTACGACTGATGAGAGCCTGTGACAGAGAGATGAGAAATACTCTGCATATGGAGGAGGATTATGAGGAGAAAGTGGTTCTGAGGAGGCTTGCTTTAAAGAATAAGAGCAGTTCTTCCATTGAGCAACTTTGTATAAGGGGGAATTGGGTTTTTGTACTCTCCATGGAGATTTGGCAGTAACTGTGCCTCTGTAATGGGTGTGCAGAGAAGAAAGCATCCCACTGGGGAGGTGTATTGTTTTTCCAGTGTATTAGCTGTAATCACAGCTGGGTTTTGTTTCTAGAATTAAATCTGCAATGTAACAACTTCTGGGCAAGTTCCAAACAAATAGGCCCAGATAGATCAGAACTGTCTTCATAAGAGATCACTGAGGCATTCATGTACCATGTTACAAGCACTATGCTTCCTGGAGGGTTTATTACTTTATATACTTAAGTTGAGCTTCCAAGATGTCTTTTAATTCCTGACTCATATTTTTCTGCAATCTGAGATCAAAGATAACGGAGCATTTACTGTTTGGTCATCCTACTGCATCAGTCTGGACAGAAGAGTAAAGGAGAATAAGAAGGAATGGCCTTCACAC
The DNA here is from genome assembly GCA_013389865.1 of Piaya cayana. Taxonomy (NCBI): domain Eukaryota; kingdom Metazoa; phylum Chordata; class Aves; order Cuculiformes; family Coccyzidae; genus Piaya; species Piaya cayana. The sequence goes on from WAAB01008942.1 coordinate 205,308, forward strand.
ATGCAGAATTGGCCCAGCTGGGTTTATATGTGGTCAGGAACAAGCAAAGAATGTCAGGGAAAAGGAAATAATATCAGATAAGATCAAAGCCATCTTTTCTGATGGTGAATGAAAACTGGTAGGAATCAATGAGGTTGAAGCAGATATCTTGCAGAGCAGATACATTTGCAGTCTTATAAAACACCTTACAGCAATTATCATTCTGTTCATAAGCTTAAGGAGTGTAAGGAGGGAGGGATAGGGATAGAAAGCAGTGTTTGCACAAGTGTGGGTTTGTTTGTTTTTTTTCTCTGTAGTGTTATAAAGCTAATCTCTTATGTGGATTGGCAGAATGGCTGGAAATTTACAGGTATGGGAAGGTTTTAAGGTCTTTAAATCCTTTGAGGAATGCCTTCCCTTCTCATCTGTCAGATCCATGGAATCTTAATCCAGGACCTTCGTGTGTGATTTGACTTACATTGTGAGCTTGGCATGTGTCAGGATTCAAGCAGATTTCAGGAGGAAATTGGATTTTTTTTTTT
>WAAB01008943.1:0-21590 GCA_013389865.1 Piaya cayana
AGCAAGGGCCTTAGCCCCGCTAGTAGACCCACGTGTCCTAACCTTAGCAACAATATTAGGAGGTGCATGAGCCACCCCATGATCAAGAAGCCAAAGCTTCCTCACACCAGGCTCGGAGCCAGGCATTAATCGAGTTCTTTGTAACTTCCGGGTCCACTCTCTTTAGCCTTGGGATGGAGCAGAACACTACCTGTGCCCCAGAGCCCTCCATCGTTTTCCCAATGGCCCTGAAGTCTTTCTTGATGTCTTTAGTCTTTCTTTTTACTGTCATCATTAGCAGTTTGGACTACTATCGGAGGATAGTAGTCTGTCTCATGGACATGTCTTACTAGTGGACTTGGCAGTAACAGTTAACAGTTGGACTCAATGATGTTTTCCAACCTAAACAATTCTGTGATTCTGTGACCATGTGCTCCTACAGCAATGAAGGCTATCTATTTCTAGACCATATTAAGAAGACCTCAGTCATCACATTGAGAAATATTATTTTCCTCCTCTATTCCTCCTTTGTGGACCAACATCTGGAATACTGTATTCTGTGTTCTGTAGAAAGATATTGGATGTACTTGAATGCATCCAGTGGAAGACTACCAGGATGGTCAAGAAGATGGAACATTTGATATACAAGGAGAGGCTGAAAGAACTCGGCTTTTCAAACTTAAGTGAGGAAGGCTAGGAGAAGGTCTTTCTGCTTTCTACAGCTACCTAGTGGGAAGTTGCAGATAGAATGAAACCAATCTCTTCTGAGATCCGTATTGCTAGGATACAAGGTAACAGACATAGAAAAACTGACTTGATCATTTGGAAAATCTTCAGCAGAACTGGGAAAGAACTAAACCTCCATTTTCTTATCTGTTTCTTCACACCTCCCCTTGTGGGCACAGAAGGGAATAATGCCCCAGCTCTGCTCCTGCCCGTTGTCTCTCCACTGTCGTTAGTAGATCAATGTAAATATGGGGCCACAGCCCATAATTACTCACTTGATGGAAACTAGAGTCCAGATGAATGTCTCTGGAAACCAGGTACGTACTGGCCCTTCTTCACCACCCAGCTCAATGTTCTCTGACTCAGCATATTCATCAACACCATCTGTTTCTAGGTCCAAGTTGTCCATGTCTGTCCGCTCACTGTAAGCTATTGGGAATACAAGTGTCCATTCAAAGGCAGACCAACTGCGAGATGAGGATAGAATTCAGCTGGGAAAAGCTCAGCTTTAATAAAGCTCCTCCCTCCCACTCCCACTCTGATTCCCATTATCGTGGCCAAGATGCCCTCAACCTGCTTTTCTGTTGTCTTCCACAAGACAAACATCCACAGACCATGAGGATTCCAGAGTATGTGTGCTCCCCCATGTGTTCTACCAGCTCACACTTTTGCTCTCTTAAGCCCTGCAGGAAGGTCTAGATACTGCCCACTGCCGGTTTTAGGTCATTCTCTGGCAAGACCTTTCCCAGTCTTACAAACAGATTTTCCTCCCTGAGACAGCTGCCTCATTTTCACCCTTGACCATATTATCTTCCTGCCTGTCCACAGAAGCTTCCAAGCCGTTTTTTCCCATGCAGCCAGCCCTCTGCCCCGCCCAGTGCACTGAACAGAGAGACACGTCACACCCTTCCCCTCTTCCAGTAGTGCACGTCTCCTGTGCACATCTCCCAGCCATCTCTGGAAGGCATCCTCAGTTCTTCAGCACACTGCATGTTCAGCTGCCCTTGTGCAGCCTGCATGTTACCCATGATTTCCAAAGCAACAGGATAAATTGATATGTACACATGTAGTCGTAGTAGAAAGTGGTCTGGGTGTGGCACTCAATTGGAGATTTGATTTTAAGGCTGGTTAAAAATGTTAGACCTGAATTCTGGAGGCAAGAAGGGGAAGAAAAGAAAGTAGATTTTAGTGGAAAGGGTAGTGTGTCTGAGGGTCTATCTCTGTCTCCACCTCCCAGCATATCAGCCACACCATGTTGTTGTACCTCACACTGTCCTGCAAATTTCAACAGGGAGAGAATGCAACCCACCCTATTCCCAAAGCCTTATCCTGGTCCCTTAAGCCCAAGGATGCTCTCTCCAGTCAGGATTGTGCAGGTGATTTTGTGTGTGTATGCCCATATGCAAAGTTGCATTTGTGGCACCTCAGTTTGCTGCCCGCCATAGACTTGTTCTCATCTTTTACTCGTTATTCGTTTCTATTATTCTTTCCCCCTTTCGCTTTTTATCTCAGGTGCTTTGTTTTTCCAATGTCCAGTTCCATCTCTCTCAGGCTGAAATTTCTTCTTCCAGCTCCCAGGAAGTATGAGGGCCTTGAGCTTGGGATAAATGGGGAGCTGGATTCTAGGAATCTGTGGGATCACTGAGAATTTATCAAGCTGGGAGCATGGAGCTTGGCAAATTCTGAACCTGAAGTTGCCAGCATTTACAGGAAAGACAATCTGTGAAGCTACCCAGGGCTGACCTGGGACACAAAAGAGCTCAGGTCTGGTATTTCAGGATTTCTGGAAGTTAGATTTACCTTCAGAAGTTCATAAACATCTGTCTGGGATACTGCATAAGAGTATCTGTTGTACATGAGTGGTGACATTGTTCCTGGTGGAAGTGTGGTCTGAGGGGAACCAGTGATTCCTGGGTACTTGTGGGTAATACAGTAGTTACTGTAAGGGTCTGTGAGGGTGGTGGGGTGCTCTGGAGAATAGCTGAACATATTGAACACCTGTAGACAGAGAATGAAAACAGTGTGAGAGATGGGAAGATTTTGATTTCTATCCAGATATTTTCTGTGACCACAGAGACACTGTTTGGATCCTTCCTTATGCAAAATGCAACCCCAAGGGCATTTGAGTTTCATGGTGCTTGGGTTTTACAAATCCTTGCAATCTTTAGATCTGTAGCACCAGAGATGAACATGACATCCTCTGGGGTATGGTTACATAGCTGTGGCCTCCTCTATATAAAAAAATTGTACCTGAAAGCTCAATGCAAATAGTGAAGAGACCTTCCCCGAAAAAGTCGTTAGATAGCTTCTTATCTGACTGAAGACATGGATCCACCAAGACAGTACCAACTGGCAATTCAGTGGTCCTCAAATCCAATGCATCCCAGGTCTAGGGGAGAAATGGGATCCTTCCACTGCTGAGGCACCACTCACAGTCAAGTCCATAAATGGAAAAACTGTCTGGTTCATGTGAGCTGGAACAAGGATTTGGAACTTATCACATATTGGACCTTTTTTTTAAACGTAACTTTTTTTTGGTGCACTATCATATGTTGATTCAGGAGATGGAAGTCTCCTCCACTATGGCAAAGGACTCATAGTTTAACAAGGATGTGACTTTGGGCTATACTTGGAGATAACAGTGGATTATTCCATTAGATCCTCCTGCAGAGACTGGAAATTTTGCCTAGTGTTTAATGTTGGCCTAAATTTTTTCTCATGAAGTCACGTCCTGTCTCCATTCAAGTACTCGTTGGTACCTACACTGTGCCTTATTAACCAGTGCCTGCAACCAGATATCCAAAAGGCACCTCTTCAGTATTAGCAAGGCTCTGCACTAAAGTGACTCACCCTATCCCTGGACAGCTCAACCTCTGGCCTCAGTAGAAGGACATTCTGGTCTACAGCATGGACGCTACATAGGGAGCCTGGTGCAGCCTGCAAATGGAGATGGATATCTGATCCTGGAAGAGCCACTGTGTCTGAGAAGCCAAGCTTCACCTGGAACAGCAGAAGAAAGAGGGTCTGAAGACACTGACAGAGGAAGGAAAGAGGAGACTGTGGCTACTGGATTCTGCCTGAATATCTTTTGCCAATTTGCAGTTAAATAGCTATACTCCACCCTAACTGCCCCCTTTTGTTTTGTGCACTACTTACATGGTTCCTGAAGCATTTAGAGACTTTCATACTGAAGCTGTCAGCTGCCACTTGCCCCTCAGGGAAGGCAGTGTAAACAAAGAGGTTGGCCATGGGTGACATGAGGTCAATGGGCAGAGTGACATTGAAAGCTCCACTGTATTGACCTGAAGGAAGAAGGAGAGATAGAGAAAATACAGGAAGAGGCAAGGGAGTCTGTCTCCAAGGAATACACCAGTAACACACTCATCCTCTACAAGACTTCTGTAGAGTTACTTAGATAAAAACTATTCTACCTCACTCCTAGTGACTCCACAGCTAGACCAGGATGTAGGTTAGTAGCATTTTGTGACAGTGAGCTTAGATCACAAGGGATCTTGGCAACAGTTTGTGTTTGGAAGAGAAATGAGTTTCCACCTGAGTCCAGAAGAAAGATTCTGTGAATTCTCTTGGAAGTCTCTGATAATTCCTGCATGTCAGAAAAACTCCAAGAATTTGATTGTTTAATCAGGAAAAAAACCCAACCAAACAAGGAAATTAGAATACAGAGCACAGTTAGCATATTTACCATTTCCTCTTGATTATTTTTGTGCCAGATCTGTTGTTTCCTGTTAGTGGCAGATCTTTTTCTTTCCTTCCCTGTTTAAGCTGGAAGGGCTTTCCAGTTGGGTCCTAATCTATTCCTGGTATTTAGATGTTCTTACCTAATGGTGGATCAAGCAGTACTGTTGTTTGCCCATTATGCACAAGGGATCCTCTGGCCAAAACCTAAAGGGAAATGAAAAGAACAAAGAGTTCATGGTGCCTCTGCTACATATCTCTGGGTCAGAATCGGGCTCTGTGCCAACACAGCCTCATCAAAAAGCTGACCTGTTTGCCAGCACTGCACTATACTCACAAGGTGATAGAAGTCTGCACTGGCAGCCCCATCCCCCAGCTCTGTGGCTAGGATATGATAATGCACAGTGACCTGCTGCATGTCTCCACAGGGCAACATTGCTTGCACTGGTTGGATCCTCACAGAGCTATGGCTGGAAGAGTAGAAGGCCTTCAGTGTGAGTGATGCAGTGCCATAAGACACCCTCATATTTTGACCTCTTAAGTTCTCCAACTGGTTCTTTGCCTGTGGTGCAGAAAAGATTGCTTGGTGCTTGAAGACTTCTCACAGGTCTCCCTCCATCAAAACCCAAGACTGACTAGACAGTGGGCTCTGTAGTCTCCCAGGGTAAGTTGTCAATTTCCACCTAAGTGAAGCTCAGTCAGCCCCTTTCTGTGGAGCTTGGCACTACCCCCTCCTATGGGCTTTGGGATAACCAAGATCTAAACAGGAGGCAGGGAGCTGCACACTGCTAAGGTCTGGGCTAGGGCCTGAACTTCTGCAATGCTACCACTACCCTGGGAGGAAGCCAGATTTTGAGAGTGGCTTATTAGCACCTGGATCAAACCACTGAACCCTTTGCTTCTGTGTGGCATGTGTGGGAAATTATCAGCATGGATCTGCCCTGATAACATATTTCACTGTTTGATGTTACTCCACTCACACATTGCATTTCTTTTATCACACTCCCTCATCCATAGGGCAGAGATGGCAGAGGACAACTGAGAATAAATAGCCTTGCTCATCTTTGATATATGACCTATCTGCACTGAGACTATGATATTAACATCTTGTGGACTTCCAGCAAGGTCAAGATCCATCATCTGAGATACTTATATGCACTTTCATAAATGGACAAGGCTTGCCTCAAAGTGCCTTGACCTTGAACTTTAGATCAGATAGGTATTAGAATTCTATCCCCTCAACCAAACAAGATAGCATTCTTTGCTCATGGAAAAGCAAATGCAGAACTTTTCTGTCAATTATCTGCAGGTGGCATCCCTATTTAGATTTCTACATCCTGGTTTCTTGCTCTGCTCCAGACTGGCTTGTAGCAGCTGATTGCTTACTAGCCTTCATTCTTTCTCTCCTAAGTTTTCTGCCTCTTACATCTCAGGTTTCTCCAAATTCTGATGCTATGAGGAAACATAATGCCAACTTATCACTGATACTTTCTTCTCCACATGTATTTTCAGATGCTTCTTCCCTAGCTCCTTTCCTATCTTCCTGTTCAATGCCATGTGGGAATCCTTCCTCTGCTCTCTGTCCTTGCCCAGCCCCACAAAACCCTTTTGCTTCAGAGGTGTTACATAGGTAGACCCCAGCCACGACTTCATGGGGCCTCTATCCACTGCCCCACCTCTTATCATGTCTCCTGACTCCCCTGTGTGGCACCCAGGGCCAGAATAATGGCTCTGCTATGAGCAATTGCTCTTCCCTCGATCTATTATTTCACTGCTCCATACCTCCAACTCCCTGGCTATACCAAGACAATGACATAGACTACAGATCTGGGGGATGAGTTACTAAGTGCTAACCAAATCCAATGCAATTATTTGGCTTAACCTGTAGCAGAACTTTACTGCTGCTGTTCCATGGAGATGTGTCTAAGGTGAAAGAGGCCATCCCAGTGTCATCTGTGAAGTAGGTCTTGGTCTGCTTCCTGCTACCATAAGACACTGTAAGAATCACCTCCTTGTTCTTCAGGTGCGTTCCATTGGCACTTTTGAGTTCCAGCTGTAACAACACAGAGAACAGTCAGAGAACTGGAGTCCTCAGGTCTGAAAACCTACCTCCCAGCAGAAGTGCCAGTTCTCTGCTCTGCAAAGGGACTCTCAGTGTGACCTCTAACTCCTCCAGCCCTTCCCCATTGATGCAGCAGATGTCTCATCCGGTAAAGCCATTCGCTTACTCTGTGATCACCTCTTACTAGAGATGTCGAAGTAGAGACTGGAACAGAAGTTTATGCTAGCAGATTTGGGCATCTCAGAGCAAGGGGACTCATCAGTACTTCCATGCTTGCCAGCCCTTTGGCCCAGCTGCTGGGCTTCCCATGTTTCTGCTCTGTTCACTTACATTTCCATAGTAGGGAACTCCTTGCTGATAGTAGTATCTTGTCCCCCAGAACTGGAGACTTGTGATACCAAAAGTGACCTTGCAGTTTTCTGTGGTGTTGAGCTCCATTCCTAGGAAAGACAGGAGGTGTATGCAGGTAAGATCATCTGTCTGAGCAAAGGAAGCAAGATTGGATGGACTAAGGTAAGGGACAGACTACCACTCAAAGGGGATTGCTGCTTCTTGACAGAACTTCAGGAGTCATTTAGTATATACAGTTGCAATAGTGCCTCCTAGATTCCCACGAGCCAAATGACATCAGTCTGTGAAGAGGTTTCTGCCAAATGCTCTTTCTGACTTTGTCACTCACAGTTACCCACTTCCATTCTCCTCCCATTCTCACAGCACTCACTAGAAGGCAACTTTTCCCCTTACCTTTTCCATGACAGTTTATGCTGTCTTTTCATATGCTGCCCATCTGAAAATCACTGAATGATCTGAAATCACTGCAGTTGTTTGCTAATTAAATATGTGTCACTGCTCTCAGCAAGGGGATGCAAAACATTTTCTTGTAAGGAAGGATTTGTAAAATTTTGTAAGAGAGGACATCTTACAAGATGGGATATTTAGCAGGAGCTCTGGACAAGTAGCCTCCTCTTCCCTTCTGGGCTGTGGAGATAAATCTGGTGAGAAACTACTTATTAATGATATACAAGCAGGGCCTAGGTTATCATTGGTTGCTCTGAGTTTCTCCTCTTCCAAAGGAGTTCCCTAAAGTATGGCTAAGGACAAAAGAACCTGGCCTGGCCCATTTCTTTGCCCATTTCAGCTGTGACCAAAAGATGAGAAAAAATAAGTTTTTGTACCTCACTGCCAAACCAATGTGACTGTTAGAGCTGGACTGGCCACAATAGCATGTGGAAGAACAAACATACTGAAAAGTCCCATCCTTGCAAAGGAAAACTCACAAGTCCTATGTGCGTCAGACCTGAGTGGTATAGTATACGAGAACATCCATGCTGCCATGGTGCTCCCAGGGAAAACACAACCCTCTGAACACTTGACCCAATGGATGCCAGTGCAGAAAATTCCAGTGGCTTGATGGGAAGACACAAGGATCCATAAGGAGTCTTTCAGATGAAAATCCGAGGACAAGTATGTTGTATGAGTACTAGAATCGCTTTTTGCTACCTGTTCCACTTTCTTTCAGAAAAGCCACAGCTTCCAGGTTGAAATCATAATTGTCAGCACGCTTCTGGTGGTAGAACTTAATATTCACTTCAGTGGAAAAGCAGCCATCCTTGTTTGTCTGGAGATGCAAAATTGTATCTGTTAACCAATCATGAATGCACTCGTCCCTTCTTTAATGCAGATAAAGCCCAAGGTCCAGAAGTCTAAAATTACATGACTAAGACACTTGAGTTAAAGAAACAACTCCCATACTCCCATACAACTCCCATATGTTTCACATGTATGAAACATAATTCTGTGGTGCAGTCCCTAACAGGTGGTGCTGTTTCATATCTGTGTCTCATCTTTACACACTCACTTATGTCCCTTTGGTGAACATGAGTTCACATTTCATCCTGACAGCATGAGTTCTTCTGTCAGGATAGAATTTGTATTTAAGATACGTGCTGCGTTACTTAAAAATATGTGTACAAATGCAGATACATTCATTCAGCCTTAAAGATGAATGACTAAGTCTGTACAGCACTATAAATGTTTGCTTAGATGCCAGAAATAATTCCTGTGTCTCCAAAAGAGCTGTTTCTGAGAAGGAGCATATGGATGTTAAAAACAGATTAAAGGGATTGCTAAGGAGAATCCAGTGGAAGTCAATCAATGTAGACGCTTCCTATATATTTTATCCTGCTCCCACAATATTGTTTTATGGGCAAATCCACAGTAGTTAGCTTGCTGACAGATGCTTATTCATTTAAGTGCATCTGCGTGCAGTTAGAGAAATCATTGAGAGGGGCTAAGATTGCTGCACTGGAGGGCTAATGACTTATCAGTCATTCATCCCTGAGAAAAGACCATGATGTTTCAATAACTGATACCTGTCCCACTCCTTCCTTCAGTATTCTTCCCTCTCTTTGTCCCTATTTCTTCTTTTTGCAAGAGAGAAATCTACTCACCTCACCAGTGTAATCCTTACAAATACTGTGTTTAGCTTTGGAAGACTTCCGATTATACTGGATATGTTTACGACACACCACTGCTTTCACGCTACCTTGGACGGGTTTCCTGTATGTGTACCTGGCAAACATAGCAAAAAGGATTTGCATTCATATACAGAAACACTGTCTCAAAGGTTAATAAAATCAGATTTATCCTGTGCTTTGCAACTATACAACTCAGTAGCCTGCAGTATCTCCATGGTTCATGAGCTCAGCAGAGGCCAAGAAGTTAAAATAACTTCATCAGAGTGAGACAGAAGGCAGTGGTGGGTGAATTCAAGTCAACGCTGCCAACCAGGCAGTGCTAGGGAATAATGTAGTGTCCACAAATTGAGACATTGTTCCTTCTACACTGGCATTCGTCAATGCTGTGGAGGTACTGTACTGTAGGGCACATGGCCCACTGATTGGAGTCACAGCCACAATTTCAGCCTCATGAAGAAATAAGTAGGGAGAGAATATGGAGAAAAGTGAAAATCCAAGAGAATTCTTTTGGAAAGGATGCCATAATACCAGATTTTGTTGTGGGGGAGGATTGGCAGAGATGATTCTGAGCTCAATTATTTATAGATGTGCAGTTTCCAAAACAGTAAGAGTGTGCCTTCTGCTGCAATAAATCAGCTCACATGCCACAGATGTCGAGATGAAACTTCTCCTCTAAGATGGTGACCACATGAGGCATCTGGATGGAGACACTGAACTTGGGCAGCACTGTGTGAAAGCAAAGAAAATATAATTCAGTGAGCAAAGAGAGAGCTCATTTGTTCCAGTCCTTCCCAAATGATTGTTCAGAGGAAAGAAATCCATCCTTTCACTCTCTGACTACCAGCACAGGGCTTGGTAGAACTACACCAGCAGCCCAGCCAGTAGAGTGTGGGGGGAGTAGAGAGCCTTATTCGCCTTCACAGAACGCAGCTGTGGGACAGTTCTTCAGTCCATCATCAGGATATGGGGGAGGAGAAAGCCAGTGGGCCTGAGTGAAAGTCAGTGATTTTACAGCTACTGACAGGTGGTTTGACATCTCAGGTGTTAGCACAAACAGCATAGCTATTCACAGTTCCATGGCCCATTCAATTCTGTGCGAGAGAGGTGGGCTCAAGGGAATACATCTTTCTCTGATGCTGTGCTTCCTGAGACTCTTACCATACTCCTCTACCCTGAAGGTATGTGTGGTGTCAGGCATTTTTATGATATACTCTCCAACCAGAGCTTCTGCAGCCAGAGAGAAGGACAGATCCACAATGCCTCCAATAGGTGTAACATTCAGCCACTGTGCAATTCGGTTTCCCTTGGGGTCCTGTTGTGACAGCAGCAGATAGTTATTTCCCAGAGCTGAAAGAGACTCTTTTGCAGTATGTCCAAGCTATCACAGCATGATCTGAGCACATACCTTCTTATTCTGAGAGCCCAGGTCTATGACACAGCTACAGTGCTCAGGTGAGTCTGAGCATGAAGAGGATAGGGCTTCTCTCCTTGTCTCACTCACAAAGTGAATCTATCATGTTATTACTCTCTGATGGCACCACCATCCCATTTGCAACTGCAAAACTGTGGTTTACGGTCTGCTTGTCACCCTAAGGGACAGAGGTGGTCCCAGTCAGAGAGCCTGTAGTAATCCGAGCTGGCATGGCCTCCCAGTCAATCCTGACAGCATGGGCTGCCTAAAACATGAATTACTTGGGAGTGATTATTAAGAGCCTGATGTCTTGAATCTCCAGGAAAGTCTGGGGAAGTGAGTCCAGAAACTTCAGGATTTTCATAGATCTTCAATGCATAGGTTAGAGGGACTTAAAATCCTGTGACCACTCTAAATGGTTTGCTGGAGAGCTGACTGGTTTTCAGTGGCACCCATCATTTACTGCAGGGACCGCTGTTTGATTGGTATCATTGCAATGCACTGTCAAATTCGTGTGGATACTAAAGAATGGAAAGGTAAGAAGTTGTGGACTGTTCCCATTCATTCTCAGGTAACTTCCTGCATCCATATCCCCCAACACGTCTCCAAACCTGTGTCTTACACAAGGTGAGATCACCACTTTCCATTACATAGGTGCTTTACCTTCAGTTCCACCAGGCGGTGCTGTGGGGAGGAAATAACTGTTACTGGTGGGATGCTTTCAGGTTAATTGCCCTCCGCTTCTCAGCTATTTTTTATCCCCCAACCATCCATGATTCTTCCCTAGACAATTCCAAGGGACTGCCTGTGACTCAACATCATGAGCAGCTCTTGTGTTGCAGTTGGTTCCCAAATATTTCATGGAAAGGGTCATTGGGCACTGGAACAGGCTGCCCAGGGAGGTGGTTGAGTCACCTTCCCTGGTGGTGTTCAAGGCACGGGTGGACAAGGCGCTGAGGGCCATAGTTTAGTGTTTGATAGGAATGGTTGGACTCAATGATCTGGTGAGTGTCTTCCAACCTGGTGATTCTATGATTCTACGATTGTTTGTAAGCACCAAAACCAGTATTGAAATCAGTTGTGCACAGATAGATCGCCTAGCTGGGCCCAGCATAGATCCAGAAGTCATGGACACAGCCCACAGCATATTCAGACTCATCAAGGTTTTTCCCTTCTTCACTTACTGTTTTGTTGCTGGTGACAAAATTCTGATCCAAGGTTACAATTCGCAACTTGACTAGAGAGCAAAAGAAAAACAGAACTAGCTGAAATAAAATCAAGTCTGTTAAAAATAAAAAGAATGGATACATATGAAAGACGGGCCCATGTGCTTTACTGAGAGGGTGTGGGCAGCAGCTAGTGCCATTCATACCTGCTCCTATGCCCAAAGCCCTGCTATGAGCTGGCAGGCTACTAGAGGGAAAAGTGGTAGGAGAGGCAGCATGGGCTTTCTGGGAATGCTGGCTATGCTCAGAAGAAACAGCATTTTCATGGACATTGGACCTCCAGTGGGGCACTCAGTCTTGCCTGCAGTGAAGGTCATGCCAGTGGAGAGGGTGGAGAGACATGGGGAAAGCAGCTGTACCCTATGGTGATCTGAGCTGTGCTAGGGTAGTGATGGGGCCTGAAGAACCATGATCCTTGTCTGAGGGAGTCTGTAGGAGAGAAAATTTAGGGCACTGACAGACTGCAGCTTTGATTGGAGCAATCAGGAATATAACACAATGGCATCTGAACCTTTTCTCACACTTGAGTCTAAACACACAAGCCTCATTCACGCTGCCCGACTATGGCTGGTACTGGGCAAAATACCAGCCATGCTGATTTAGCAGAGACATATCCCCAAATCCCTCAAAGCAGAAACATCCTAGAAGGGATATGAAGCCTGTAACCAATCTGTCTTGCAGAGCAGGCCCTGCTGCAAGCGGTAGAGGCTACCCTGTATTTTGTGGTTTGAGGACTTTTCTTTCTCTCACAAGACATGGCATTCTGTCCATACCAGTTTGCCCAGGTTTGTACACAGATTTGTCTGTCTGGATAAAAGTCTTCTTGTCTGCATGCTTGATTAGCACTTTCTGTTTCTTCTGAAACTCTGAGTTGGCTTCCATAACTGTGATAACAATAAAAGCCACTTCATTGGGGTTTCCAACAGGAGGAGGGACCTGCAGGCATAGTTGTAACCATCAGTCAGGGTGGATGCCATTCATGGAATCCCAGGCTTTTGGAATAACTGTTATGATACTCTAGTTCTTACTCTGAAAGACCTCACAGTACCACAGTACTTTTCAGAATGTTTTCTAGAAGCTACATAGCAGGAAGCACAATGTCAGACCTGTACAGGCTATAGCAGAAGATTCAATTCCTGATTAAAATGTGCCCATTGGAAGGGGCACATTCTTTATCTTCTTGTCCAGCAAGAGCAGACCTCTTGCACTATCCACCCTACTGACAATCCTTGAAAATATTTTCCTCACCTGGAAACTTGTGCAATGAAAGGAGGTGGGCTGAGAGATGGACTGAGTGATCAGAGTCTCATTCCCAGCTCTGCTTTGCAAGGTTACTATCACATGGATTGGGACTGCTTGATTTCTGCTGAGCTGAAGGCACACTGTCTCTGAAAAGGGGTGGTAGAGCTGAGATGGTATTGCTACAGCATAATTTCTATTAGGAAAAAAAAAAGAAAAAAAAGTCAGGTGAAACCGATCTTAAAGGAGAGATTTTGACCATAGGATTTCACAGAATAGTTTAGGTTGAAAAAAACTTAAGATCCTCCAGTCCAACCAGAAATCTAATACTGCTAAGTCCACAACTAAACCATGTCCCTAAGCGCTATATCTACATGTCTTTTAAATATGTCTGGGAATGGTGACTCCACCACTTCTCTGGACTGCCTGTTCTAATTCTTGACAAACCATTAGGTGAAGAAACTTTTTCTAATATCTAGTTAAAATCTTCCCTGGTGCAACTTGAGGCTGTTTCCTCTTGTTCTATTGCTTGTTACTTGGGAGAAGAGACTGACCCGCCTTGCCACAACCTCTTTTCAGGTAGTTGCAGAGAGTGGTAAGACCTCCCCTCAGCCTTCTCCTCTCCTCACTAAACAAGGCCAGTTCCCACAGCTGCTCTTCAAAAGGATACTTCCTAATAAGAAAATCTTGTCCCTTCATTCCTTCTGGTCTTTTCATTCCAGTGTCACAACTCTAGTGGAATGAGATCACATTGTTCTCCTCATCTGTAAGTACTGCAGACATTAACACTGAATCTGCACTATGTGCTGCATGCACATGCGAAGATAAACTTACTGCTTGCTAAACTGAAAGTCGAAATAAGGTGAAGACACTTACCCACAACACCCAAGGGATCAGCAGGAAGCTGAAGTACATTGCAGGTTTCCTGAGACTTCAGCCTTTTCATCAAACCACAATACATCTCATCAGTTTGCTTGGTTTGTTATCTGCTTTCTGTCCTATTATCTACACTTGGCCTCAGAACAAATGCCATGCATATGGAGCCCAGTGTCCTGACTTCATGTCTCAGACACAGGGTATCACGAACACCTTTTCCTCAGCTCCTGACACTCCTATCCTTCTTGCTCTCTTATGCCAGTTCTCACATCTCTGTGGCTATGCTTTCATTCATAGCTATGCCCATGAATAACACCAAGAAGTTGTTCATTTTTTTATACTGCACTGCAGCAACTAGGACCAAAGTAAGTCAGCATTCAAGCAGGTTTGGAAAATTATCACTGACTTCTGCTTTACTGCTTCTGGACAGGTTCAGCCAATGGCATATTCTGCAGCAGCAGGAGGGTAAGGCCTGGAAAGATCAGAACAGCAGGAGGCAGAGATTTGACCTGCTGGCAGGTCATAGCTGGAACTCAGCACTCTGGCAAGAGGGAGTCAAAGTCCTGCTGGCCAGGAGCCTTGAATGTTTTCACAGCTGACTGCTGCCAAGCTGCCTTGTCTGCTGCTAACATTAGGGGATTTGATAACAAATGCTGATGATACTTTGATTTTTCTCACTTAAGCTGACTCAAGGTACCTCTCTCCTGCCACTAGACCAAAGGATGGGATAAGCACTAAAGACTCGCTGCTTGAACCTCCCATACTTCCTTTGCTCCTAATGACCTTTTGCCCTGGGATATTTACGTACACCCCTTGACAATTCATCCCTTGCTTTTGCCTCCTGAGCTATTAAAGTACAGGACAGTTTCTCTGAGGCTATCATTCAAGGATCTCAAACCCGAGGCTGGATTCTTTCTCATGAATCTACAAAAAACATTGGTATACAGGTGAGACAGGAGGCAGCCTATTGAAGCATGATATATTTCCATAAAGTAAATTTTCATGCTGAAGGTAACAGTTAGTAAAACATCACTGGAACAGGAGTTATATCAACCTATTGAACACATTCTTCAGGAATAGGCTGTACTTCTGCTGGAAAAAACTTTCAAAACTAGACTTGTACATAACACACCACACATGGCAGGAGGGAACCCAGCTACAACCTGGTGACGTATTTCCAACCACAACATCTACTGTTTGAGCACAGCCATGTTTTTGTTTGCACTTATACCGTGACTGCAAAAGCAAAGGTCTTCGAAGACCAAGAACAAGTTCACAAGCCAGTATATCACAACACAGTGACTGCTTAAAGAGGAGTTGCATTCCTGATAAAGTATGTGAAGAGAAGCAGTGCTGGGAATTGTCCTTGCCAGAGGTCTGAGAAAATGCATAGAGGGAGCCAGTCCAGACAGAACAAACACATTACTTTACAAAGACCATCCACAGTAGTTCCATAACTTGGGCTTGAGTTTGCGTGATTTGTTTGCTAAAGACTTAAATGGTAACCTATGGCTCTGAAGAGAAAAGCATAGCCCAAAAAGAAATGTATCCTAGAACACAGTAGGAGACGTAAGATGTTGGCAAGTAGAATTAAACACATGCAGAAAGATGCCCAATTCCTTGCAGAAATACACGGTCTACATGAAAGGTATTTAAGGGAGAGCTAAGAAGTAGGGAGAATGTGGGGCAGAGAATGCTTGAGAACCAAGTGAAACCTTGGGAATATGAGAAATATAATGAAAAACCACTTCTTGTCTTAGTACTTCTGTCCTTTTTCAGCCACACTGCCACCCCACACGCCCCCTGGCTTTCCGACCCTGACAGACCAGAGTATGTATGTGAAGCAGCTGAGGTTCTTACAGCATTGCAGGTGATCCAGCCACGCTAGGCAGGAGAAGGATGCTGCCCCACAGGAACAGGATGTTCCACATGTCTGACTGCAGGTCAAATCCCTCTGCAGAAAGCTGAACCTCTCCTTTGTCTCCCCATTTGCCCCTACTTCTGCTGGTTTCCTTCTTCCCTCTCTCCATGATCCAGAGCTGAAGTACTGCACAGCTCCTGCCCTGACAGGGTGCCTGCCTTGCTCTTGGCTTCAAATCAAGAAGGTGGAAATCATGCTGCACATGGCTGGGGCTGGGATGTGGGTGGGCAGAAGGGGTGGAGAAAATGTTTATTGTCTACACAGCAAAGGCACTTGCCTTGAGGCTTTGTAAGGATTGTTGATATCTCACTGGGAGATATCTTGGTCTGTCTTCTTATGCAGAACAGCTGATGACAGTGGGAGTGCTCAGTTACCATATTTGGTACAGGGGCTCAATTTTTATAACGGTGCCTTTACCAGCATTTAATTGGAAACATCCTGGAGAAAATCCATTTTTTTGTAATATCAATGGATTTTGCTTCAGGGTTCTTCTTATATAAAAATTCTTTTTTATATATTATTTACTTCTTACTGAAATTTCACTCCTGTCCTGCAGGTTCCAGCCAGACCAGCCTAGGGTGTCATACTCTGCTCTGCCAGTGCTCCCATTCCTCCTTGGAAGAAGGGAAGAAGTTTAAAATACTCTATTCCTGTTTAACATCAGCCAACTCAGTCATTCAGAGACACAGAACCATGGGGTTTTGAAGCCACTGAAATCACACAGATCTGGGATTGGTTTTAGTACCATTTATTTAAGCTCAAACTCAAAACCTTGTTGATTCCAGAGAATCAAATTTGTTCCCAGATCATTGACATACAGTGCTTTAAACTTGCAGATTATCTGCAATGTCAGAGCTAGGTTAAATGCTACTGTGTTCCTGTTGCTTCATGCTGTGCACAAAGGGGGTGGATGCTAAGCACACATATGGGGACTGTGCCAAAGTAAACCCAGATGACTGATTGCTTCAGCTGGTGAGCAAAGAGTGGGTAAATTCACTCCATATTGTGCAACTTTGGTTATGATCTGCAAAACCACAACTTGAGGCAGGGCAGGATGAAGAGATCCACCTTCAAGTGTGGTTGTAACTAGAGGGTAAAGACATTCAAGCCCTGTTCATTTCACTGCTGCCATCCAGGGAATGGAAATACAGGGCTGCGGTGACTGAGAAGAGTGTGGAGGACATGGGTGATAGTGTCAGTGTAGAACTACCTCATGGTTGGAGGAAGCTGGCAGAAGAACGGACATTCAGTCTAGGGAGATGTAAAGCAGAGTTTGCTAAAATATGTGGAAACTTAAAATATCTTGCTTTATTTGGAAAGGCCTTACGGTGGAGCTACAAGGGGAGTTGGCAGTGGGTAGTATGAGCAGCCCTGGAAAAGGTTCTGTATCCAGGAGGATCAGACATGGCTGGGTTGGTAGTGCCCAAAGAGGTAGGGATGCAGGGAATGCAGGTAAATTGAGAGCTTTTTACTCCAAGCTCTGATTGAATACTGGATCACCAGTGATCCACAGAGAGAGTACTGAGGGTGTTTTTTACAAGCTAAGGTCAGTAGCAGATGTGCAGCTTTGGCTCTTATAGGAGGCTACAGGTAGGACCCAAATCAGCCATAGCTGAGATGAGTTTTCTCCTAGTTCCCTTCAGCCTGGGCTGCCTACCACACATCACTCCCCACTGTGCTCTGGCACCCCATGACCTGGAATATCATCTGAATACAGATGTGGGTGGAAAACTGTGCTGTGTGGCCTTCACTCTGCTGTTGGTGGAAGCAAGTAAATATTAGCTAATGTCATTAGCCTGGAAGAGATACTATCTCCATATATCAACTTCCCCACTCTTTGGACTTAGGACCATCTGGTGAGGATATTTAGGATTGATCCAGCCCTTCAGTACAGGCAGTTCTATCCTCCCGTGTGGATCTTGTCAGCTGTCTGTCCCAGCCCAAGCAATGGGAGCACCAGCACTCCTCTTAGCCCTGATCTTATTCCCAGTCACAGCTGCCGCAAGCCTGGAACCGTGAGATTATCTCCTTTTGATTTTGGGGGGCTTGGTGGAAGGAACTGTCATTGAAGGATGGTGCTGAGGTGCTGCAATATTTAGCGTTGCAGAGCTGAACGGTGGGGGCCTTGTTCCTAGGAAGGCTGAGCAGAAGCAACTTCTACTGAGTCCCATTGTAGTGTTGAGTGTCAAGCACCACTGCAGGTGAAGCACCTGGTGCTTGCTTGTGCAGACACTGCACATACCACAAGGCTACAGAAGCAACAAGTTTTGCATCTGTTCATCCCGTGCTTGTGGAGTTGAAATTTGGTGTGAGGACCAACACTTATGCCTCAACCACTGAGTCTTTGGCTTCAATCCTCACACAGCCTTGCTTTATGTACTTGCAATTGGAGCATCATGCACTGGGCATCTGTATCCTGGCTGGTGACAAGGTGATGGCAGACAGATATCAAAAGCTCTCTAGTTTCACATAAGTCATACTGCTTCCTTCTGGCATTGAAAGGGGGCTGCACTATAGTTCTTTTGCTGCAGGCCTCCAGACATTCTGACCCCTCATCTACCTCTTCATGAAAGCAGCAGAGATGGATCTTGGCTTCCCCACTTCAGCCTCTGAATTGTTTCTGAACATCTCCTGCTCTCTTCTAGTCACTATATGGTGGTGTTCCCTGCCATCATTCACCAGTCCCAAGAGGAGAAGCTTTGCATTCATCTCAGCTCCCTGACAGAGTCTGCCCACCTAGCTATCACCTTGCAGGTAACAACTCAGAATCATACGCTGGTGGAACTGGATGTGGAGAAGCCAGGCACTTTTCAGTGCATCACCTTCCAGGTGAGTGCAGCTTTGGCTGCTGATTTGGCAGTGGGTGTTCTCACTTCGGACAGAAGCAAAGCACTTGTCTGGGTTACATTGTTCTTCGCTTTGCCATGGGCTACAAGCAGGTTAAGTTTCCCTACCAGTGCCAGGCAAAATACAGCAGCAGCCCAGAGCTAACAAAGTGGGGATTTTTCCCTATGTAAATGAAAACCTATTCTTTTCATCTGTGTCAACCCATTTCATCCTACTCAAAGCCTGTTGGAAAACATGAACTTTCAGTTTGCTTTGTGTTCATTCCTTAGAAATGCTTGTTTATCTCACTGCAAGTCAATGCATTTGGGATACATTCTTTTCATCCTTGCTTCCTCCAAAGCCTGCCACTCCACCCCCAAGAGGACCATTATGTTCTAAAGCTGCATCTAAATTGCAAGGTGTAGTTGCAGCCTGCATAGACATTGAACTTGCTTTGATTTAGCTGTGATGGTTGTGATAGTGCTGAACCCACAATAAAATGAATTTCACCCAGGAAGTCTGGATATTTCTTGGGCTGAGTTCCTGTCATTGCAACTTTGCTGCTTTCAGTTACAGGACTTTTAGTTACATTTCTGGAGGGTCATGGAGATGTGTGACTTCCCCTGTCTCCCTTAGCACTGTACAAAGTTGCTGTGCCTATGCCCTGATAGTCCCACAGATTCACAGAAGCATAGAACAGCTAGGGTTGGAAGGGATCTTAAAGATCATCTAGTTCCAAACCCCTGCCATGGGCAGGAACATCCTACTAGGTCAGGCTGCCCAAGGCCTCATCCAGCTTGGCACTGAACACCTCCAGGGATGGGGCATCCACAAGTTCCCTGGGCAACCACTCTCATGGTGAAGAAATTCCTCCTTACATCAAGCCTAAATCTACCCCTCTCCAGTTTATACACACTCCCCCTCATCCTTATCACTACAAGCCTTTGTGAATAGTCCCTCTCCAGCTTTTCTGTAGGCATCTTTCAGATACTGGAAGGGCACTATAAGATCTCCTCGGAGATTCAGCAGAACTCAAGGAGAGGTCATAGTTGTTTCTTGCATAAACAAATCAATGATTAACTGTTTGGTGCCAGGCCCCTAGGATAGAGCAAGTCCTGACTCTGGAAAGGCAGAGAGGTCTGTCATTAGCAAAAAATAGCCTTTCTCCTGGTAAGACCAGTATTTCTGATACTGAGGTGTCTTGGTTTTGCCTGATCAGTATCTTATCTTCTCTTACTCTCTTGGTCAGCTCCAGATCTGACTTGCCTATGGTTTTACTTGCTTTCATAAAAATCTCATATTTACCTGAAGTGGGAAAATGCAATACCTGTTGGTTCCCTGCTAGGTTCATTAACAAGAGACAGGTGATGACAGCTCCTTCTCCCTATAACGACAAGTGTGCCAGAGAGTCATACAATAGAATGTATTCTGTAGACTCTGAAGTTAGCAGATTTTTTAACAGTGAGGTGATGTCTCATAACTGGGATGAGGTGCAAATTCTCTGATAATTTTGTTTTCCATTTCCTTGTATCAATCAACTTAGGTACCAGAGATCATTCACAGGAAAAGAGATAATTCCACGTCACAGGTAAGACACCTTTCTTGGCTGCCTCACCTCTTGCAAGCTAGAGGGCTTCAGCCTGTGCCGAGTCTGAGCCATGTTAGTTTTGGAGGAGCAGGGTGGGAAAATGTTAACAGGAGAAATAAATGTGGAAAAAGGCAAAAGGACAAAGGCAGAGAAAAGAAAATGAGGAAGCTGGGGAGAACAGAGAAAACTATGACTAGAGAAAGAAAAGAACTAAATCAAAGGAGGTGAAGGGAAGAGAGGGAAATTGGAGATTTTGGTAGGACGTGTGTCTCTATTTTAACTTACTTATATTCTTGGGCAATATGTTTTGGTTATTGCTGGTGGGTGTGTGTGTGTGGGTGTGTTTGTTTGTTTGTTTGTTTGTTTGTTTGTTTTTAACCTAGCAGGTAGAGAAGGTGGCTTTTCTGCATGTTCTGTTTCACAATGGGGACAATGTGCTCTTTGAGGGTCACAAGAAGGTTCTAGTCAAGCCTCAGAAGAGCGTAATTCTGGTAGAGACAGACAAGAACTTATACAAACCTGGAGAAACAGGTAAGTCAATAAGGTGGCATGTGGAAACAGAGTGGGAAGCATCAAGGTAGCAGCCGCATCTGGGGAGGAAGATTTCACCAAGTGCATCAAGCTAAGCTTGTCAGAGTTGGAAGAGAGCAGTTCTCTTTTATTAGATGTTTCCAGGAACAATATGAGTCAAGATGTTCACCTCCAGTCTGTGCTGCACCAAATGACCAGCCTGCTGCTCCTGGGTGTTGTTTTGGGGAAGTATCTCTATTGAGACTTAAAGGAAAGCCAGGACTCACCAGGACACTGGACGGGTTTTTTTGTTGTTTTTTGAAGACTGTTGATAACATACATGTGAAGTAAAGCCTAAAGTGGCAGTTCCAAGCTGTAGATACAGAGAGAGTTACTCCACAGTCTCCACAGTGAGAACAGACTGCAGACAGACCAATCGCTCTGTTTAACACATCATTGGGGTGGGCTCTCTGGGGAAAGATCTGTGTATTTTTGAGGTGAACAGGGAGAAATGAATACTGGAGCACAGAAAAGGAGAAGCAGATCTGTGCAAGGATGTGGTGCAGTTGTAATGCTTTACAATCGTTTTCTTTATATCTCCAGTGAAATTTCGGATGGTGAGCCTTGATGACAATCTTAAGGTCATTAAAAATGAGGTGAGTATCACCTTGTGCTTTACTAGAAGTATAAACCTCAGCATGAGATATATTGATAGGCTCCTGAAAGAGACATTTCCCTTCATGTCTGTTAAACCATAAGAACAAGTGACCTTTGAAGGAAAACCACTCATCCACTGGTCCCTTGGAGAGAGACTGCAGTATAAACTAGGACAGAGGGAGGAGGTCTTGTGTGGGTTTTGGATGTGGCAGATCTTTCTGGTCAGGATCCCACATCAGGCAGTGTTATTACTACTGATTCATGGGGATGCTGTTTCCTATGTAAACAACTGAGCTTGTGTTTCTCTCTCTCTCTCTCTCGGTTTGTTTTTTTTTTTTTTTTTATTTTTCTTTTATATGTCTTTATGTTAGTTATAAATAACTTACCAAAAGGATA
>WAAB01008943.1:30518-95157 GCA_013389865.1 Piaya cayana
TCATTAGGCACTGGAATATGCTGCCCAGGGAGGTGGTTGATTCGCCTTCCCTGGAGGTGTTTAAGTTACGGGTGGACGGGGTCCTGAGGGACATGGTTTAGTGTTTTGTGGGAGTGGTTGGACTCGATGATCCAGTGGGTCTCTTCCAACCCGGTGATTCTGTGATTCTGTGATTCTGTGAGATACAAAATATATGCGTGCGCCTCATGCAAAGTTGTAAATTAAGTCAATGCAGGCCAGCCTTTTGCAAAGAAGCTTCACCAAACCCAGGGGAACTTGCTGCACCTGTAGACAGCTGGTGTCCCATTTTACAGGAAGGCTCTTCTAGGGCAGAGCATTTGCATCATCTACTAACAGGTATATGAAATAATAATCATTAAATATCTACATCAGATGTACCAATGCCTTGTGCTCATCTGAATCATCCCAGTCTTGCACGCTAGAGTTAAACGTCTTGAACTATCAGAGGTGAAATTTTGCAGACTAGAGGCTACTTGTCTACATCCACCTCTTGGGCTTGATGTCCTTCAATATAAGCTGGGTCAATGCCAACTTCCTCAAGTGCAGAGTTACAAAGTATAGCAGGGGGCTATGATCCAAACATTTAACCCATATACATGTTTGTTGGCCAGCTTGTTATGAAGTTGTCTGTTTCTCCATTGCAGCTACATGAGGCAGTGTTTGATGACAGCTTTACAATTGGAGGCCGAGGGTTCCCCTATCACTTGGAAGACTTTGAGACATACCCATGTCTGCCCCAGCAGTCCAGTGTCCACAAAAAGAGTCAGATGGGAGCACCATGGTACCAAAGTGATGCTGATGTCTTTAATGTGTTCAAGGTGAGACTCTACATTTGCACCAAACTTTTCCTGATCCAGCAGTTGTGAGTATGTCATCCTGAATGCCTACAAAATCTTAGTCTTGGCAAACTTAATCTGCCTCGACTTTCGTTGTTACAAGTCATCTGTGCCTTGTTCTTCAGTGTAGCCACACTGGTTTGGAAACTACAGGGAATGATGACACTCATGAGTAAGCACAGTGTAAACCACTTGATCAGAGAAAGACAGTGTAAAAATGAATAAACTTAGTTTAGGCTACCATATCTACAGAGAGAGAGTGCTAAGCATACCCCAGTAAGACCTGAGTACCTCCCCATATTTTGATCAGTTGTTGTTTGGCTCTGATTTTATTTGTGTGTTTCTTTACTTTGTGTTTCATCGAGTCTCTTCTTACTTCTTAAAACACTTTTAATAAAAAGAGGTTCTTCACTATTTGTTTTCATAGCTAACTGTCGAGACAAATTACAAAATAAGCTAATTTGCTAACAAGCACAATAGCCAGAAAAAGATTAACAATATGTCTGTTAACTGAAACACTAGAAGTGCTGCTTCTGAGAGTGCCGTTTAAAAAAAAATATATGCAAGTAAAAGCACTTCAAAATAGAAGAAGGCAGTAACACACTGAAAAAAATCCAAGATCAAGTCTGAGTCGCATGGGCTTCTTAATCTCAGAGAAGTATAGCTTACAAATACAGCTGCTGGTTCCTCTCAAAGGCATGGTACTCTGCTGTCATCTAGTTGCTTACTCCTAGACTATGCAGGGTGCTAGTTAAAGGAGATCCCACTATATTTCAGTCATTAGTGGTCCTGTCACATAATATATGACTAAGTCCACAGTCATGCACAGTCTCTACAGAAAGCATGAGAGGCCCATAAAAGTGTTTTGGCACTTCAAGAAAGTAGAAGAGCTCTCAGTGACTTGCAGAACATTAAATCAAAGCAAGGATTGCTCAAATGGATCACATGTCTTCTTCCCATGTGGTGATGTCTTCTTCTCAGCCCATGCACGTGAGGGTGCATTCAATCCATTATTTTCACCTTGTGAAGCACAGGCCCTGAGAGTCTGAGTCTCATTCAGACAAAACCAGAATCCATATGAGGGTGTGACCAAGTTCCCCATCAGTTTTCTGATCCCTAATCCAGGACTGGTACTAACTTGTGTAACAATGGCTGTGAGTGAACAGCCAGATATTTCAATTTTTAAACTGTGCAGAGATTTACAGCTTGGAATATTTTTCTTTGAAGTTTTTCATGGGATATAAGGCATTTGACTGTTTCATTGATGGGGTCAGGCACATGAAGGACAGATCTTGTTGAAATTTACTTGTATGAGAAGTTATAATAGGCCCCAGTACTCCTCAGAAGCTGATTTCTGTTCCTCAAGCATTGCTTAGGAACAATGAGCCTACATGCATTTTAAAGTTTTTCATCTACCACCAGCACCCTTATGATGCCTGCTATCATGATATATTTTCAACATTCCTTGTTCCCCTTTGTTTATTGTTGATTTACTGTCTTCACTGTTTTCCCAGAAATTGCGCATGAAAATATTAACCAATACTAGAATCAAGAAACCAGTTTCCTGTGTGCTACCAGACTTTAAGAGAAAGATGTATTCTGGAAAACAACATGTTGTTGGTAAGGAATGTCCATAAGCACTCTCCTTTCCCAGTTCTGACCAGCCTGCATCCTGCTGTGTTTCTTGTTGAGAGGAACAAAGCCTATGTCCAGTTCAATGGACCTGGTTTATAAATCATAGTTAAAAACTCTTTTTCCTGTTGGCTGTCCCTGTGTTCTGCACTCTTCACAGGAAAACACAGTAAGCTCTCCACAAGCACTTCCATGTATTATTTAAAAGGGTGCAACTCCATTTGAACATGTTGTCTGCCTCTGGATCCAGATCAAACTTATTGGATCTATCAGACTGAGCCTCAGGTTGGACAAGTGTCCTCCATCCAACCCTGTATACCTATAGTTGTGTTCCCCAGAGGTGTAGACATTGTGCCTGCTCTTGTTCTGAGTCAATGACCCAAGAGGTCTTTTCCAACCTGGAGATTCTATGATCCTATAAAGCATGTATGGTTTGTGTTAGATTGCCTGTGTATGAAGAACATCCTCATACACCGGTTCTTGAATAAGACTAAAATTCATCTGCAGTTACATATGCTGTTTTCTGAGGTATCACTCACTTTTCTGCAGAAAATCTTGTTAGCCTTGGTGATTCTACACCTCGCACTGATAACACAAAGAAGCCAAAACCTCGGACACTTTTCCCAGAGACCTGGATTTGGGATTTGGTCTCCATCGGGTTGGTAACAGCCTTTACCTGATTTCTTCAGAGGCAATGCTGGAGTCTGCTTCTGAGTAAGTTCTCCTCTTTATCTTCCTGCTGTAGGGATGAGGGACAAGCATCTCTCCAAGTTGTTGTACCTGACACCATCACCGAATGGAATGCCAATGCCTTCTGTGTTGCTGATACTGGCTTTGGGTTTTCACCTCTGACTAGTCTCAGAGTCTTCCAGTCTTTCTTTGTGGATCTGTCATTGCCATACTCTGTGATCCAAGGAGAGACTTTCAGCCTAAAAGTCACTGTCTTCAACTACCTCAAGGACTGTATCCAGGTGAGTATTCCTCCAATTACATACCTCTGTTGGAGCAAAAGCTTGATCCAAAAGGCAAGTTCTTAACTTCTCAGTAGCCCTAGATACTGACATCTGGGCCACAATGCACAGCCATGGATTTCACAAACCATGGTGCACTCCTTTGTGCACTGCCTAGTACTAACACTATGCCAATGTGTGCACCCCACAACACTCAGGTGCATGTCACGCTCATAGAGATGCCAGGACTAAAGGTGGATGCCTGTCTAGACTGCCAGTACACCAGCTGCGTCTGTGCCAATGAAGCAAAGAACTTTGTGTGGAATGTGACAGCCACCAGGCCAGGTGAAGCTGAGCAAAGGAATGTGTGGCAGTTAGAGGGAGGAGGGGCAGAATTTGCAGGCCTTGGCATGTCTAGTCCCAGCACTTGTAGGTGCAGATGTCTGATGCAAGTGCTCAGCAATGTGCCCCTGTGCTCCTTGCAGGCAAAGTGAATGTCACTGTGAGCAGCGTGGCAGAAGATGCGCATGATCTGTGTGGTAACAGGATTGCTGTGACGCCTTTGCAGGGAGAGAGAGACACAGTCATAAAACCTCTGCTTGTGAAGGTTAGTCACACCTCTGGGTGGAGAACACCTGAGGACAGTGGGTCATCCCCTGAGGAAGTTAAGATGCTAAGTGGAAGGGGTTAAAGCCTCTTTTTCTTGGAAGCCAGCAGGCCTGCTGAGGCATGGTGACTTCCTTTCCTGCCTTCCCTATCTGAACTACTCTTTCTCCATCTGCAGCCAGGAGGCGTCCTACATGAGAAGACTCAAAATGCCTTTCTCTGTGCTGCAGGTATTAAAAATTAAAAAAAAAAAAAAAATCCCTGACTGCAAATGATCATGAGAACAGGATGGAAAGGACAGGGCTACTGCAAATAACCAGGGGTGGGGGGAAATTTGTCAGAGAAAGACTGCTGGTGGCACCATCTAAGCCTGAGAGAACAGCCATTAGAGTTTGTCCATGTCTGTCATCTTCCTGGCATTTTCCTGTACTGAGGCAATTATCACCAAGTCTCATGTGCTGTGACTCAGTGTAACACCAAGCTTCACCTCGGTCCCCTTGGGATGTTATACTTGTGTGTGACACTTCTTCCATGAGGCAAATTTCTGCGTTCTGCTTACCTCAGATAATACTGTCTCTGAAGAGTTCTCCCTGATGCTGCCTGCAGAAGTGCTGGAGGGATCTGGCCGAGCCACTTTCTCTGTAATTGGTAAGAAAAGCTTTCCTTGCTCTTGGGGCCCTAGTGGGAAGGGCTTACAAAATGCTTTGCCTGTAATGGTGCATTGATCCAGTTCCTTGTAAGATAAACTGTAACGGGTTTGATATTGGCCTCAGAAATATAGATCAAGTAATCTTTTTCAATATTTATTCCCTTCATAAGGAATGATCTGGGTGATCTCCAAGTGTCTAGAGGAGAAGGTACAAAACAGGGTATTTCCTCTACATCTGTCACTGCTATCCGCTTCAGTGAACAAAAACCATCCCTGCACATTTCTACATTTTTTGCCTCTATAATTCTTTTCCCTGCTTGATACCTACTCAGGAATGACAACCCTCTTCACCTTTCTTAAGATTCCCTCACATTCATACTCTCTCCTTCCACACAGAACCATGATACCTTTCCTTTCTGTGATGCCCTAATCTAGGAAGGGTCAGAAGAAATCTTAATCATCTCCATTCAGTGAGGGGTTGGCTCTTTTCCAGGATCTCAGTAGTGTTTAGAGAAAGCAGCCTTTCCTTTATTTCATACTGCTGAATGTCTGTGCTTTTCCTTTCTCCTGCCCCTCCACCTCAAACTTAAGGAGACATCATGGGCCCAGCACTACAAAATTCAGACCAACTGCTAGAGATGCCCTTTGGCTGTGGTGAGCAGAATATGGTTCATTTTGCACCAAACATCTTCATTCTCCAGTACTTGAATAAGACTAAACAACTGGACCCAGAAATTAAAGCTAAAGCACTGAGATTCCTGAGAACAGGTAAACATTGTCCTTCTTCCTTCTACTGCAACATGAAGTTGCTATAAATCAAGAATGTGGTACATTGGCCTGGTGAGGAGGTGCAGGGGCAAGTGGGACCACTGCCAGAGGAAGACATCACAGAGAATAAGGGAAATGTCGCATGGAAGGAAAAGTGTGTTTCTGAAGAAGCAAGATTTGTGTCTGTACCAGTTATTGAAATATTAAGACTGTTTTTCTGGAAAGATTGTGGGTAATTAATGAGCTCCATCATTACATGATGTCTATGGTTTGTTCCCTTATAAATCTGAGATAGACAAAAAGTCCCTTGTGGAAATAGGGTATCAGCTGCTATTATTTGGACTAAAAAGTGGCCTTTGGGGATAGATAGGAGCTCAGTAGTGTTTCCCTGTGTTTTAGGACATGTATTGTGTGAACATGTAAGCTCTGCCCAATATAATCTGAATTTAATACAGTGCCATTGTCTGTGTCTCATTTTGCAATGTGCCTCACATTCCAGCCTGCCAGTCTCCCTACCCTGCTTTGCCTCAAGCTCAGCAGCCTCCCATGGTTAGGATTTTACTCCCTCTCCTTCCTGTTTTCTCTCTTGTACTGCAAGTTGGAACAGATATCTGGCAGCAGGGGCCTACTTAAGAGAATGGTGACAGCAGAGGGTTGAGGTAGAGGGTAAACAGTGAAGTTGTGTGGAGGGGTAAGGAAGAGCAAATAGATGCAGACAGCATTTTGCGCTCAGAGCTTAAATGTGTGGCCTTGTTGCTTTAGGTACATCCATAAAAAGTGCTTTCATGAGTTCCAACAGGGGTAGCTGCAGTGCTGAAAATCAAGCAGAATTTCAAATTGGTCCCCTCTAGAAAAAAACTTCCTTGTAACTCCTATGCTCTTTTTATTCACAGAAAGGCCCATTAGGAATCCCTGGCACAAAGGGAGATATGAGGCAGCTGAGCATGTCACGTTTCCACAAATAAAGCAGGGCAGACACCCACAGTATTTGCACATAGGGGCTCTACTAATGTAGATCAGCTACATGTTGCACTTTGGTGACTGTGCAACTGCTTCTTATCATGCTGATGCTGTGGGATGCAAAGGAAACTGTGGGGTCATAGGTTTACCTCAATGTCTCTGAATGTAGGATTTGTTGAAGTCTCTTGCTGTGAAGCCTTCTTCCCACAGCAAGGATACAGTTGGAGGTGCTACAGGCCATCACACTGAGAGTTGTGTCCTGGCATCTGTCTTCATAGGTTACCAGCGTCAGCTGCTCTACAAACATGATGATGGTTCCTACAGTGCTTTTGGGAAAGCTGACAACGAGGGCAACACATGGTGAGTGACCAGAGTTGGTGTAGTCATCCCAAACCTATTGTCCTTGATGTTTCAGCTCCAGGTTGTGACATGGAATTCCTCTGTGCTCTGCCCACAGGCTGACAGCTTTTGTAGCCAGGTCCTTTGGGCAAGCCAGCTCTCACATTTACATCAATAAGGATCATGTCCATGATGCTCTGCTCTGGCTACAGAAGCAGCAGCTACCCAGTGGCTGCTTCCAGAGCATGGGGAAGCTCTTCAACAATGACTTGAAGGTATGGCTGCCAGACACAGGAGTAGAAGGGACACACAGCTGCTTCTCCGGGTTCTTCCACTGCACAGTAGCCCAAAGCAATGTCCCCATGGCCTAGCACAGCCAACACAGCTTCCCAGAGCAGAATGAAAAGGTGTGGCCTAAACCAGCAGACATTTCTTCTTCCTGAGGTTTTAATCTCTGATAGGCTTTCTTCATTTTTACTCTAGCCAAAAAGCACCTTGCCGAATTCTGCCAAGGCACTTCAGGAGCACAAGGAGAAATATTTTTTTGCTCTAGTGCTTGTCTAGAATACACTAGTTTGGATTCTCCTTCTTCTCATGCCTCATGATGTATGATAGGCCTGACCATGTGCTCTAATACGGAATTGTCTGAAGACACAATTATCCTTTCACTGCTCACCAAGTGTGATTTCACCCAGAACCTGGCATCCCTAAAATAATCCTGGAAGTGTAGGTGTAAATACACCACTCTTACTGAACATGCCCTGGTGCTCAGGTACCAAATGGAGTGCATGCGATATGGCAATACTTTGTCTGTCTTTGTAAGTTAAGAATAACTCACACTGGTTGGAATGCAGAGCGTATATGTAGACTCTTCATCCTTGTCCGATCTTCATTAATTTCTTGGGCTTTCTGTTTGACCAGAACTTTTAAGAGTAGATTTTCCCCCTACACTTTATGCTTAGGAGTTTCTGCTATTCAGTGTGAATGATACTTCTCACCATCTCCGACTAAATTTCGTCCCTCATTTTGGATGCAGAATTGTCTGAGGGTGCAAACAGAACTTCCCCAAGAATGAATGTCCTCTGATGGGAAAAGAGGCTCCTGTAACTTCTCATAGTCAGTTAAACTATATGTAAGCTGGCACTGCTTCTTGTATACAAACCCTGCATCATAAAACTTTGTTCTAGTGTCCAATTGTAACATACTTAATAAAAGAAGTAGCTTAAGAGTTTGCTTAATGAATTCTATGAGAAGGCATGCATAGGCTGCATGCAAATATGTCTCTGAGGCTGCTCTCAATGCCAGACTGTCATAATACTTAGTATGTGAGCCTGAAGGGAATGCACAGAAGCATGCTACTGTACTCCTTCAGATATGTCATCCATAGGCAGCTTCAGTGGCTAAACAATGACAGGCTGGTTAGTTTTGTCCTTCTCTGATGTCTGTCTGTGTAACTTGCAGGGTGGTGTGGATGATACAATCTCGTTAACAGCCTATATCACTGTTGCACTGGTGGAGCTTCATGTGGAGAAGAATGTAAGTCACATCTGAACTCTTGCAAGGCTTGGGAGCATGCTCCACCCTTGATTCCTCCTCAGATTTGTGGCATCACGCAGTACCCATGTTGAATTAGTGAAACATTCTGTCACATCCCACCTTTGTACACAATAAGCTCAACAGGAAAATTTTAGTTTGGTAAGGAGTTATTAATACAAATGGCCTGACTCATGGCAAAGCAGAGCACCTGCCATCCCCAGCTTATCTCAGGGGAAACAATTGTCTCTCAAGGCTTGCAGGGAAAGACAATAGTTTCATTAAACTGACCAACACAGCTAAAGGAGAAAAAAGAGATGATGTTTCAGACCTGAAGTAAAATCAATAACCTTCAAGTTGAGTGTAGACTATTCTAGCCAGAAGAGGTTGATACTGCAGCCCTAGTTGTACAGTTCTGAATGCTATGTGGTACTCTGTCAGGAGCCAAAACCCACAGCATGCAGGTCTGATAGTTTTGAGCCAGCATGCTACCAGACACTTCCTACAGCTGGATTCACTGTTTTATTAATAATCCCTTATCACAGTGATCCATCTAGTACCCTCTTAATTTTCAGCCTACAGTGAATGATGCTTTGTCCACTTTACTTCACAGCCCTGAAAGAGATGCTAGAATACATCAAGGATGCAGCTGGGGTACTTAAGGGCTGGGGATAGATTTTCACAGTAAAAAGAGATCAAAGAAAAGTAATTGGGTTTTGATTTCTTTCTCAGGACACCATGCTGGATAATGCTTTACATTGCCTCAAGAATGTAACATTTGATGAGACAAGCCTTTATGTCAAGGCCTTGATGGCCTATGTCTTTACTCTGACCAAAGACATGGAGATGAGAGAGCAGCTCCTGGATATGTTAGAGAAGGAAACTGGTAGGTTGTTGCTATTTAGAAGATTTGGGATTCTAGTCAAAATGACAGTGTTTAAGGCCCAAAATCTGTAGGACTTAATTACAGTGGTTTGGGAAATTTAACTTTTCACAGATTGGCTTTTGTGTCAGAAAATGGTAATTCATTGAAGCTGTCAAAGTTTTTAGCTTTCTCAGACCCAGGTTACAATTTCGAATCAAAAGCAGCAGAGGTTAAGCTGTGTTGTCAAAGTACTCACTTGAGTTGTGGTGCTCTCATCATTCATCAGCAATTTATACATAGTAAAAGAGATGTTGCAGAGGAAACTAGCCTCACCATGTCTATTTAGCTGCTGGTCAGGGCATTTACTTGCAGAATTCAAACCTTTTAAGTGCTTCTCAATTGCTACTCCACTCAGACTGGGACCTTTGGGTGGATGCATCTTTATTGATACACTGTTGCACTTGGTTCTTCTTTTTTCTCTTTAACTTGAAAAAAAATAGGTTCACATTCTCAATGAAAATACCAGGTGGGGGTTTCAAAGCACTTAAGCTGATGCTTAAGCAGTTGCTAACAATATTACTTGATTTGTCTTATGTAAGTTCTTCCCCATTTCTGTTCATCTAGCAGTATGGTGAACTGTATTTGGGACTGAAAAATCAAAGAACCATAGAATCATTTGAGTTGGAAGGCACCTTAAAGATCATGGAGTTCCACCCCCTCTGCCATGGGCAGGGACACATCCCACTGGATCAGGTCTCACCCTAACAGATCCATATCTTGCCTATGCTGAGGACTCCCGGACCAAATGTAGTACTCCAGGAAAGGTCTCATGAGAGCAGAGTAGAGGGGCAGAATCACCTCCGTTGCACTACCGGTCACACTTTTCTTGATGCAGGCCAGGATATAGTTGGTTTTCTGGGCTGCAAGCCCATTTTGACAGCTCATGTTGAGCTTCTTATTCACCAGCACCCCCAAGTCCTTCTATTCAAGGATACTTTCAATCTATAATGCTCAAAAGAAGAAAGAAAGGAGAAAGGATTTTTCACCCTGAGCAGCTACCAGTGCAGTTCACTGCACTGCCACTCAAACTGACATCACAGGGTGGCTAGTAGGCAAACTGGAAGAATTGCACACACTGACTGCAATAATTTTCCAGAGCAGCCTCTAATAAAGGATATATGGACAAGTGACTGGAGCACATCCACTCTGATGTCCAGTTGGTTTGATGCTTTTAACATACCAAGCACTTTGGAAAAAGTCCCCTTAAGACCCAAGGCATGAAGCAATGTAACACTGAGTATGTGTCAAATGAAATGTTTCTTTGGCTCTTGCTGCCATTGATAATAGTTAGCAATGACTTGGCAAGAGCAATGGAGTTGTAATTGAGGGAGAGGCGTTGTCCTTCATGTTTAAACATGTCTCTGTTCTGTGTACTGAGACTGAGGATGTGACTGCAGCCACCAGCTGCAGCGAGTTTTGCCTGCTGGAGAATCTCTGCCTGAGATGATTATTTTCTGCTGGCTAAAGACACCTTTTGGGCCTGGTGGCTGGTGTTCTGTTAGCCTCACTAATAGGATTACAGTCAGATCTCAAAATGGAGTTAGGTGCTCTTTAAACAATCAAGGTCAATCTGCAGGACACCTGTAGATGCATCTCCAAGACACCTTCTACCACTTCATGAAAAAAATTTTTGGGCTAACATCACCTTGGAGATAACAAATCAGAAAACCCTCATGCAAAAATCTTCCCTTGTGATAAACATAATGAAGTAATATCTGCTCATAGAGTTCCTAAGCTACATTCTAAAGTTTTTAGGTTGGTTTTATAAAAGCAAGTGATTCTGTAATTCCTTTTTCAAAAGTGAGGGTTTGATCTGAAAACTGACTTTGACTTTAAAAGCATTTCAGGCTTTCACATGTTCTACCATCACAGACAATGTCTATGTTGGCACAACTAAGCTAAATTCTTAGCTGAATTTTGGCCACTCCTCTACCATCACTACAGCCAAAAAATTCAACTAGACTCAGACATTCAGTGCCTGCAGCTTGGACCATAGCTGGAAGCCCAGCTCTAGCTTAAGTTGTTGTAGCTTGTGCATTGCATAGTGAAGATGCCAACAAAATAGGCAGAATAGGCTTGCTCTTCTGGCAGTCTGCCAGCAATTGTACCTCATAGGTCACCAATTCTTCTACAATAGATACATTGACTGGAAATGAGTCCTAGAGATTTTTAGCAGAGGGATCCCTGTTAAACTAGTCTAGGTAAATGTAGAAACAGCAAAAATGCTGTAGCTTGGGGACATCACTTTGAATATACACAAAGCTGAATAAGACTAGGACTGTACTTTAAACAAAAAGCCTCTCTTAAGAGTCAACCAGTTTCTATCATTGAAGGCTGGCTCTTCACAGTACAAAACCAACAAGAGGGATTGTATTCTGCACTCTAAGGTGCCCCAGAAAAAGGCACATGCATTTCTGATGGTGCCAGATCTTGAGGGATGCCAGGGGAGGAGATGCTGATGTTCATAGGGAACTACTCTTCTTCTTTTCCATGTTTTCCCCCTGCCAACAGCAGAGCTCCTGACATCACATTCCAGTAGTGAAGAATCTTCTTCTGTGATTGAGACAGTGGCCTACATCCTCCTGGCGCATGTCTCCAAACCAGACTTGACGGTCAGCGAAGCCTCAGTGAGCAAACTTGTACACTGGCTCAGTGGACAAAGAAATGCTTTTGGCGGATTTGCTTCCACACAGGTAACGAACTGGGAAAAGTCATGGGTGAAGGAAATACGGTGCCTGGAGTAATGTGGACATCTCTCATGTGCACATCACTCTAGATCCCTCCTTTGCAAACAGGCATGTGTGAGCCCCTGCTTGTGAAGGGGAGCGCGACACAGGGAAACTATCTCTACGTGGTGTAAATGGGATTACCAATGCCTGAGACTGCTAAACCCAGGACTCAGAAGCCACCCTTTCCAGATAACAGAAGTCATCCTACTGTCTGTGATATAGACCCTATTTATGCACTTAGTGATGTAGACCCTGTTTGTGTCAGAGTGGGAATCAGGGCCGTGAAGTGCATGGTACTGTAGTGTCTGACCTAGTGTGCTAGACCTTGTACTGCATGACTCCACAGCAAAATAACTCTCTCTGTCTTCAGGACACAGTTGTTAGCCTGCAGGCTCTGTCTCAGTATGCAGCCCTGATTCCTCAGGAGATGAGAGATGTGAAGGTGACAGTGAAAGACAAGGAGGCTTCTCTGTTGGAGTTCCATGTGCACAAGAATAACAAGTTGGTCCTGCATCAGGCATCTCTCATTACAGTCCCAGGGACATACACAGTGCAGGTGACTGGCAGTGGCTGTGTTTATGTACAGGTGAGTATACATAAGGAACAGAGCTCTCAGATTTTGCTGTTCACTGTTCAAGTGAAGTTTAGCTCTAAGTAGGTGCTACAGCCTTAAATTCTGAGTAGGATTTGGCTTCCTAGGCAGAATCATGTCAAGCTTGAAGGAACTCAGGTGTACTCACTGACCAGGCAGTCAGTCACCAGGCAGCTGGAGGAAAATTGACCTATGCTGCTCTTTGGAGGAGTGTGACCAATCCTCATGCTGAATTGTCCACTTCTGATTCTCTGTTCTTTCTTTCATTTATAGTAGTTTTGTCAGTATTTTTCCTCTTGAGTCTTGGAACTGCTAACTATTATCATGTCACTTAGTTAACAGTTATATTTCTTTCTCTAGTGGGCAGGGTGTTAGCTAATGTACTTTCTCATGCTTTCACAACACATTTTTTCAGTAAAAAAATGAGACAATGTTGTACTAAATGAGGTCTTGGATCACAGATAGCTGAGCCTCCATGTTGAAGGCTACATTTGGTAGATGTATCTGACCATATGTGCTAAACACAGCATGTCTGAACAGAAAGCAGCTGGGGCCAACCGTGTAGTCATTGGTTACCAATTTGTTAAAAGCTGAAGACACAGGTAGTCCTTTGGCTCATACAGGGAAGCTCCAGGACACGTTATAGACATATTTTCTCCCTCACCAGACCACTTTGTACTACAACACTCCACCACCAAAAACAGAAGAGGTCTTTCTCCTGAATGTGCAAACAGTACCAAGAGAATGTGATGGTGTCAGGAAACAGCTTGACATTCATCTCTCTGTCAGGTATGAGATTCCTTGAGGGTCTTCAGTGGGAAGAAGTGGGAACACCAGTAGTATGACCAGAATCCCATAAACCTCTCCTGTCTTTGAAGATGAAGGCCCGGGGCAGGTTTTTTTCTTCTCCATGGGTCCCAGACAGATCGTGAATTGACAGCTAGAGCCTGGGGAAGCATGGAAATGCACTGGAAGCAGCTTGCAGAAGCACAGCAGCTATCTTAGTCAGCATGGAGGAACTCAGTAGCCCCCAGAGCACTAGCAGCTGAGATATCAGCAGTCCCAGGAGTCAGAGTTCTCCCACTGTGGGGACAATCAGCAGCCTGGGTCGAACCAGCCCTGCAGACTCTGGTCCCTACTTGTTGGCGAAGGGAGACAAGGACATCCGATGATCGTCAGCAAGTCCCAATTTTATTAAGAGAGGCGCTTAGTTAAATACAGTCAATAATGAGGTTCATACATATTGCAAAAGCTGAGCTCCTAATTGGTCAGTAAGCTAAAAGTCAATTACCCTCCCATCGCCGCAGCTGCGAGCCTTGAGATCCACACCTCCGCATTCTTCCCATCGTAGTCCTTAGCAGGGTCCCACGAATCCCTCATTGCCAAGGACACAGCACCCCCATCAAGGCCTCCCAGCTTATCTGTATCCCTTCTGGCGAAGGCATTCCTGAATTAGATTTCCCACACCTACTCTCATTTCACTGGTCTGCATCTGTCTAGGATGAGTGCCCATATTCTTGGTCTATAATCTCTGTACTCTACTGTCTTGAAAGAGAACACCACCAACATTGCCACTCTTAATCTATAACATCAAAGATCACTTCCACCTATTGTAAAGGGCAGCCTAAACATTAACTATAACACATTTGCTACATGCTGTCTGTGTTGAGCAAGTAGATGGAGGGAAAGGTGTTTGTGTTTCCTTTTCTCCCATCAGTTAGACAAGCTGTTGAGCTTTCACATCACTGAAGAACAGATTAGAGTTTGGAAGTGTTCATTAATATCTCCTAGAAATCGTTTGATGCCTTCCACATCTAATGTGCTTCTCTCCTACCTTTTTTCAGTTATGTAGGGGATCGTGAGACTAGTAACATGGCCTTGGTGGAGGTGGAGATGCTGTCAGGGTTC
Source organism: Piaya cayana (assembly GCA_013389865.1). Lineage (NCBI taxonomy): Eukaryota > Metazoa > Chordata > Aves > Cuculiformes > Coccyzidae > Piaya > Piaya cayana. Next base: position 44,967 of record WAAB01008943.1, read on the forward strand.
CTGCTTGTGAAGAGCTCTGTGAAAAACGTAAGACTTTTTCCTCTGGCCTTTCCTCAAGAAAATCTATTTTTGAGATATAACTCAGCCAGAAATATCCAAACATCTAAGGACTGCTAGAGAATGGTAGCTGCTTGTCTTGCTACAGATTAAGTAAATTAAGCAAGTGCAGCTAGAGTGGGCTATTTCACAAGGCAACTTCCCATCTGCAGAACTGATCATACAGCTTTTCACATTCAGTAGAGAGGATCGCATATGCAGTTAGGGGCTAGAGAGAGGCTGTGAAAAGCACCCAGTTAGAATCATCTGGGATGCACTGAGACTCTGTGTTGTCGCCAGTGACATTTGTAGGGATACTCCATGGGATTGTTTGATGGCATGCTCCGGTGTTCCAGGAGGTTGCCAAGAAGATCTAAAATACCATATCATATCATTCCCTTTGCTACGAATGCTGAAAGTAGGAACATGTCTCCAAATCTGAAAAATCTGTTTCTGAATCTGAAAAAAAAATTTCTGAGGCTTTGTGCACTCCCAACAATTTCAATGCCATTATAGCTGGTTCAATGTCATCATGGCTGACTAGGCTAAGCGCTTTAATCAGCAATGGTTAACTGACAAATACCAAACTTGGTGTGACACAGCAGAGAAAGCCAATGAGCTGGTGCTAACCAAGACCATCTCTTCCCTTCCTATACAGATAGAGGAGATACCTCTGGTGAAAAAGACAGAGATAAAACCAGATAAACTCACAATCTACCTGGAAGAGGTAAGAGAAAGACCACAGGGAGCTGTCCATTAAAATAGAAGCATCTAGAGCACTTTGTGTTAGGACTTTCAGAGGTCAGAAATACAAATCTCTCGGGTGATTAAGCAGGCTAAAATTTTGGGAAAAGAGGAAGAGGATGGAAGAACCTGGAAAGCTGGAGAAAAAAAATCTCTGATGCAGAAGGAACAAAAATGTTCTGCTGGTGATTGAGATGCCCAGTGCATTTCTGCTCACTTCTATTCATCTCTCCAGCTAAGTAAGACTCCTCTGAAGCTTAACATCTCAGTGGAACAAGATATTGAAGTGCAGAACTTGAAAGCAGCAACAGTTCATGTCTACGACTACTATAAACCAGGTAAGTTTATCGTAGAGTAACTATGATAACATCCCATCAGACACAGTTCTGTCTATGGCCCTTATTCTCTTATCTCCCCTGTTCCAGTGCACTTCTTCCTGCAACTCCAAGCTTGGGTTTCCTCTGTATAAAACTTCTACATTCAAGTAGCAGAATCACTTGCTTTCCTGTTCTTGAGATGAAACTGCCTGGCACTATCATAGAATCATAGAACAACCAGGTTGGAAGAGACCCACCAGATCATACAGTCCAACCTTTCCTATCAAACACTAAACCATGGCCCTCAGCACCTCATCCATCCATGCTTTAAACACCCCCAGGGAAGGTGACTCAACTACCTCCCTGGGCAGCCTGTTCCAATGCCCAATGACCCTTTCTGTGAAAAATTTTTTCCTAATGTCTAGCCTAAACCTCCCCTGGTGGAGCTTGAGGCCATTACCCCTCATCCTGTCCCCTGTCACTTGGGAGAAGAGGCCAGCACCCTCCTCTCTACAACTTCCTTTCAGGTAGTTGTAGAGAGCAATGAGGTCTCCCCTCAGCCTTTTCTTCTCCAGGCTAAACAACCCCAGCTCCCTCAGCCGTTCCTCATAAGGCCTGTTCTCCAGCCCCTTCACTGGCTTCACTGCTCTTCTCTGGACTCGCTCCAGAGCCTCAACATCCTTCTTGTGGTGAGGGGCCAAGAGTGGTGTGTATGTGTTCAAAATGACTCTTTTTTTACTTTAGCTTCATTTCAAGCTATATTTCTGTGGGGAAAAAAAGCTTCTCTGTCAATATACTTTGTCTTCTCCAGCTCTTTATCTCTCATTTTACTGAACACCATTCTTGTTCCCCCTTCCAAGAAGAGGAGACTTCTTAACCCAGCCTTTACAGAGCTAAATATTGTAACCTAATATGTTCTCTCATTTCTATTCCATCCTGTACAAGAACTTTTGTGCTTAGTACATACACACATACACTTTAAAAATTGTTATCCGACATAAAAATACTAATTATCAGCAAACACCCAAAGCTATCAGGATGAACTACTACAAAGCTCTCTAATTACAAACATGTTCTTGAATTAGAAGATATCACACTACATAGGAGGAAATTTACAGCTGTAATAGAGATATGTTGGGGAGAGAGACCACTGTAAATATTTTCTTGTTCCTGCATTCATAGTCCAAAGAGTAAAAAATAAGTTAGTGGGTTGGTTGTGCTAAAGAGAGAGAATTTTGGTATTACCCTATCATGCAGTTATGCAACTCAGCATGCTTTCACTTTTGTCTCTACAGATGACCGTGCAGCAAGAGAATATGTTTTCCCTTGCAGTTCAAGCTAATGTTAACAGGCTTCCAAGATGGGAACAGCTAAAACAGAGCACAAGACCGTCAGTAAGCAAGCAAAGCAGCCCACCTTTGCTTTGTATTTAATTATATCATGTGCTGTAAAGCCTTCTTGGACTGCAGGTTGAATTGGTATCTACTATACTAGTTGTGGGCACAGTTTCTACTTCAGGTGTAATCTCAATGCAAACCAAGGCTTGAGCATACCACAGAAGGTTAAAAGGATCTATTTTTATTCCATTTCCATATACTTCTCACATGGGCAGTCCTCACAGTATCCAGAATCTGAATGCAACTGAAAAAGCCTAAGTCAACAAAATGGTGTTACAACTCACCCCCTAAGATCTCTTAGTCCTTATATTCTTCCTAAAAATCCATCAGGTACTTTGCTTTTTCATGCTTTCTTTCCACAGATCTCAAAGAAGTGTTCCTACCAGAACACCCTGGCTTTGCAACCAATAATCTGAGTTTTCTCCTACCATAAGGCAAATGTCATTGCTCTGGCTCTCATCTTCCCTGTTGTGTTGGTTGCACTCTCTTTCCTCTGATCTATGCCCTAAGTTTCTATGTGAAACCTGGCTTGATATACAATAGTTTGCGATCAAGTGAAATAAAGACTGTGGAACCTGGAAAGAAGTCAGTGATTTGATAGTGGATGAAGTCTACATAGATTTTAATGCCTGGGAAGGAGAGAAACATTACTTAGATCACGGTTACATATATTGCTGTTGGTCACCACAATGGCTTAAGACTTCCTCTCCTCCTTGAGTCCTGTCTCTGGGCTACCTTCTCAATTGAGTTAACACAACAGTTTGTCTGCAACCAAACTCCAAGCAAAAATGGTATTTTTAACCCTGATCTGGTTCCCTGTATGTCCCTATGAATCATCAGCTGAAGAATAGGAACAAGAAAGGGGAGGCTTAGGGGGAACTACTTTAACTATTCTTCCAGACGGAAAAGGATTGCCTTATGAATCGAAGCCATGAGACCAAAAGAACATCCCCTCCAAATTCACTACATGTTGAGTAGCCTGTTGTTTGTTTCCATTTCCTATATCAAACACAAGCATTTTAGAAACTCAAAAAGGCCATGACCCTGCAGATCTCACTTTCATATTCCAATTCCATAAGATTAAGGGTTCCAGGATAATCTTCCAATGCCTATTGATTTAAAACCAAGTCTACCAAGCCATATAAAAGATGGATAAGATCTGGATGAGTGTGTTGGTCTCATTTTTTATGACCTGTGCTTCCTTTTTCAGAAGCAATTATTTGTTATCTCCTTTTAGAGATTCAGTTAACTTTTGTAAAAAATAAATAGTAATATTTCTTATTAACAGGCCCTGGACTGCCATTAATGGCAATAATTGACTCCATGTGCATGCAGGGTAAAATTAAAGATGTTGTAGAATTGTAATGCAGAGGAAGACAGTATGTTACTATGTGGTAAAGTGTCCATGATCTTCTCAAGGTAGTGGCCATTTCACTTTCCTGATGACATGGAAAATGGAGAACTGATGTCCTTACAGCTTCCTCTACATACCTGTCTTGCAGAAGGGGATCATGCAAGATAACCTCAGAAAGCTAGCAGATGAAGATTGTGTGTGTGTACTATGGTTATAAAGTAGACTAACAGTAGTGTAAATGACTGCCATGTGTTACCACCTGGTAGCCAGGACTGGGATAGTACCCGAACAGTGTCAGAGATCCTGCACTGTGGGTGTGCTTCTGGAGCTAGGGTTAGAAAAAGACGGTCTTTCCTCAAGACACAAATAGGGTAAGAAATGATACCCACAAGAGATGAGCCTGGAAGATGAAAAAAATGGATTGTGTGTCTGAAACAGATCAGGAGTTGCAGAAGAGCCCTTGAGGCTGATGCAGTCTAGCTAAGAGGAGCGACAGAGGCAGGCAGAGATATTTCAATCCACATTCCACCTGTAAGGTTGATCCAGCTGTGAACCTGAACTCAGATGGAATCAGCAGAAAAAAGATAATGTGATCCTCCATGCAGCTGGCTGTACCTGCAAACTCACCTCTTCTACCTCCTAAAGCGCTTGCCCAACAGCTAGTGCCTCAAAACTGCAGTGTGGGTGAATTCCCTCTGCACACACCAACTCCTAATTCACTGGGAGAACAGCCTTAGAATCCAAAACTCATTATGTACCCCGGCTGTAAAATTGGGTGATGAGGAAGAAATGGGACATACCTTGATTTTAGGACTCTGAACAGGGCCATATAAACCGAGCAATCAAACAAAAACCCCATCAGCCCTGACCAGGAATAAACCTCCTCCAACAACTCCTCCCTCTCTCATTCTCTCTCTCTCTCTCTCCATCCCTCTTGGAAATAGGGCTCTTACAGCAGAGGGAGGAAACGAGAGAGAGGAGGAAAAGGAGAGGTCAGGGTCTGGGGTTAGACAGGCTGTGTGGGGACATAGAATGGGAAAGAGAGACAGGGCCTTTCTGGGTGAGTGGGAACATTGGGATGGAGTGCTAGGTGTTGGAGAACCCAGGAACAAGACCCTGATTCACCCACCCTATAGTCAACTCTGCCAACATGGCCAGTAACCCTCTCTCACAGCCCCACTTGCCAAGCTGCCTTACAACCTGCCTGCTCTTAAGTGTTTATGCCTTCGCCACCACTCTGCACTTCACTTTCACCCAGTCCTTTCCCTCCCATTTTCACACACAAAATTTTCTGCCTCCCTCCATAACCTGCAGAAATATCCTCTCTCTCTCAGGGTGTTTTGTGCCCCAAGACCCACTAACAGTCCCGTGAAGGCTTCAGCCCACACCCCTCCCTATCTCCTGGGACATTCTCCTGTGCCAAGCAGTGTTTCTTTTCAACCCCTATATACAACCAAAGGGCAATTGTTCCTCATTCTTCTCTTCACACTGCTCTGCTCCTCCATCACCCAGATTATAATCCCAGGACCAAGTCCCTATTGCCCATATGGTCTGTCTAAACTGCTTCCAGAGCTTCTTGTCCCAAGCACTTTGGTTACTAAAATGGTCCTGCCTCTTCCAAAATTCTCTGCCTCCTTAATCATTTTGTCCTCTCCTGTGTTTCTTCTCTCTTCACTGTAATGGTAGGCAAATCTGTCTTTCCCTAGGTGACCTAATCCTCCTGTCTGCTGTAAATGCCCCTTTCAATCTCTGCAAGACCCCTGCTTTCTCTTCCTCTTGTTTTCTATTATGCTCTTTGCTCCTCTTACTTCATTAATTACCTTGTATTTCTCCTTGTCCCTTGAAAACAAACAAAAAAAAATCACGTGTATTATATGTTTCTGCAGTTGGTGTCCTTTTCTTTGTCATCTCTCCTTCTGAGTTGTAAAAGTTCCCTTTCTTTTGTTTGCTTTGTTTGTACACCCAGGCACCCCACATTGAACTATAAGTTCAGTCCTAACTACACCTTCAAACTGATACTTTATATCACGCACCACTACTCAATGTTCATGTTTTTCTGTAAACAATCAGAAATTACTGTCTCTGTAGGTGTGACTTGCAGTACCACTTTTCTTTCTCTGCCTCTTTTTGGAGAAAATACACAGCAATTGTAATAAGCCCGTCCTGTTTTCTTTGAAGATCATCATCTCCCTGGTTTATATTCCGATTTAAATGACTGCTTCCCACAAAACTGTACTATACCAATCTGCATGGCACAGAATGCAAATTCACCCTTACATAAGGCACTGCTGTTTACTCTCCTGTGTATGGGGTTCATTTGCTACCACTCTCTTCCTGATAAAGTGGAAAAACCGGGAACTCAGAAAGTGCAATTTTCTTGCAGGGCCACTGAGCGTCACCATTGCTCCACGACTTGCTCTGCAAGACGCTGTTTCTCTAGCAACTCCTTTGGTAAAATAGGTTGTAAAGGAAAAAATGCCATCGGAATGCATGAAAATGGGCTGCTGCTTGCTGAGCTCAGAGTTGGGCAGTTCTGCACCTAAAATGCGAGCAAGTGATGCTTCCTATGAAATTAATCTTGGCTTATCATAGAATCATAGAACAACCAGGTTGGAAGAGACCCATCAGATCATCGAGTCCAACCATTCCTATCAAACACTAAACCATGTCCCTCAGGACCTCGTCTACTCGTGCCTTAAACACCTCCAGGGAAGGCGAATCAACCACCTCCCTGGGCAGCATATTTCAATGCCTAATGACCCTTTCCGTAAAAAACTTTTTCCTAATGTCTAGCCTAAATCTCCCCTGGCGGAGCTTGAGGCCATTCCCTCTTGTCCTGTCCCCTGTCACTTGGGAGAAGAGGCCAGCTCCCTTCTCTCCACAATCTCCCTTCAGGTATTTGTAGAGAGCAATGAGGTCTCCTCTCANTGCATATCACTGGATAGGTTTCCAGACAGACACTATAAGCCAGTCTCACAGAATGTAGCATAAGCCTCAATGATAAAAATTATGGGATCCATACTTGTTCCAACAAGTCCTTCACCAAGAGACACTAAAAAGGCCAAGATTCCACCAACTGGTACACAGAATGAGCAGAATGTCGTGAACAGATAAGGGACTGGGATTTACAAAAATAAATAAGGCGGTAGATAAAGTGAATGGAACACTATCCTTCAGAAAATCTTTCCAAGGCAATCTGGAGATATGTCATAAAACTAGTTAGTTATCAATTTAAAACAAACAAAAAAATGTACTTTATCCTATAAGAACCTACTGCTATGGGAGTTATGGGAGACAATAACATAAGCAGGTTCAAAAAGCTCATAGATGAACCAATGGAGAACCAGTCTATACCAAAGCGAATAGGTTGTAAGGACCTCTATCATCCCTACTGTCATGCTTGTATGTGGGGGTAGAACAAGGGTAATGGACTGTAGATATTGGCCAGGTGCACTTGCTCTCCCTGAAAAGTATTCAGGACAGCTGAATGTGGTGGACTGAAAGATTCAAAGGCTTCCTTTCTTCCTGGGCCAATGGAGGTAAGTCTTACCTCTCTTTCAGTTCCCTCTAGTAGCACGATGGTGTGCAAGTTCACAACAGACATGCACACACAGGTTAACACTGAGTTGAGACAGTACTTCAAAGACACCTATAAAGTGTCAGCAGTGTCAGTCCTTTTCCTGAGTACTAGCACTCGGAGAAATGTGCCTTCATACGTCTCTGGTCCCTGAAACCTTTCAACCTATTTACTGGCTAGACCTAATTTTGTTATTTGAATCACACACACATGCAAACAACTGAGAACATAACCACACAACAAGCAGTACAAATTATTTACTGTGAACATATAATCACCTGTGGTGATCAGGTGCAAAACTTGCCCACACTCCAGACAAAAACACTGACTGCATCTGACCAGCTTAGCTTATCCCTCTCTCCTCTCACGTTTGCTCACCTCTGATCTGCCTTGATTCCTCTATTTCCCTGCCCTAGCATACTTGTGTTGAACGTACTAGTGTTGTCTTGTAAATCCTCAAATTCTCTTTTTGGATTCCAACATCCTTCCCCTCAAAGAACCCCCCAGTAAGTCCTATAGCCTCTTTACAGCAGTAGTTCCCCTTCGTTTGCATGGAGCCCAGAGAGTTTCCTCCCTTGAATAGACTTCAGTGGTTTTTGCAACAGGGACCAATGGCTTACTCATTCAGTTGTTCAGAGGCTTAGGAATGGTTGATTCACAAGGATTACACTGGCTGGGTTCCCTTGCCATTGTTCCTTTGATCACTATCTGGCCTTTATTTTGAATACCCTGAAATATCTCCTACAACTTTTTTTTTTTAAAGAGAATCAGCCGGGTTTTCCATCTCAATTAAAAAAGAACTCGTGGTATTTGGAGCAGTTGTGTTTGGTCACAGCCCAAATGCCCTCCTGTCCTGTACTGCATGTTTTGCTGCTTTTCATGCAGCAGCAAATATTATTTTGTGCTTCTAAGCCAATGGAACTGGATCCACTGTGTAGTGATAGCCCAGCACTTTTGCTATAGAGCCAGATGCAACGTGCTTTCAATATGAAGCTCAAACATTATGTGTGCAGGAGCTTCTGCACCTCAGATAGAGCATGACTGTCTTTTGCTTCTCTTGTCCCTTTTCTTGGTGCATAAGCTATCATCACCCTTAAAGGAAACTCCTGCTGTTCTGACCAGACAGGATATTTCTCATTTTCTTAGAGACAATCACACTGTCCACACCACCATTGTTACAAATGCATAGGTCAACCCAAATTGGCCACTCTTACCTTAAGCCAGGCAACTGACAGAACTGATGCTATTTGAGAGCAATCAAGGGAACTAAGGCCAAAGTGCCTGTACAGAGCAGCTCCTCTTCTCAAAGTTGCCAGCAAGCCTCACTACTTGGGTTTCTCTGCCCTGTTTATGCACTTTCCACAGTGCACCTGTACATGTGCTCTATGTCACAAGTGCAAAAAACCTACCAGAGACCATTATTACCGCTGTGTCCTGTTTGTTCATAAAAGCATGTGTGAGGTACTGAAAACAAACATTTTACAACCTCCGTAAAATGACAAATGTTTAACACATTGCAGCACAGAGGGCAGCTGCTCTGAATAGTGAGAACTCTGCATCTGCTGCACAGCCAGGTTGTGATCACAGAATCATAGAATGGTTTGGGTCGGGAGGTACAGAATCACAGAATCACCGGGTTGGAAGAGACCCACTGGATCATCGAGTCCAACCATTCCTATCAAACACTAAACCATGTCCCTCAGGACCCCGTCCACCCGTAACTTAAACACCTCCAGGGAAGGCGAATCAACCACCTCCCTGGGCAGCATATTCCAGTGCCTAATGACCCTTTCCGTAAAAAACTTCTTCCTAATATCCAACCTAAACCTCCCCTGGCGGAGCTTGAGGCCATTCCCCCTTGTCCTGTCCCCTGACACCTGGGAGAAGAGGCCAGCTCCCTCCTCTCTACAACCTCCCTTCAGGTATTTGTAGAGAGTAATGAGGTCTCCCCTCAGCCTCCTCTTCTCCAGGCTAAACAGCCCCAGCTCTCTCAGCCGCTCCTCATAAGGCCTGTTCTCGAGCCCCTTCACCAGTTTTGTTGCTCTTCTCTGGACACTCTCCAGGTACCTTAAAGATCATCTTGTTCCAGTTCCTCTCGATCAGTGTGCTCAACCTCATCCAGCCTGGCCTTGAACACCTCCAGCGATGGGCTGTCCATGACTCCTTTTGACAACCCCGGGCCAGTGCTTCAGCACACTTGCAGGAAAACATTCTTTCCTGATATCTCACCTAAACCTCCCCTCTTTCAGCTTAAAACTGTTACCCCTCATCCTATGCCTGCCCTCTTATCCCAAGCTTTCCTGTAGGTCTCTAGAAGACTGCCCTAATGTCTCCCCAGAGCCTTCTCTTCTTTAGGCTGAACAAGCCCAACTCTCTCAGCCTGTTCTCCTAGGGGAGAGGTGCTCCACCCTTCTGATCATCTTTATGGCCTCCTCTGGACTCAACTAACAGGTCCAGGTCCTTCCTGCGCTGAGGACTCCAGAACTTAACACAGGACTCCAGGTGAGGTGTGACAAGACTGGAGCAGAGGGGCAGAACCCCCTCCCTCGCCCTGCTGGTCGTTCTTTTTAATGCAGCCCAGGACGCACCTGCCTTTCCGGGCTGCGAGTGCGCACTGCCGGTTCGTGGTGAGCTTCTCATCCACCAGTACCCCCGCGTCCTTCTCTGCGGGCAGCTCTCCCTCCGTCCTCTGCCCAGCCTGGAACTGCGTTCCATTAGACCCTCGTCCCTCCTTTTACCATTACACCTCGCCTCCCCACGGCCGGGCCGGACCCCAGCCCCCCGCGCCCCGCATCCCGCTGCCGTCCCCGGAGCAACCGCACGCGGGAAGGGGGTCACGTCCCCGGAAGAGCCTCAAGGCAGGAAATGACGGATGCGGGGACCGCTCGAGGCCGAGGTGGTTGTGTTTGTTTTTTTTTTTNGCGGCGGCGGCGGCGCGGGGGTTGCGGTAACGCCGGCGGCGCGGGGCTTGCGCGGGGTGGGGGGGGGCGGCGGCGGCGTTGCGGGAGCCGAACCGAGCCGAACCGAACCCAGCCCAGCCCTATATTGCATTGCATTGCATTGCATTGCCTTGCATTGCCGAGCCGTGCTGTGCATTGCGTTGCATTGCATTACCGAGCCGTGCGTTGCCCTGCATGACCGACCCGTGCCGGCTGCTGCAGGTGAGGCCGGGCCCGGGGCGCGGGTGGCCGCGGCCGGAGAGACCCTCGCGGCCGGGGCGGGCTGCAAGTTGACAGCGGCGGCGTCGCAGCCATTGTCTGCCCGCCCAGCCGCGGAGCTGCCTCCCCGGCGCGGGACGCGGGTAGGGCGCGATCGCTGTTGGCTGCCCGGGGCGGCTGCCGCCCCGGGTTCCGCCGGCCTCGGCTCCCCGAGCATCCCGAGCGAAGTCCCCGCGTCCCGGAGGCTTCGCGCCACTCGCCGTCGTGGCTCGGGGACCGCGCCGCGGGCAAACTGCGAACAGAGCGAGGAGCGCGTTGTAGTCCTGCCTGGCGAGTTTTTCTCCCCACAACCCGCCAGGCAGACCGGTGCAAATTATTGTTTGTTAACGTGGTATTTCGAGGATGAAGTGACAAACGCAGTGATAAGGTTGGAAGACGGTCTGCGGGAACCAGTCGCGTGCCAGGAGGTGATGGGGTGGAAGAGGAAAACGTGCCTTCCTCCCTCTTCTCCCTCCTGCAAAGTGTTCAGGGACTACAGTAGGTGTTTGGCCCTACTCTGTTGTCTGAAAACCCGAGCACCCGAGATTTTATGCAAAAACTGAATAAAACAATGCCTCCCTTGGTCTTGTGGAGATTGCCTTGTTGCACATCGGATCTGCTTTCTGGACAACGATTCTGCTGTTCCACTTGAGATGGGTTTGGAAGTTGTGTACGGGCTACCTGTGACCAGTATCCTGATCCTTTGGGAAGTGTCCCTGCCCGTGGCACGGGGCTTGGAAATGGATGATTTTTAACGTCCCTTCCTACCCAAATCATTTTGTGATCCTGTGGCGTTAATGGTATGTGTCGAGATCAGCAGACCAGGTTAGCTCCTGCACTGTCCCATGTTCTCATGCTCCTTAGTTTTGTCCCTTGTTTCCTTCCTCTTTGCTGTCATTCCCTGCCACGGTGTTCATAGGCGTTTGTATCCTTCCGCCTCTGCCTTTTAGCTGCAATTCTGTGCTTAATCCAATTTAGCTGTTGTTGGAAGGTTAATTTCCAGTAAGGGCCACATTGTCACCCTCTTTTGGTGTTTTGTTTTGGTTTTGGTTTTTGGCTTGGGATCTGCTGATTATGTTTTCAAGGTATGTTAAATCCAATCTTTTGGGAAACTTTTTTTTTTGGTAGATTATCCATCTGTGGAGCAGCTAGCTCAAGTGATCTAATAAATAGTTCAGTGATCACTAGAGTTTTGTACAAGGAGGGCAGGATGCTTTTGGAGGAGCGGAGATGATGAAGTCCGTGCTATTTTCTGTGAGGCTAGCGTGTGCTTGAATCAGCTTACAGTAATGTGGAGCTGCATCCTTAGATGAACTTTTTTTGGAAAATACTGTGCCTTTCACTTTTGTGATTAGAAAGGGGTTTGCTGGATCCTTGCTATAAGTGACTTAAAATTCTTAGTGGTCCCTCTGCAAAGAGAGTATGCTTCTCTATCCATGCCCTTAAAAGACCTTTTGCCTACACAGAAATCAATGTTTTTTATGCCTCTCATCCCAGAGGTGTTTCAGTAGGACTCTGTGCTGGGACCTGATATTAAAATTTAGATCAATGCAGAACTCTCAAAAATGCTGGAAATCTTAAGAAGTGACGCTGCTTTTTCTTGAGGAAACACATTGGTGGAGTGGAGCAGCAAGTCAGAAGCCAAGTTTCTCCTTTTGCAGCTGTTGAGAGTAAGGGTATGTGCTACAGATAAGCTGAACCTTAGTTACTTTTCTGTCACAGGCACTTCCTTTTCTCTCTATGGTACTTGTGGCATCACAAGTGAGCTAATTCAACTCACTGTTCTGACAGAAAATGACACGTAGGGTAGTTTTCCTGCAAAGTTAACAAGTTGATGAAGTGACTGACCACCAGAAGCAATATAAATGCTGGAAGGAACCTGCACAGGGAGGTGTAGAATGGACGAGAGAACAGAAATTGTTTTCTAATGGTAGCTGAACTACTAGATAGCTTGGTATAATGTGGGTAGCTTCACTCTGACTTGCATTTTAACTCCATTCAAAGTACTTAATTTATCTATCTACCACAGTTTATTTCTTTCAAGAAGTCTATATTCTGTCCCTTCTCAGTTTATTTACTTTCAGGCTTCTTTTACTTTTTTTTTGGTGCTGCCCCGCTGTGGAAGATAAAATCTTTAAGGTAATTGTCTTCTCCGGAGCTTTTATATTCTAGATAGGTGTATTGACCAGCAGTTTCCAGCTGTAATAGAGTTGTGCCTGAAGACGGTAGTGGCCATCTAGGAGGGCATGTGTCTCAGCTGAGAAGTGTGCAGGGCAGAGTTACAGAAGGCCACTGCTGAAGCAGTTGAGGAAGCCAGTGTTGGATTAATAGTTAGGCACCTGGGTGGGACTTAAGGGCAGAGATAAAGGTGGGTGAGCAAGCCAGGCTTGACCAACAGCTATCTGCTTGATGATTATAGAATTTTCTAGGTTTTGAGGAGTAGGTTCAAAGCAGCAGTTCCCTGATTTAGCTAGCAGTCCGTCCTCTGCAGTGTTAATGGTGTTGCTCTACTTCAATGTCATCTGCTGCCCTCAACATCATTCCAGAATTTTAAAAAGTTATCTGGTAGAGACTATTGTTGCCCCTCTTTTTCTGCTATGCCAGTCTGTTTATGCACCTGGAAAACGTGTTTGGTGGAGGCTGTGAAACTTAAAGGCTCTGGGTTTGAAAAGGTGTAGATGTAGGGGCTGTGTCTGTGATAGGGGATCCTGGAAGACTAAGGGTCTCCTTTAGCAATCTCTCTGGTGGGTTGTAGGTGAGTCAGGTGGTGTTTTGGAAACAAACAGGCTGTCAGACATATTGAGACTATTGGAAGCTTTTTTTTTAAAAAAAATCTTTCTTACCCGAAACAAAAGACTACTAAAAAAAATCCTTTTTTTTTCAGTGGAATTTTAAATAAATCTAATAATTTCTGTGCTTTCCCTTTACTGACCCTAATTGCTGCTACCTTTACACTCTGTATAGCCTACGTTTCTTGCTGCCAGGAAACTCCTTGATCATCCCAATGTGTTACTCTTCTGCTAAGTGCTCACTTGAGTCTCGCTTCTCTTCCTCTTGGCCGAGGAAAGACTTTTCCAGTTCTTCCTCAGTCTTGCAGTTCACCGCAACTCATCTTTCTGCTGCTAGATCTCTCATGATCTCTTCAGAAGCTTTTCCCTCACAAGTGTTGCTGATGAACCCTTCATCCACTCTGTTTCTGATTCCATTCCTCCTGAAAGCAACTCACCACCACAGGTACCAGTGTGGGAATATAATGGAAGACTGGCAAGAAAGAATTGTAAAACATGCCTGAGTGACCTTGGGATGTAGCAAAACACATAAATCATGGTAATCATTGCCTAGTCTTGTGTGCTTGACAAGTAGAACCTTTTGTATCTAGGTAACACAAAATGGGCCTGTGATAAACCTAGGGCTGTCCTAGAGAACATGCCTGAGATTTCTTCCCTGCTGTGAGAAAGACCAAAGCACAGTGGAAAACTGCTTTGCCTTTCTCTCGTAAAATACAGTCAAAGCAGCAGTTTTGGGATTCACACTTTCTAGCAAGGACCAAGTTCTGTAGTGCCTGCATTCCTTCTTGCATTTCCTCTGCCTGCGTGCTGTTTCAGTGTTACCATGTTCTGTGAGGTAACAGAAATAAATTTTTTCTTGGCATTTTATCTCTGATTTTGTGGTTGTTCTTGTGTCCTGCCTGTGTTCAGGTCACACATCAGCTTCCCGTCAAGTCATGGTCTGTCAGGAGCAATAAGTAGCTGGAAAGTCCATGTGATCAGAAAAAGAAAGAAACAGTCAAGGTCTGGGGCTAAACTGGGAAAAGGTGGGACCAAGTTGGTCTGTCTGCAGTAGGGCAGTGGAGTTGCGGGGTAATTATACCTCTTGTGGCATTGGAGGAAGAGAGAATTAGAAGTTGCCAGAGTGCAGCAGGAGATGGAAAACAGTGCAGTTTGCCACTAACCTTGAAGGAGAAGCGGTCAGGTCTGTAACCAAATCATGGTCTGAGTGAGCTGCAACTGCTCCTTCACTCTGTTGCCTATTTGAAGATTGAGGATGCTGTAGCTTCCAACTGTAGCATGGCAATAAAAATATGGGAATGTGTGTGTTACATGTCTGACTGCGGTAATAAAAGATTTAAACCGTGAATATAATTTCTGAGTGATTTCAGACTGTCATCCGTGGTCCCCTATTGTGTAGCATAGCTATGCATGGAGCCTGATACTGGGATATTCCAGTAAAAAAGCTGTGAAATACGGTTTGATTGTTTCTCTAGCCTGACTTATTTTCCAATTTCCTCAATGTAGATCTGGATTCCATCTCAGCCTGAGCTCCTGGAATCCTATCACCATGGAGACCGAAAGTGAGCAGAACTCCAGCTCCACCAGTGGGAGCTCCAGTTCTGGAGGAAGCACCCGTCCTCAGATATCGCAGATGTCTCTCTATGAGCGCCAGGCAGTACAGGTGAAATGTGGATATGTTCTGGGATGGGATGTGCATCAGTGGAAGATGGCAGAGATCACTTGCATTATTCCTCTGAGTTGTTGTGTTAAGGTGGGAACATACTTGAAGGACGGTCATGTTTAGATTTAGAAATGCTTGTGCTGGGCCTGATCTTTAGTTCCTGTAGCCTGATACTTCATGTTTTCTAGGTTACTCTTCCAGTGTCCAGCCTCTCAGATTTAAGCTGTGCTGTGAACCAATAGATTAGTTTTAGCTTGATGTTATAGAGCAAGTAATTCATTTTATCATCCCAGTTCCTCTAAATAGGAAATGTGTATATATATAAAATATATCCTTCATATTTATATTGTACTGGAACACCTACCTGCCTGCCTGCTGGAGCACACAGATCCACAAATTCTGGTGTAAATTAAAGTCTTACAAGTGTGCTTGCCACTGTCCTGGAATACACCTGTGATCCAGTCTATTACCAAATTTGTAACTGTGCTGCATATTTTGATGTGCTAATATAGTGGCTTCCTTTTTTTCATGGCGTCTAGGAATGGTCTTGTGGCTGTTATTTATTTCTTCATCACTCTCTTTAATCGCATTTCAAGGGCATTCTATTTTTGTCAATTGGGTTTTCTTTTTCTAGGCCTTACAGGCACTCCAGAGACAGCCCAATGCAGCCCAGTACTTTCATCAGTTTATGCTTCAGCAGCAGCTTAACAGTGCCCAGCTTCACAGCCTGGCTGCTGTCCAGCAGGTGAGTTGCCAAGGGGCAGAAGGAGAGAAATTGGATCATTCTGTGGGGAAGATCTGGAGATTTTCTCTTTGCACAGTGGTTTGTACAGCAAAGTCCTCCAGATCCATAATTGGACAACAAATCCCTAAACACATTGTTTAAAGATAATGTGAACAACTACTAAACTGGAAGCTTGATGCAAAGACTCACTTGGTTTTCAGATGCAGAGGAGTGGAAGATAAAATACGGCATCCTCATAAGGAAACTTGCACTTTTCAGGCCTATGAGTAGTCCTTGCACCTTCCTTAAATAAAAGATGGGTGATTAAATCAGTGGTGGATGCAGTGGCATTTAAAGACTGCCTTAAAGTGAGCCATGGATTTCTCTTAAGAATAAAAATGGTCTTGTGTGGGTGAAATTTTAGGTGGTATCCTGTAAATTATATGTCTTGGAACATAGTAGCCCATGCTTTCTTTACAAATTACTAACAAGAGGGATCTGGGATAGATCTTGGTCAACCAAGAGGGTGGTTTTTTGACTGAGATATATTTATGCAAATCAAGACATTTTATGGTCCATAATTGTTGAGTGATATTTTTTTCATTAGCAACTTTGCTCACCTACCAGACTTTATTATCAGTTGGATTATGTCGGATGTGAATGGAGTCCAATCTGTGTAACTATTGCCATCAGTAGCTGGTCTCCTTGGCCTTAAGTCCAGGACTTAATTGTTCTCAGAATCCCTACCTGCAGTTTTATTGCATGGAGGGAATATAATCCTCTCACCAGTTTTGCACAAATCTTGGTTGTAACACTAAACTCTTAGAGTGGAATTCCCATGGGATCATGGTGGTGAGAATCTAACGGTATTTACATTCCTCCACTAACCACATGTGCTGTAATTTGAAACTTGTTACTTGGAGTGCTATCATTGCATTGTTACTAAACTGCCAATCTAGCCCAGCAAACTGCTAATATTGTGCGGCATGCCTGGTTGTTACCAGAATGGATTGCAGCACTGGGATGAGAGTTGTAGTGTCTAGTGTGACAAGCTGGGGAAACAGTAGAGAATGTACACATAAGTGGAAGGACCAGAGGTCATGCACTGTAAGGGTGTGTTGTCCACTATTTTGGGTATTATATAGGACTGAACTGCTTGCAGAAGAGGAGGCACCTTGCTGAGTTCCTGCACCTGATTTGTAAGGCATGGCAGGGATTTGTAGTGGTTAAATTATACTCCTGTTCTCAGGAATGAAAGAAGATCATGATGGGACTAGGTATTCTGCCAAAGCCACATATCTGGGCTGGATTGAAAAGTTTGTTCCAGTTATTTATTTCTCTGTCAATCTCTTGCAGGCTACAATTGCAGCCAGTAGGCAGGCCAGCTCCCCCAACACCAGCACCCCGCAACAGACCACCACCACCCAGGCCTCTGTGAGTAATTGCTCCCTCACACACATATCAAAGCCTCCCCCCTGCCGCCTTCTTTTTCCTGTTTGTATTTTAGGAAGGCAGTCAGCCGGGGAAACACAGCTTCTAAGAATGCTGGGAATCAACAGGATGCAGATGACTTTGAGAATTTGGGGTGCTATCATTATTGGCAGGGGTTGAGGAGACCAAAGAAGGTTTCAGAGTGGGAGAGGCCTTTTAGCTGGAAAGGTAGACTTCAATCTCACTTTGGTGAGGCTTTGGGAGTATGTTGTCATGGATTAGAAAAAAAACGAGGATTTCTAAGAAGGAGAAAGAGTCATGAGCATCTTGAAAGGGAATGTCTCTTACTTCTTGGGCAGAGTAATTGTTTGTTGAATAAGAGGAAATCTGGTTTTGTAGTGAATATTGAGGAACTGGGATGAGAGTAGATGAGTTGGTTCAGAGAGTAAATGAGTTGGTAGGGTAGAGATTACTTTATGGGGTTTTTTTCCTTTACTTGAGAGGCTGGAGAAAAAACTATGTATTTCATTTGGATCTCTTATTGCAATGGCATGCGAATGGTGATACTCAGACTCAGCATACAAACGAAGGTAGCATCCAGGGCTTTGACTAGTTTAGATTGCATAGCCACTTAAGAAAGAACTGTTTTCTTCTTAATCCTCTGTGTGATACAGGAAAAAAATGTAAAAGGTCTGTTCTGGCTGTACTCCAGTAAGTGAATTTGTACTTGTTTCCTTGCCTCTGTCTCTTAATACATGATTAGGGGCTTTTTTTCTCTTTTAAGATCAACCTAGCCACCACTTCAGCTGCTCAGCTGATCAGTCGGTCACAAAGTGTGAGTTCCCCCAGTGCCACAACCCTGACACAGTCTGTGCTCCTTGGGAGTACCACATCGCCTCCTCTCAACCAGTCACAGGCCCAGATGTACCTCCGGGTAAGAGATGTGTATGCAAAATGTGTCCTGACTACTAGCATCACTTCCTGGCCACTTCAGTGTTCCTGGTTGGGATTGCCAACATCTTTGGACTAACTCTTGTCTTTAAAGATGATGCACTATATTTTAAATTCAAGTAGGGAAGCTCTTGTCCCCAGAACTACAAGTTTGACTCTGGGCTCGGCTTTTGAGAGTAAATGTCTTTTGTATTGTGTGGTCAGGTGAAATGATGCTTGTCTCTGCTCTGCATAGATGTTAATGATCCCATGGCACTTTTCACTAGAGTGTTAATGTGAAATACGTGTCCTAGACTTGAATATAGCTCATAGAAATAAAGAAACTCTTCTGATTCAATGCTGGAACAGATAGATGGTAAATAACTCTCTTCTACCACTGCTCAGCTCAGAGAGGTAAGTCAGAATTTGAGTAAGTCTAGAAATATGTATCAACATTAACAAAATACTTCATCCTTTTAATCTGTTTAAAATGCTGCTAAGTAATAAAAATTAGACTTTACTGTAGTCAGTGTGGGGTTTGGTTACCTACTTGGAAACTATTTTCTATGTTGCGGTTGACTTTAGATACAGATTTTAATGCCCTTATTTTCAAGCAGCCTGGGATTGGATGTATGTCTCATCACTGTTTCTCTGCAGTCCTGGATGTATATCTGAAAATTAAATGATACTCTCTTAGCCAGCTGTGGGCAGTCTGTGGGAGTTGGCACAGTCTTACAGTTGATAGAAAAGTGCTCATCCCATTTTTGTGCTCCTGAGGGTTATGCTCAGTGTTACAGGGCAGGGAGGATTGGGGCTTTTATGATGCATGACATTGCAGTCACCCGTTGCTTTGTAATCTGTTTGCTTGTGGTTCGTTGTGTCTCTTTATCTCTTCCCCTCCATTCTTTTCATTCCACATCACCCGATTCTCCCTCAACAGCCACAGCTGGGGAACCTGTTGCAGGTAAACCGGACCTTGGGCCGCAATGTGCCTCTTGCCTCCCAACTCATCCTGATGCCCAATGGCGCTGTGGCTGCTGTACAGCAGGAGGTGCCACCCACTCAATCTCCTGGGGTCCATGCAGACACAGACCAGGTCAGTGACACCCTCTCCTAGAGTCCTCTCCTTCCCCTGTCTACATGACTCCACCCTCTGGTCTTTGTCTTCGGCTGTTCCTGTGTAGCAAATTAGTTCTATTTTGTCCCCAGTGTGTTGTTGTGCAAGCAGGAGATTCTGTCCTCTATTGCCACCATTTCTCAATGTTTTCTTTTGCCTCCAGGGATGAGATTAATTTCTGCTTAAAACTTCTGGGGTGAGCAACAGTCTAGATCAATCCTGTCCTCACAATTTCTCGGTTGTCCTTGTGTGAAAACAATTGTTCAGTCTTCAGTTTTCAGTCACTCTGTAATGAAGAGTCTTTGCCAGTGGTGGTATTCCTTCACTCAGTTGGTTTGTTGTTGTAAAGATGCCAAAGACCAAACAGGCCACAAAGTCTTTGCTCCTGCATTATCTTTAAGTAGTTCTCCGGGTGAGGGAGCTGCCATACCTTCCCATTTGCTTTGTCCTATCCCAGTCATTTGTGGGATTTCCAGTTGCCTCATATTTTAATTATCTGGAGCGCTTCCTTTGAAGGAAAGTGAACAGTGATCAAACTTGAAGATAACACTGCATTAGGAGGGAGAGTAACAATGGAGGATGGCAGCATCAAAATGCAGAGGAACTGGTGAAATCAGAAGAGCTTCAGGCTGTGAGTAGGTTTGTGGGCCTCCTCAGTGGAAAGCCCTGCACAGAGTGAGGAGGCAGGTGGCACAAAAATTGAAAAGGGATTACTGGTCTTTAAAGTGGTATTTCATTGCTTTTAGAGCCATGTTAAACTGAATCTGACCAACCCGAGGGCAGGGCAGGCAGGTCAAAGGCTGGCCCATGCCTTGGATAATGACAGTCTTCTCACATGCTGTTCAGAAAGTGCCATGAGATCTTTAACTTCCATCAGAGAATGGGCAGGAGAGAGTTTAGGGTGATGCGTTTCCTGAGGAGAGCTGTGCCCTACAGTGTTAGCCAGCTTCCCATGTGACTTGAAGCATTAATTTAGCCTGTATCCCAGGAGAGCGTGCTGCTTGTGCATTCTCTGCCAGACTTCCAGCAAGTAACGTACATACAGCAAAGGGTTTCTGGTTTGTATGTGTGTTTCCAGGTGCAGAACTTGGCTGTGAGGAGCCAGCAGACGTCGGCCACTAACGCCCAGCTCCAAGGCTCTGCTCAGAAAGCAGCTCTGACAGGAAGCTCCCAGGCTACAGGCTTACCGCAGGCCACCAGCACAGGCCAGGCCCTGGCAGTGGCTCAGGCTTCCTCTGGCAGCACAGGCCAGTCCCTCAACTTGAGCCAGGGGACAGCCGGCAGCAGTGGTGTCTCTGGAAGTGTGGTGGCAAGTGGTGGGAGCCAGACTTCAACAGGACTGGGCCAGACCTCCTTGGCAGGTGCTGCTGGCAATTGCCAAAGGAAAGGCACGGGGGTGGTTCAGCCATTACCAGTAGCAGCTGCCCAGGCTGTGACTGTCAGCCAGGGAAGCCAGACAGAGACAGAGAATGCAGGCACAAAGAAGGGTGAAACGGACAGCAGTGGACAGCAAACGGTGGGCATGAACCTGACGAGGACAGCTACACCAGCACCCAGCCAGACATTGATCAGTTCAGGTAAATGTAGACCTGTTCCTTCTCTTTGAGCCCAGTAGGCTTTCACAGGAGAGTGCTGTTTGAAAACCCAGTGGCAAGAAGTTTCCCTCTGAGCTCCTGGAGGCTGGTCTAGGTTGTCTCCTTATTAGTAAAAGATGTTGATTTAGTCCCCCATGTCCTCTGCCAGCATGCTGTCAGTCGATTTTTTGAGCTTAATGACTCGATCCAGGGCAGTGTCTGCCTGCCTTTTTTTGTTGTCTTTTGTTCCCACCTACACTGTTGCTAACTTTTTTACCCTCTTTTCCCAATCTGTGTTTGTGTAGCCACATATACACAGATCCAGCCACACTCGCTGATCCAGCAGCAGCAGCAGATCCACCTGCAGAAGCAGGTGGTGATCCAGCAGCAGATTGCCATTCATCACCAGCAGCAGTTCCAGCACCGCCAGTCCCAGCTTCTTCACACAGCCACCCATCTCCAGGTGGCCCAACAACAGCAACAGCAGCAAGCACCATCTCTGACCCAACAGCAGCAGCAAGCTCAGCCTCCACAGCAGCAGGCTCCACCTCAAAACCAGCAGCAGGCTCAGACTCTGGTGGTGCAACCTATGTTGCAGTCCCAGCCACAGCCAGTGCAGCTCCAGCAGGACAGTCCATGCCAGACAGCCACCAAGTCACCTGTTCCAATTCAGTCAAAATCTCTGGTCACTCCTATCAAACCACCTCACCTTGGGCCTGCTAAAATGTCAGCAACTCAGCAGCCTCCACCACACATCCCAGTGCAGGTGGTGGGTACGCGTCAGCAGGGCTCAGGCCAAGCGCAAGCACTGGGTTTAGCTCAGATTGCTGCAGCAGTGCCAGCATCCCGGGGAATGCCAGCTGTGGTTCAGCCTGTTTCCCATGCCCATGCTGCTTCCACGTCATCATCTTCAGCTCCAGCATCTTCACAGGAAGGTCCTCTCATCACAGGGGTGAATTTGGCACAAGTTCAAGGCACAGCCCACATGGTAAAGAGCCCAGCCTCCTCTCCAGTTGTGGCTCAGATGCCAGCAGCATTCTACATGCAGTCTGTCCAGTTGCCAGTAAGTGATACCATTGAGAAGGAGAATAGCATATGGATTCTCTTTGTTCATTCCTAGGACACCAATCGCAGTCCAGGCCCAGGTCAGTGGGATGGGATGGGTAGGGGATTTGGGTAAAGGGATGTGGAGACGTTTTGCCTCTTGAAAATAGTAATTCTAGTCCAATCCTTGGGGTTATTAACTACAAGCATTCTCTTCCCCATTATCATTCAAAGGCTTGCATGATGAGATGAGACTCAGACCCTGACCCAAATGGGGTAGCTGTCCACATCACATACTAAATATCACATTTAAAAGTGTGGGGAGTTGCATTTGACTGGCTGCTGGATGACCACCAAGCTGATCTGTCACTCCCCCTTCTTGACAGTATGTGGGTAGAAAATAAAACAAAAAACCTCATGGACTGAGATAAGGACAGGGACATCACTTACCAATTACAGTCACAGGCAAAACAAACTAAATTTAGGGGAAATAACTAAATTTATTGCCAATCAGAGTAAGATAATGAGAAATAACAAATCCAAGAAACTTCTCCTCCTTCTTCATGGGCCCAGCTTCACTCCCGAGTCTTCTACCTCCCTCCCCTGAACAGTGCAGAAGGGTGGGGAATGGGGGTTGCAGTCAGTCCATCATATCTTGTCTCTGCCACTCATTCCTCATCATGCTTGTCTCTGGCTACAGTGTGAAGTCCCTACCATGGGAGACAATCCTCCATGAACTTCTCCAACATGGGTCCTTTCCATGGGTTGCAGTTCTTCACGAACTGCCCCAGCATGGGTCCCTTCTATAGATTGTGGTCCTTCAGCATGGATCCCCCATGAAATCACAAGTCCTGCCAGCAAACCTGCTCCAGTGTGAGCTCCTCTCTCCACTGGGCCACAGGTCCTGCCAGGAGACTGCTCTGGTGTGGGTTTTGCAGAGGCTGCAGTTTCCTTCAGGGTACATCTGTTTGCTCTGGCATGGGGTCATTAAAGAAGCTGCATTGAGACAGCCTACCTCACCATGGACTATAGGGGAATATCTTCTACAGTGCTTAGAGCGCCTCCTCCCCCTCCTTTGCTGATCTTGGTGTCTGCAGGGCTGTTTCTCACTCCTGTCTCCCAGCTGCTGTTTACCCTTCTGTCACTGATGGCCTCAGCTGTGGCCAGTGGTTAGTCCCTCTTGCAGTGTATGGAACTGGCTCTGTCAGACATGGGGGCAGCTTCTGCTGTCTTCTCACAGAATTCACCATTGCAGCCCCCATGCTACCAAAACCTTGCCACATAAACCCAATACAAACAATAACTGGCCTCTTTGTTGTCTCTCTCAGGAGAGAGATGAGAGCTGAGTGGGCCATGAAGACTGAACTACCCCCTTCTCACTAGGTGTGGATACTTCCAGGTCAGAGACCTCTTGGTGTGCGGTACCAGCCACTGACTCCATGCCTCAGGGGATCCCCTTGTAAGAGGCTATGCAGATGAAAACAAAGTTGGCTAATGTTCCACAGGCCTCTTCTGTATTGATTTGAATTGTCCAGCTAGGGCCTGCCTGACTGCCTGGGACGACAGCACTTTGCCAGCTCAGGTATCCCTAGTTGTTTGCTGAGACTGTTTCTGAACCCTGACTGCTTCTTCAGGAAGGTGTCACAGGATATGCATGATTTCTAGAGTGGGGGCACAATTCTGCTCCCATCCTACGTGTTTTCATTAGTCTAATTGAAACTGATCTGATCTAGCCAAAGGCCCATTCGGAAACTGCTGGGTGACTGCTGTTCCATTTCTTTCTTCCTGGAACAATCCCTTGAGGTTCACTCAGTGTCTTGGTATTATAGCAATGTCCAAGTTCATGTTGATATATGATGCTTTGCTCCCTGCCAGGCAAATGTTCCTAAGCAGAGGTGTGTACTATGAGGGAGCTAGAGGCATTTCTCAGAGAAGAAATTGGGCTGGAGATGAAGAATGATGGAACAGGATGCATCTTCCTTTTGCCTTCACTCTGTGTTGTTCTTTGCTTTGGGGCTTCTGTCTCTGCTTATGGGTTCTTTATTCATGCAGGCCAAATCTCAGACCTTAGCAGTTAAGCGCAAAGCAGAGTCAGAGGAAGAGAAGGAGGAATCACCTGGTGTCACTGCACTCCTGCCTGCCACATCCTCTCCTGTAACAGACAGTCCCCAAAACATGGAGGAGAAGAGTGGCCTTGGAGGTGAGGTACAAAGGAGAGCTATGCTTGTGCATGCTAATCTGATCTTGTATTCCGTTTGAAGTAGATAGAGCAAAGGTAACTTGACTTCTGTGCTGTTAACTTTCCAGATAAATCTGATCCTGCTGCCATTACAACAACAAATACTGCCTCAAGTGAAGGAGCCTCAGTCACCCAAACTTCTGCTCCCACCCCAAACCTGGCAATGGTGTCACGTCAGATAGGAGACTCCAAACCTCCACAAGCCATTGTCAAGCCCCAGATCCTCACACACATCATTGAGGGCTTTGTCATCCAGGAAGGAGCAGAGCCCTTTCCGGTAGGGATTCTCTTTTGTTAGGGAAGACAGTTTAGCCTTCTAAAGGGTAGTGGGCTTCCACCTGTCAAGTCAGTTTTATTAGCTCAAGACACAGACAGTGAGGGGGAAAGTAGGGAGGTGTCACACATGAAGCAAGGCATTAAGAGATGCTATTAAAGAGAGTGGATTAGAAGAAGTAATGCCAGGGTGATGGGAACTGGTTTTAGTAGTCCATAAAGCAGTATTTTATGCAGAAATTATCAAGGTTCTCACAGATTTTTTAGTGAAGGAAAGTTACACTGCATTTTAACAAGCAGCAAAATTAAAGCAAAAAAGAGGAAATGCAGTTACGTGGAATCACAGGTTATTCAAGGCAGAGAGCACTTGTTGATCCTTGAATGAACCACCGTGCCTGTGAGTCAGGAAGGAGTAAAAACTTTGTTCAGCATGCCTCCTTCCCTAGTAGGCAGAGGGATTCTTCTGAGCAGTAATAACATGTGAGCAGAGTATACCTTGCAGAGAGTTGTGGATGCAGAGAATCCGTTACTAATGAGCCCTACTGTTTCTCATCCTGTCCAGGTGGGTTGTTCTCAGCTGATGAAAGAATCTGAGAAACCACTGCAGGAAGAGGCTCCTTCTGGCCAGAATGAAAACCTGTCCAGCAGTTCTCTGGGAGGGGATAGTGCTTCTGTAGGTGAGTTTTAGCACCATGAGGCCTAGCTAGTGTTACTGGAAGTTTCTGCTCTGTGATACTGTATTACTAACTTCTATAGACTTGTATTCCTTCCTACTCGCTCCTTAGAGACTCCAGCCATGGACTTAAGTTCTCCTTTTCTTCAGTAAGATAATGCAGTACCTGGTTGGTGTTGCTAATATGATCTAGCACTGTGTTGGTAGTAAGCAGAAGAGTCTGAATTGTATCAGTCGATAATGACTCTGAAGGCTATGGAGGATGTGTGGACACAGCAGAGTCCCCTGATGGAGATTTCCCCCACAGCCTTAGAAGATACAAGGGATATGCTATTTTTTGCTTGCTCAGCAAAATGGTACTAATGAGGAGAAATAAACTGTTCAGTATCCTGAGTCCTAATTAGGGGAGCTTCTGCATGTCTTTCCTAAGTTAACTGCTTAGTAGATTCAGTAGAGAATAGTGCTTGGGACCTGTCTGCTCAGAGGAAGAGTAGGGGAACGGGGAATTGTTGTCCGTGATCTGCTTCAGTTCAAATCATCAGTTGATGTGCATCTCTATCTCACTAGAGCTTGATAAGAAGGCAAACTTGCTGAAGTGTGAATACTGTGGGAAGTATGCCCCAGCAACCCAGTTCCGTGGCTCCAAGAGGTTTTGTTCCATGACCTGTGCTAAAAGGTAACAGCAAGAATAAATTTTCTTTTCCCTGACAATATGCTTTCTGGAACTGGGAATGTGTCCCTTCCCCAGGTAGTTTATAACACTTCAGTACATCTTATCTGTCATCCATGGGATGCACTGGCAACAGAGATCATTTAGGACTCTTAAGTGATTTGTGAATGCTTTTAGGTCTGTGGAGGTGGATGTGGTGGTGGTAATTGTAAACAGGATTTCTGACTTAGAAAATGAAATGTGAAGTGGGATGTTGGGCTCCAAAGAATCTGTTCTCAGTCAAATATGCATTTTAAACAAATGCAGAGGAACAGAATGTGATGGTAAAGAGATGTTTTATCCCCATTTAGAACAAGGAGAAGCAGCAAGTTTAAATAGTTGCTGTTACCTAACTGCTGCTGTGCTTCTACTTATTCGAGGTACAATGTTAGCTGCAGCCATCAGTTTCGGTTGCAAAGAAAGAAGATGAAGGAGTTCCAGGAAGCTAACTATGCTCGTGTACGTCGACGGGGACCACGGCGCAGCAGTTCTGAAATCACTCGAACAAAGATCCAGGGCAAGCGGCACAGGGTAAGGACATAGTCCTGCCTGCTTCTGTAGAGGCAGATATTGGTGTAAAAGCTGTCACCACTGTATGTACCACTTTCTCACAGTTGATGCAGTCGTACAGGATATGCCAAGTGCATACTGACACAGTTGTTACACAAGGCACAGTGAGCTGTTCTAATTGCTCACTGACTGCAAAAAGTGGATACGCATTTGTACTTGTTCTGTTCATTCCCTGTGTCTTGGAGATCTCGGTGAGATCAGCTGACAGCCTTGATAAAAATAAACAGTCCGCTTTTTCCATTTGATTAGCATTCTTCCACATAAGTGATTTGAGTCAGATTGTAGAAGAACTGAATGAGCTTCACAGCTGACATGAGGAAGAGGAATGGACTGGGGAAGGATAAGGAAGACAAAGGGAGTTGAGAGTAAAGTCTCTCCTTTTTGGTATTAGAGAGTTCTTGTGTCAGCTGCTCCTGGACTGAGAAAGTTGTGCCAGAGTGTTAGGACAACTTCTGCTATTTCCAGTATCTTGTTTTGCACCTCACAATTGTGAATTTCTCACAAAACACCTTTTGTTTTCTTTTCTTATGGATTTGTAGGGCCAGGAAGACTCGAGTCGAGGCTCTGATAACTCCAGCTATGATGAAGCTTTGTCCCCTACATCTCCAGGACCACTCTCAGTAAGAGCCAGTCATGGAGAGAGGGACCTGGCAAATTCTAGTGTGGCCCCACCTACCCCAGATGTACATGGCATCAACCCAGTCTTCCTGTCCAGCAGTCCCAGTCGTTGGAGTGTGGAGGAAGTGTATGAGTTCATTGCATCACTGCAAGGTGAAGTTAAGATCCTCTCCTGCAGTCCTGTGATCAAGTAGCATGGGGAACTTTGTTGTTTATTTTTCTGGAAAGAAAGTGATATCAGTGATGCCTAGTGCTTCTACTGTACTTCTGTACATGTGTCTGAATTGGAGTAGGCCATACAGATAGATGACTTGTACTCGTGAGGCAGTGATGGGGGCATTAAGTTGGTTAGATTTCTAGCTTGCTTTCTGCACCTGCTAGAGTTCCAAAGAGTAGGAACAAGGGTATAGTGCCCAGGGCACATCTGTGTCTTAGTGCATATTTTTTTGTTTCATAGGGTGCCAGGAGATTGCTGAAGAGTTTCGATCACAAGAAATTGATGGCCAGGCTCTGTTGCTTCTGAAGGAGGAACACCTCATGAGTGCTATGAACATCAAGCTGGGACCAGCTCTCAAGATTTGTGCCAAGATCAATGTCCTCAAGGAGACCTAACAGCTCTGAAGCCAGAGGTCTCACTTTTGCTCTGACCCTAGGGTAGCTGCCTGTTTTGGAGCATCCTGCCGGGGCAGGGAAGAATGGGACAGTCCCCTGTGGTCTTGCATTCAAGAAGAATGGGAAGGAATTTAACTGATTGAAACTGCCATGCACAAGCCCACATCTTGGTCTCTCAATGGTGCTACAAGGGGAAGGAAAACTCCCACCTGGGGCCTTGAAACATGTTTCCTTCTTCCTGATTTTGAGTATGCCTCTCATGTATACCCCATAAAGATGGGAAGAGGACCTCTTTCTGCCTTAGCAGGCTTCTGAAAGGGAATTGTTCTCGCTCCTTTTTGCTACAGAAAGTATGCTAGTTCTTAAATCTTTGAGTCTTGTGCTAGAACTTAAGGCATAGGAAGACCTGGCCCCAAATGGACATCGGGTGCATTTAGGAAGGGGAACTAATAAATTCTAGGTGACAGAGGTGGCAAAACAAGAATTTGAGCAAAAGGGGCTGCTGTTGTTCTGCTCTTCAGGAAAATACCAAGGTCATTCATGAAAGAGGTTTAATAGCCATTCCAGCATGCATACCGAACTTGAAGGCCTTGTGGCAATAGGAGCTGCCTTACCTTTACTGTTTGCCATAGAGACACACAGTGAAGAGAAAGTGTTGCAGCAGCTATTCACTCCAGGTGCCCCTCTCTGAACCAGAGGGCGATTTATCCTGAGTATTTATGATAAGGTGATGGGAAGATTGAAGAGGAGGGTTATTGTCTTACGTTAGGGAACCTACAGCAGTAGGTTTGTCTCCTCGTGCTAGGGCATGATTTATAGATCCAAAGCAGTCTCCAGGAGCGCCAAGGCTCTTTATAAAATGGGCTGGGGTTTTAGATTTGTTTTGGGTTTTTTTCATTTTTCATTTTTTTTTGTCTTTTATCAGTTTGTATTATTTTTGTGTCTGTCTTCATTATCCTCAGGAGAGCTCTTGAGAGAAAGTTTAAACTGGCAGGATTGTATTGCCCCTGCCTCAGGCTGTTGTTTTGGGGGTTTTTTTGGTGATGTTGTAAAACAAATATTTCTCTTAGTTTAATACAAAGCCACACCTTCCAACAACTGAATACTGATCCTTTAGTACAACTCCTTTCTAAGGGGTAGAATTATGTTGTAGGCTGAGTCACTCCCCTTGTGCCCCTCCAGGTTTGGGTTTGTTTATTTTTTAAGGACCAGATATGGTATTCTGAACTCTTGTAACCAGATTGCCAAAGGTGAAAACCTGGGCAGAGGAGTTCTCTTCCAGAAGCACCTCTGCTTCAAACAAATAAACAGGGAAAAAAGCCTGAAGAAACTACACAAAGCATGAGGAGGTAAGAGCCCCCTCGAGCTAGTACCCAAAAGCAAGATGATTTTATGGGTCTGGGCTTTTCTGTTTTCAGAAGTTTCAAGTGAGTATCGGTGAAACATAAGATTGTTTTGTGTGGAAAGCACCTACTGTTGTGGGAAAGCTGTAGTGGCATGGGAGGAGGCGTGATAGCACAGATAGGAAAACATAAGAGATCTTTGGAATGGGCTCTTTATTGAACCATGTTAGAAAAAGAGGGAAATTGCTTAGAAGATGGATGAAATGAGGCAGAGGCTTCCTGGTCTTTACTGTTGAATCTTACTTAATTGGCATCCTTGTTCCGGTGAGAGAAGATATAAGCCCAAATGAAGGTGCATGTGCTTTTGCACCCTGATAACACTATTTGGTCTGATGTAAACTGCAGGGAAGGGGGAGGGTTAGAATCTCTTAACTGCAGTCAGCAGAGGAAGGCTGCCTTTAATCTATTTTGTCTTTAGCAGACTGGGTGTGATCAAACATCTGTTTAGCTTGACCCTGGGCAGGACAAGCAGGCAGCTACACTGTCTACATTACTAGCTACTTCTGAGGATTGGACTCTGTTTCAGTCGAAGGGGATGGTTTCATTTCTTCATTTCTTGTTTAATGTTCTTAATAAAAAATGCTTGTTCAGGCTTTGCCAATCTGGCTGCTTCATTCTTGCTCATCTCTGAATATTAACCTACTGTTTGGAAAGTATGACCTTCATCAAAAAGTTATAGTATCATAGAATAGTTTCGGTTGGAAGGGACTTTAAAGGTCATCCAGTTCCAACCCTCTTGCAGGGACACCTCCCTGGCCTTGAACACCTCCAGGGATGGAGCACCCACAAGTTCCCTGAGCAACCCGTTTCCAGTGCCTCACTACTCATAATGAAGAAATTCCTTGTTAGTTCTAGTCTAAATCTTCCCCTCTCCAGTTTATACCCACTGCCCCTAGTCCTATCACTCCATGCTTTTGTAAAATGCCCCTCTTTAGCTCTCTTGTAGGCCCACTTCAGGTACTGGAAGGTTGCTCTAAGGTCTTCTCTGAGCCTTCTCCAGGCTGAACCAGCCCAACTCTCCCAGCCTGTCCTCGTATGGGAGGTGCTCCAGCCCTCTGATCCTCCTTGTAGCCCTTCTCTGGACCCATCCCAACAGTTCTATGTCCTTTCATTCAGGATTCCAGAACTCGACACAATACTCCAGATGAGGTCTCACAAGAGAGGAATAGAGGGGCAGAATCACCTCCCTTGACCTGCTGGTCATGCATCTTTTGATAGCAGGACACGGTTGGCCTTCTGTGTTCAGTTCTGGGCCCCTTGCCACAAAGAGGGTGTTGAGGCTCTGGAGCACGTCCAAAGAGCGACAAAACTGGTGAAGGGGCTGGAGAACAGGCCTTATGAGGAGTGACTGAGAGCTGGGGTTGTTTAGCCTGGAGAAGAGAAGGTTGAAGGGAGACCTTATTGCTCTCTACAACTACCTGAAGGGAGGTTGGGGAGAGGAGGGTGCTGGCCTCTTCTCCCAGGTGACAGGGGGCAGGATGAGAGGGAATGGCCTCAAGCTCTGCCAGGGGAGGTTCGGGCTTGACAGAAGGAAAAAGTTCTTCACAGAAGGGGTTGTTAGGCACTGGAATGGGCTGCCCAGGGAGATGGTTGACTTGCCTTCCCTGGAGGTGTTTAATGTGCAGGTGGATGAGGTACTGAGGGGCATGGTTTAGAGATTGGTAGGAATGGTTGGACTCGATGATCCGATGGGTCTCTTCCAACCTGGTGATTCTATGATTCTATGATTCTGAGCTGTCAGTGTGAATTGCTGGCTTGTGTTGAGCTTCTCATCAATCCGCATCCCCAGGTCCTCAATCCTCCTCTCAATCACATCATCACCCATCTTGTATTGAAACTGCAGATTGCCCTGACCCAGGTGTAGGACCTTGCACTTGGCCTTGTTGAATCTCATGAGGTTCACACAGGCCCACTTCTCCAGCTGCACCACTCAGCTTGGTGTCATCTGTAAACTTGCTGAGGGTGCATTCAATCTCACTGTCTGTATCACTGATGAAGGTATTCAACAGCACTAGTCCCAGCACGGATCCCTGAGGGATACCACTGTCATGGACCTCAATTTGGACATTGAGCCACTGACCACTACTCTCTGAATATGATGACCCAATTTTTTATCCACTGAACAGTCCACCCATCAAATCCCTATCTCTCCAATCTAGAGAAAAGGATGTCATGGGGTACCAGATAAATCACATCCACTGGTTTTCCCGTGTCCACTACTGTGGTTGCCCCATCATAGAAAGCCAGTAGGTTGGTCATACAAGACTTGCCCTTGGTGAAGCCATGCTGGCTGCCGCTAATCACCTCCCCATCCTCCATGTGCTTTAGCATAACTTCTAGGAGGATCTGTTTCATGATATTCCTAGGCGCAGAGGTGAGGTCGACAGGTTGGTAATTCCTAGGGTCATCTTGTCTACCTATTTTAAAAATCAGAACAACGTTACCTGTTTTCCAGTCACCAGGGAATTCTCCTAACTGCCATGACTTTTCAAATATCATGGAGAGTGGCTTGGCAACCACATCAGCCAATTCCCTCAGGAAATCCCTCTGGAATACATGTCATCAGGTCAGACGTATATGTTCAGGGTCCTCAGGTGGTTACTTTTATCTTAATTTTTATTGCCACAGAGAAATAGAAAGCATAGGAAACTTCTTGTATGTAACTACCTGAAGTTTTAAAGTTTATTTAATATGGGCATATGTCTCCCTCTTAAGCTCTAAGGGAACGGGAGCAATACAAGGTTGCAGCACTAAAAAGAAAAGATCCCTTCCTGGTAAAAGTAGTTCAGGCACAAGGTACTACACACTAAGGACACTTCACCCTTCGATAAGTAAGATGCTCTGGCACCAAAAAAAGCTTGTGTTACATCAGCACACTTCACTTTTTTTTTTGTCATTTTATTTTTGAAAGTTGTGTTTTGTAAAAAAAAAAAAAATTACCTTAAACACCACCATGAAAAACAGTAACATACTTGGTGTCTTCCTATTTTTCCCATGTTAGGAGAAAGACTGAGACTGTAATAAAAGTCAAAGGAAGCAGGAACTGTTTGCCCAGTCTAAACCCAGCAAGAAAGCAGGGCCATCCTTTTTCCCTGAACGTCACTGCTCAGATGGCTTTGGCAGTATTAAAAATACACAAACCTGGTCTGTAGTTTGCCGTTGGCAGTAGTGTCTTGCTTATTCACAGTCTGGCCTCAAAAGTGAGGACAGTTCCTTGACAGCCTACAGTAGGGTAGAGTGGGATTGCTTAGAGTCTAGCCCCTCACATAAAAACCAATTATAAATCAAAGTGCCAAAATCCTGAAGGTTCTCTTTAAGTGTCGGAACTCAGCTGTAGCTGCTTTTCAGCAGGGCCCCTGGAGAATATTCCTTCTCACTCCCAGCCAGTAGCAATATGCAAGTACTATCTGCACAGGGCAAGTGTCTTAAGACTGGTCTTCACTATGCTTTAAGGGTAAAGTGATTTGTGAAAGGTGACCCTGCAAAGTGCAGGAGTCCCTTATACAGTTCTGAATGTGTTAGCATTCTCTTCCTTGGCTTCTATGGTTTATTTTTTTTTAAATAAAAAAGGAATCCAGTACCTTCACAGGAAAACCCTCTGCCGAACAAGGAACTTTGAAGAATTGAAATCACAATGCTGACAGTGACAGAGGTACAGCCAGTCACCTACGGATGCTTGTAACAGAACTCAAGTGGCAGCAACCTTTCTCATTTTGCACTGATGTCAGTGTCAGTTTCAGTAAATGTTCCCTTCACTTAGCAGCATGTAATTTCCTTTTGCTTCTCAATGACTGAGAAGAGAGGCAATATTTTGACTGCACTGGAAAGTCACAAGACTGTATTTAATTCCTATAGTTTTTTATCATTGCCCCTCTCCAGTCTGAGAGGATGGCATGCATCCCTTTGTTGCAAAGAAACTGGTGCATATTCTTCAACATACTGCTGTTAGGAAAAGACTGCATAGGTGCTAATGCCTCTTCCATCTGCATGGAGTCTGGTATAGAGCACACTGTGCAGGGTATGCTGGCAAAAACAGTGCAGAAGCTAGAAAAGCCAAAAATGCATTCAAAGAAAAAAATTCCAGTGTCTTACAGGTCCTGTAAACCCAGGGGTGGGGGGTGGGGAAAGAAAGACAGAAACAAAAGATCCCTCCTAGAGTCTCAGCTGTTTTAACCCACTGCGTCCTTTGCCTTTTCCTTTCTGCACCCATACACATCCCTTTTTCCCTCGCAGTGATTCATCTCCCATTCCTGCTCAGAGCTGAGTGCTCATATTGCTTTTTTGCTGTCAACTACTCAGCTCACAGCACTTTTCACCCCTAAGCTGTGCTACATTTTTAAAAACCTGAAACAGCACTGTGAACATAAGACATGCCGTCAGGGACCAGTGCTGTTCACACCCAGAGGCATCTATGGGACGTGACACGAGAGAGCAGCAAAAGCAAACAGTGTAAGGAAAATCAGAAGTGAGAAGGAGAACTGGCTGGGAGCCACCTGGCTAAACAAGCACTAGGGAGATGGGGAGAAAAGAACTCAGTATTGAAAGCCCATCACATTGGTAGCAAGTGGTCATCCCGTTCTTCTGACTCCTCACCCAGCTGGTCATCCCCCACACCACGGTATGCAGCAGGTGCATTTCGAGGCTTAGATCGGCAGACAAAGTCACAGCCATCCTACAAGTAGAGGATGGAATCAGATGGTATGCAATCCAAAACAAAGTAGCTTTTGGG
Source organism: Piaya cayana (assembly GCA_013389865.1). NCBI lineage: Eukaryota > Metazoa > Chordata > Aves > Cuculiformes > Coccyzidae > Piaya > Piaya cayana. The sequence continues at coordinate 78,687 of WAAB01008943.1, forward strand.
ATTTCTGTTTTGCTGAAGGGTAGCAAAACAGATATAAAATGCTATCTAGGGCATGTCCCCAAAACTTGTCTTGGCAAGAAGAACATGCGTACAAATATCCTACTTGGTCTTAAAAGCTCTGAGGTAGAAGGTGGCACTGATTAACAGTATGCAGCAACATCAGGCTGAGATTAGCATGGAGGATATACAGAACTGCCTACATTGACCGAGATAAGTGTTTCAGGGAGTCAGATATGAATATTTCACACTCCCACCTTAACATTCCTACCTAGAAAATGTTCTAGTTTGTTACAAAGCAATCACAGAACATTGGCGAGGAATTAGACTCAGCAAGGACTCAAAACCAGAGTACTCAAAAAAACCAAACACAAAAACCCAAACCCCAAACCACTGACTCAGAAATCCTCTTTTGCCTCAAAGTATCCTACCCTGGTGGTAGGTTTTCCCAAGAGGCACAGTCAACAAAGACAAGGCAGACAGAACTTTCTCCTGTCCAAACATATGGGCTAGGCTGGGAACATACAGGGATTTTCACTCACCGCCACCAAATTGCCCAAATCTTGCCAAAAAGCAAAGTGAGGAAACTGCTCCATGCCCTTTGCTCCCACTATAAGGCGCTGATAGAGGAACCCACCAATGATATAAACTGCAATCAGCGAAGCAAACCTGAAGGACAGAATTAAAAATATCAGAGCTAAGGAAAACCTACAGACAACCTCTTCCAAACCACCTACCTGCCTCAGATTGGTATTGGAGCAAGTTGCCAAGCACCACTCAAGAACAAGTTATAAGCAGAGACCAGGCCAGAAAAGGTTCAGACAATATTGATCTGTTAGTATAAATCTTTCAGCAGCATTATATTGTACCTCTAAGCACAAACACACAAAATGAGTTGACTCCCAGTCTGAATTTCCAGCTCTGGCAAAGAGCCATTGTAGTCATGTCTTCCACGTTTCAGAGTATTTGTCAGTAAATCATAAAGGAGAATGTCTACAAGGAACAGAGCAACTCCGTAACATCATCCCTTAAGCAAGACTCCAAAACGTTCAGACTCAAAAAGTATATTATATATATTACCTTATTATTACCTATTCTAGTATAGCATTTGCTATATTTCTAAAACGGCCCAGATGTGAACAGCTCTACCAATGACTCACGTGATCAGTAGAATGGAACCAACACTGAGGTGGGAATCCACAGCTGGACAAGCCACACTGCTGTCCATCTCAAAGAGGTAGAAACACTCCTGCTCCTTTTCCCGCTCTTCTGAAATAATGCTGAACGAATTCTGCAATTTGGTAAGAATGAACTCATGTGAAAACATGTCCAGGTATGCTGAACTTTATCAGAAGACAGTATTATCACTGTTGGTGCAGCTAGGCAGCATGCACTGGAGGACTGAAGAAAACCTTGCTGTCTCCTCAAAGCTCTTCTGCTTACAAACAACTGTTTGTCTGGCAGCCTCCTGCTCCTCTCCCCCTGTCATGTGTCACTCACCGCTGTAACTCCCCGCTTGCATGAAATCATTATCACAGCTCTTCTCTTCTCACCACTGCAGTGGCTGCCATATGAATCACCTCCTTTATAAATCAACATGATCCAGTCACCTGCCAATACAGGAAGAATACAGGTTGCAAATCCAGATAAGTAGACAAAAGGCAGTACTAAGTATGAATATTGAGTGGAATCTTACTTCCATTGAAGACCTGGGTTTCATTGATTCTTCCTATTACTGTGCTCCTTCCACTCTGTTTATCCATTTGCACCAGGCCACCAAAATCATGCAAGGTGCTGTTGACCTCCCTGCACACCCTGAAATGGTAGATGTAGTTTTCTGCTTTGCCTTTCTCCACAGTCACGTTAAACCTGCAGCACGAAAAGGACGGAACAGACATTCCATAAAGTGAGGCTCAGAGCAGCAGACACCCTAGACCTGGAAGATAGTCACAGCCCATAACAGGGAAGCCCATCCTGCAGTCTGGCGCCAGACATTCCCCATCCCTTGGCCTAAGGGTAGGCACTGTGCAGCCCTACGGCCTGCAGGGTGTCGTACTGTACCTCATTTGGCTCAGGGGCTCTAGTTTCTTCAGCAGGGCTCTTTCCATTTGCGACTCACTGCTCTCATCACCGATCACATCGCAGCCCCTCTCTTTTGACTGGTCAGCCACTGCACCCAGACTAAGGGCCATAAAGACTAACAGCACAGCAGAAGTACAGCAAGGTGAAGACATCCTGGACACAAAGAGAATACAGAGGATGAACTGTTTCAGCTCCATGCAAATTAACTTTGGGGTCATGAAGTCAGTGACTGGCCACTTCCTCAGTCCTGACTGCAGAATAGAAGTCAAAGTCTAGAAACATCTCAGTTCCCAAAAGACAATAAATCTGAATCTCTTGCATAAAGACAATTTATGGGGCTGATTTGGGATTCTTTTCCAACTTTTGTCTCAGGACCACAAAAAGTTTTGCTGCTGAGCACATACATGAACTAGCACTGATTCAGCCACAGCAGAGCCCAGCAGGCTGAATGCTGGAGAACTTTCAGGCATAAGCCATCATGTGTTACTGCATCGCACTGACAAGGCAGTCAGCAGCAAATTATTTACCAGGCCTCTATTCAATCCTCTTTGCAGCTCTCGTGGGACGAGCTTGCAGGGAACAGCCCCTGTTATTAGTCAGGCTCTGTTTGTTCAATCTCTGCTTCAAGTGCCTTAATCTTAATAATTATGTTATCTTTCTACTACTACTTTAGCTAAGAATCTGAAACTGTTTAATAATACTGAGCTGCAAGTTCACAGAAGAGTTTTCTTCTGTTTTCATGGGGGATGAAGGGAAGGAGGAAACTGAGACATCCTATGTAAGGTTCAACTAAAGAGGCAGTAATAAAGATAATAATGAAATCTAGAAGATTTGGCTTTCAGGGTCACACTAAAATCATGTGTGAAGCATTTAATGATTGCATCAGCCAACCACAGTAGCGTAACAGTTTCCCTTCTGCTTCTCCTATCACAGATGCTGGTGGAAGGCAACTGATAGACCCACAATTAAACCAGCACTTAGCTGCAATCTGCTGGAGGGACACCCTGCTTTCCTGATGTGAATCACAGAATGGTTTGACTAGCCACTGGTCTGAACTGACAGGGCATTTCTCATTTTCTTACAGACAGTCACACTGTCCAAAACACCATTGTTACAAATGCAGTTAACACAAATTGACCACTTTTACTTTAAGCCAGACAACTGACAGTAGAACTGATGCTCTTTGACAGTAATCAAGGGAAGTAATCACGTGCCTGTATACAGCAGCTTCTCTACTCAAAGTTGCCAGCAAACCCTGCTATTTGTGTTTCTTTACCCTGTTTATGCAGCTTTCCATGGTACACCTATACATGTGTTCTATGTCATTGGTGCAGAAAACCTCCCAGGCACCATTATTACCGTTGTGTGCCGTTTGTTCATCAAAGCATGTGCCAGGTACTAAAACCAAACCTTTTACAACCTCTATAAAATGACAAATGTTTGAGTGTCAATGGAAAAGCATACTGCAGTACAGAGCGCAGCTGCTCTGAATGGCAAAGAGCACTGAGTCTGCTGCACAGTCAGGTCATAATCATAGAATGATACAAGAGCAGGAAGAGACTTTAAAGATCATCCAGTTCCAGACACTGCCACAGGCAAGGACACCTCCCCCTGGATGAGGTTGCTCAAAGCCTCATCCAACCTGGCCTTGAACACCTCTAGGGATGGAGTGTCCACAACTTCTCTGGGCAGCCTCGGCCAGGGCCTCACCACCTTCACAGGAAAACATTTCTTCCTAAAATCTCACCTAAATCTCCCCTCTTTCAGCTTGAAACCATTCCCCTCACCCTATCCCTGCAATCCCTGATAAAGAGCCCCACCCAAGCTTTCTTGTAGCCCCTTTCAGTGCTGGAAGGCTGCTCTAATGTCTCCCAGAAGCCTCCTCTTCTCCAGGCTGAACAAGTCCAACTCTCTCAGCCTCTCCTCATATGGGAGGTGCTCCAGCCCCCTGATCATTTTCATAGCCCTCCTCTCTACTCAGGGGTAATGATTACCTCCAGCCCTTGCAGCATCCCTGGTGACAGCTTTAAACCACTGGGCCAGCTCCCTGATAGCCGCGTGGGTCAGATACGCCAAAATGAGGAAACCCGTGACACGAGAACTCGTGATTCATGTCTCACAAGACCAAGAGGAGAACTGCCTGCAGCACCAGCCATGGCTTCTGTGGGCAGCTTTCTGTCAAATGCTTCGCTCACACACAGCTGATACCAAAAATGCTGGCAAATAAACTCTCTAAGACTCGTTTTAGAGTTTGAGAAAGCATGCATCTTTTATCAGGCCTGGGCAACACGACGGAGCGATCTCCATCAATCATGTGCAGCGAGATGAGAGCTGGAACAGATTTGCCACTTACATGCTTATGGATAAGTTCTCCTAGAAGTCTTAGGTGTGTTCCATTACTTTCCAAGGACTAGGTTGCATGTTATTATCAAACTTTACAAGAGCCAAACCTCTTGCTAATTTGGAGCTTTGGGGCCAGCTCTGCCCGACCTCGCTGCAGAGAGAGGGGATCAGAGGAGCAGACACCTCTGCTCAGCACGGACCACGCTGAACACAAAACACAGCAGCGCCTGGAAAAACAGTGCTTGAAAATAGAACTGCCACAAAACGCCACGCTGCCCGAGGGACACTTGGCTGGAAACGCAACCCCGCTTTACCTCAAAGCGAAATATTCCACCCCGCAGCCCGATGGCGCACCGGTGGAGCACAGACGGAGCACCGCCCGTCCCCTGCACCTGCGCCGCCGCTCCCGGCGCGCTCAGCCGCTCCCGAGCATCCCGCGCCCAGCCGACGCCCAGCCCCGGTCCCGGCAACCGCCCGCCCCGCGACCCGGAACCAGGAAAAGCGAGGCGGAAGCAGCGCCCGCCGCCAATGGGAGCCGGGAGCGCCGGGGGGCGGTGAAGGGAGGGCGGGAAGGCACCGCCCAGCGAGGAGGCAGCCCCGCAGAATCCCCGGCTGCCCTCTCCTCGCCTCTGAGTGCGTACGGATACGGGCGCAAACCTTCCGTTTAACCTTAACCTCTAAGCCTAACTCTCGTCTTAACTCTAAGCCCTGACACTTCATCCAGGCACCTTAACCCTCATCTGAACCCTCGCCCTAACCCTCAACTTAACTGTAGCCCGAAACCTAACCATAACCCCTAACACTAACCCACACCCTAAGCCTAACTCTAAACCTAACCCTAACTGAAACCCTAATCCTAAATGTAACCCAAGCTTTAACCCTCACCCTCACTTTAACCCTAGCCCTAACCCAAAACAACTCAAACCTTAACCCTAACCCTTACCAATATACCCCTAACCCTAATGGCCCTAAACCTATTACCCTAACGCAAAATACTAACCCTAATCTGTGACACTAACCCTAACCCTCACCTTAACCCTAAACCTAACCCTCAACCCTAGGCCTAGGTCTGACCCTAACCCTAAACCTCACCCTAACCATAACTAGCCCAAACCCTAAACCTCACCCTAACCATAACTAGCCCAAACCCTAAACCTCACCCTAACCCGCACCTTAACCTTAGCCCTAACCCTCACCTTAACCCTAGTCCTTACCCTAAGCCTAACCCTAAACCTAAATGCAAACCTTAACCCTAAACCCAGCTCTAGCCCTAGTCCTAAACCATAGAATCATAGAATAACCAGGTTGGAAGAGACCCATCAGATCATCGAGTCCAACCATTCCTATCAAATGCTAAACCATGCCCCTTAGCACCCCATCCACCCATGCCTTAAACACCTCCAGAGAAGGTGAATCAACCACCTCCCTGGGTAGCCTGTTCTAGTGCCAAATGACCCTTTCTGTGAAAATTTTTTTCCTAATGTACAGCCTAAACCTCCCCTGACAGAGCTTGAGGCCATTCCCTCTTGTCCTGTCCCCTGTCACGTGGGAGAAGAGGCCAGCTCCCTCTTCTCCACAACCTTCTTTCAGATAGTTGTAGAGAGCAATGAGGTCTCCCAGTTCTCTCAGCAGTTCCTCATAAGGCCTGTTCTCCAGCCTCTTCACCAGCTTCGTTGCTCTTCTCTCGACTCACTCCAGAACCTCAACATCCTTCTTGTGCTGAGGGGCCCAGAACTGAACACAGTATTCTAGAACCTAGCCCTTAGTATTCTAGTATTCTAGAACCCTTGCCCTTACCCAAATAGCCCTAACCCCTAATAGCCCTAAACCTTAGCCCTAACCCTGACCCTAACAATTGACCATAACACTAACCCTAAGACCTGAGCTTAATCCTAACCTCTAACCCTACACCTAATCCTAATATCGCTAACTCCTAAGCCCTAGCCCTAAACCCTAACCCTAATGGCACCCTAACCCCTAACTGTAGCTTTAGCACTAACCCTAATCCTAGGCCTCATGATAACCCTAACCGTAATCCTAACCCTAAAGCCTGCAACAAACCCTAGCCCTGATCCTAACCTTAACCCTAATGTTTCCCTAGCCATAACCTTAAACCTAGTGGCACCCTAACCATAACCCTAACCCTACTGGTAGCCTGACTCTTAGCCCAAACTGTATCCCTTACTGTAAGCCTAACTCTCATGGCACCCTAGCACTTCCTAACCCTAGGCCTAGGGCTAACCCTAAATCTAAATGGCACTCTAGTCCTAGCCTTATCACTAACCCTAACCTTAACCCTATTGGCACCCTAATCCTAGCCCTAATGATATCCTAACCCTAGCCTTAACCATAATGGTGCCCTGCCACAACCCTAAGCCCTAACACTAAATGTAATAGCTCCAGCCTTAAACCTAGTCCTAATAGACCTAATGCTAACCCCAGCCCCTATCTCCCAACCCTAACCCCTAGCCCTAATGGCCACCCTAATGCTACTCAAAGCCCCTACCCCTAACCCCCTCTCATCCAAAGACCGAGGAGGGCCCACCGACAAGCATCTCACCTCCAAACCTGAACCCTAAACCTAATGGCCTCACTCTGAGCCCCTAACCCCCAGCCCTAATGGCCAACCTAACACTACCCGTAGCCACCAGCCCTAAACCCTATCCCCAGTAGTCAAGTTCACACTACCCCTAGCCCTAACAGCCAACCCTTAGCCCCTAGGACCTGGCTCTAATCACCAACCTAATGCTGCCACAAGCCATAGTGCCTAACCCCTAATACAATTCCCTAACCAACCCTTAGCCTCAAACTAATGTCCTCAGGCCTAACCCCACCCCTAATGGCCTAGTCCCTGACTGCTAACCTTAGCTCCCTAGCCCACCCCCTAACCTGAATGGCCAAACCAATGCTACCCCTAGCCCTTAACCCAGTCTCTAGACCTAACAGCTCACCAACCCCAACCCTTGGCCCTTATCCTCACACCCTAGCCCTAAAGGCCAATATAATGCTACCTCTTAATCCCCAGCCCTCACTCCACAGCCCTAGCCCTAAACTGAACCCTAGCCCTAGCCACAGAGATGCTTTCCCTGGTGGAGTTGCACCACCACCCCCTCACCCTCACCTGGTCTGCCTCTGCACCCCGGAGCTGCAAGGCCATGCAACCAGTCCCACGTGCTGGGGCTCACCCAGTGCCCCTCCCAGCATTGGCACGTTTGGGCCCATTGTGTCTTGTGTGCCATGAGCTTCACTGAGCTCTTAATCTCAGACCCTCGTGTGGGTTCGGGTGACCTGCAGATGGGTGAACTTGTGGCTCAGACAGGTGTACCCTTTGCTGAGTAAAAAACTGGCTGGGTGGCCAAGCCTGGACAGTTGGGGTGAATGGAGCTAAATCTAGTTGGTGACTGGTCACAGGCGGTGTTCCCCAGGGCTCAGTGTTCGGGCTAGTTCTGTTTAATATCTTCAGCAATGATCTCAATGAGGGGATCAAGTGCACCCTCAGTAAGTTTGCAGATGATGTCACATTGGACAGGAGTGTCAATATACTTGAGGGTAGGAGGGCTCTGCAGAGGCATCTGGACAGGCTGGACTGATGGGCTGAGGTCAACTGTATGAGGTTGGACTTGGGTCCTGCACTTGGATCGCAACAGCCCCATGCAGTAGTACAGGATTGTGGAAGAGTGGCCGGAAAGCTGCCTGGTGGAAAAGGACCTGGACTGTTGGTCAACAGCCAGCTGAACATGAACCAGTAGTGGCCTAGGTGGCCAAGAACACCGGTGGCTTCCTGGCTTGTATGTAATGGTGTGGCCAGCAGGAGTAGGGAAATGATCATTCCCTTGTACTCAGCACTGGTGAGGCTGCACCTTGCTTACTGTCTTCAGTTTTGGGCCCTTAACTACAAGGAGGGCATTGAGGTGCTCAAGTGTCTCCAGAGGAAGGCTGGTGAAAGGTCTTGGAGCACAAGTCTTATGAGGAACAGCCAAGGGAACTGGGGTTGTTTCATCTGAAGGAGGTTGAGAGTAGACCTGCTCTCTCTCTACAGCTAACTGAAAGGAGGTTGTGATGAGATGGGTGTTAGTCTCTTCTCCCAAGTGATAGGATGAGAGAAAGTGGCCTCAAGTTGTGCCAAGAGGAGGTTCAGATTGGACATTAAAAAATATGTACTGGAAGAGTCGTCAAGTGTTGTAACAAGCTGCCCAGGGAAGTGCTTGAGTCTCCTTCCCTGTAGGTGTTCAGAAGATGTGTAGACATGGCACTTCATGACATGGTTTAGTAGGCATGGTGGTGTTAGACTGGTTGATCTTAGAGGTCTTTCCCAAACTTAATGATTCTATGATTCTAGGAAATCATCAGTAAATGGCAAGTGCTTCCTAGTGTCAGTCAGCCTTTCCCTTCCTTTCCCCTTGCTCCCTCCATCCAGTAGTAACCCACTACTGTCTTTGGATTTTGCCATCCCCATCATGCACCTCCAGAGTGACATCATGTTAAACAAGGAACGGAGATCATTCTTCATAAAACAGCTGTGTGGCCTCAATCCTTTTGATTTCGTCCCTGCCTGACACACTGTTTTCTTATGCTTTGACATACAGATTTCTCCTCTAGTTCTTGTGAGTTTTGCCACTTCAGAGGAATTCTAGGTCCAGCTGATTGTGGACAAGGTTGGTGGACTTGAACATCTTGAGTACGATTAATAAAGCTATAAATGATTTGAGACTGGCATATTTGAAGGGCATTTCTCTTCTTGAGCCATGTCCCTACTGTGATGTTAAGAGATTCTGCTTTCTAGGGCTCTGCTACTGGAAGAGATGGATATGCTTTGCTAGAGCTCTGATGCTTTTGCATCTTTTAGGTAAGAAAGAGATGCTGGAGGGCAGTTACAAGTGGTGTCCCCAGGGCTCAGTGCTAGGTCCAGCCCTGTTCAATGTCTATCAGTGACCTGGATGAAGGCATTGAGTGCACTCTTAGCAAGTTTGCAGATACTAAGCTGGGTGGAAGTGTCGATCTGCTGGAGGGTAGGGAGGCTCTGCAAAGGGATCTGAACAGGCTGGACTGCTGGGCTGAAACCAATGGCACAAGGCCAAATGCCGGGTCCTGCACTTGGGGCACACAACCCTATGCAGTGCTATAGACTAGGAGAAGTCTGCCTGGAGAGCTGCCTGGAGGAGAAAGACCTGGGGGTGCTGTTTGGCAGCCAACTGAACATGAGCCAGCAGTGTGCCCAGGTGGCCAAGAAGGCCAACGGAATCTTGGCTTGTATCAGAAATGGCGCAACCAGCAAGTCCAGGAACTAGTGAGACTTCTCCTTGAATCCTGTCTTCAGTTCTGGGCCCCTCACCGCAAGAAGGATGTTTAGTCTCTGGAGTGAGTCCAGAGAAGAGCAACAAAGCTGGTGAAGGGGCTGGAAAACAGGCCCTATGAGGAGCGGCTGAGAGAGCTGGGGTTGTTTAGCCTGGAGAAGAGGAGGTTGAGGGGAGACCTCATTGAACCTGAAAGGAAGCTGAAGAGAGGAGGGAGCTGGCATCTTCTCCCAAGTGACAGGAGACAGGATAAGACAGGGGACAGGCCTCAAGCTCTGCCAGGGGAGGTCTAGGCTGTACATTAGGAAAAAAATTCATGGAAAGGGTCACTGGGCACTGGGAAGAGGCTACCCAGGGAGGTGGTTGATTCACCTTCCCTGGAGGTGTTTAAGGGATGGATGGATGGATGGATGGATGGATGAGGTGCTGAGGGGCATGGTTTAGTTTAGTGTTTGATAAGAATGGTTGGACTCGATGATTGGGTGGGTCTCTTCCAACCTGGTTATTCTATGATTCTATGATTCTGTGATTCTATGATTTGGTGAACTAAACATGCTAGAGAAGCCACTTTGAAAGGGGTTTGGAAGGCTTCCCTATGGTAATGCTGCTGCAGTAGTGAGGAGATGGGAAGGAACATTTTTGGCTCCTGGAAAACTAATCACTTAAGTCTTGCTGTGAGTTATGTTCCACTACTAATTCTGCTGGGAGAACAGCACAGACATCTCAGCTGCAGAGTCAGATTTATTTCTATTCACACAACAGTGTGTTGCCTGCATACCCTTTAGGGGTGTGATCACTTCCTCTTATTTCCTGCCCAAACATAGGACTCAGCTTATTGCAGATGTTTGAGAGAAATAGTAAAACACATCAAAACTGAACTCTTAATTCTTCCCTGCCAGCCTTCACTGCTCTCCTTGTTCACAAATAATGCCATCTTCGTGATCACACTGGCCCTGCAGGCGACTTGTAGTGCCTTTGGTCACAGGCTTTCCCCCTTGGTCTGGGCACTTAAGCAGTGTCTGAATCTTAATGGTTTCTTTCCAGCAGATAGATTACATTCCCAGCTAAGCTCTCATCATGACTATAACAAATTCTCTCTCTCTGGGATCATCAACTCCCTTTACTTCTCTAAAATAAGTTGAAACCATTCAGGAGAGGCTTTCCTACCCTTGTGTTGCCCTACTGTCTCCTGCCTTCCCTTTCCTCTAAAGCACAGGCTTTCCTCTAAAGCACAGTCTTGCTATCTACAGACACTACCCAGGTTTGGAATGAACCTTGAGGGTGCAATATGCCCTCCTGTGTGATGAAGAGATTTGCAGAAATATCCAATCTATGTCTTCCTAGACATACATTGTAACAAACTGACCACAACAATACATAAGCATCCTCCTGGACAATCACTTCTCAAATTTATAGCATGTCACCAGGACTCGGAGTGATCATGCCTGTCCTAGAACTGAAAACCATGGCAAACTCCTTTGTTGAGAACACCCAGGCAACTCTTGTAAATGAACTGTACCAGTGAGAAAGATGTACACCCTGAGCCTGGCAAGTATGAACTGGAAGAGATCAGAATCTGGATAAAACCAGAAGTCAGCCAACGATGTAGCTACGAGTTTTTTCAGAATGCTAGAAGCATAATTTCTCCTTCCATTCTCATCAGTAGTCAATATTCAGTACTTCAGAAGAAAACTATCCTTTCCTGACCACAGCCACAGAATGGTTGAGGTTGGAATGGACCTCAAGGTCAAGTGTTCCATCCCCTTACTCAGCCAGAACCTCTGGTGCTTCCGATTGTGCCCATTGCCTCTCATCCTGGCACTGGGCACTACTGAAAAAATCCTGGCTCTTCTTCTACCCTCTCCTCCAGTTTTTATATATACATAAATAAGATCTTCCCTCAGCCTTCTCTAGGATAAACTGTCTCAGCTGTCTCAGCATTTCCTCATATGTGAGATGCACCAGTTCCGTCATTGTCTTTGTGGCCCTTTGTTACAGTCTCTGCAGTATGTCCCTATCTCTCTTGTACTGATGCTCTTGAGATGTTGACTCAGAAGGTCTTGACGGATACAAGCTGAGTGCCTGTCTGTGTCTCACGCCAATTCACAATGGATACTAGATGTAGATACAGTTCCCAGTAGAATTGTTCAAGGTTTAGAAGACTTCCTTCTCAAACCTGTGCTGTCCACTTGTACTTCCCTTTTGACAGCAGGTGGACTGCCAGTTTGCTATAGTGATTGCTTATCCCACTTTTCACCATCTTTGCTTGCTATTTATCTTTCCTCCCATCTTGTACTCTTGCTATCTATTTGCTTTTTGTCCTGACAGGGAGTTCTTCAGAGTGAAGTACTTTCTCACAATTACTATGACAATGGAATCATAGCCTCTTACATTGTCAACAATTAGAATACCCAGGCACTTTGTGATTAACCTCCTCATCCACTAGCAGCTGTTCTTAAGAAATCCTGCACCAGGTAAGGAAGTGAAAGATTTTGCACTACCAGTGCTCTCCATTCTGTTGTAAATTTGGTTAATTTGAACAGGTGGAGACAGAGGTTGCTACTTCACATTTCTTGACTTCTGAATGTAGACCCAGTTTCCTGTTTCTCATGCACACCCTTTGCTTTGGCATGGAGGGAATCAGATCAGAAACTTCTGCAGCTGATGCGAGTGACAAAATAATTTATACTTCTGTTAAATTCTCTCAGACTCCTCTGCCAAGGGCCAAAACTGGACAGGAAAGAGGAAGTTAGGATGCTGAGTGAGGTAGTTCAACAAAAGAGTTTATTTTGAGCAAAAGCAAGATCTAACAAAAACACTATGAGCTGGCCACTGATTTTGAGTACCAGCTCAATAGTGCTGTTGCTTTGGATCTAAAATTATTGTATTCTACTGTACTAAAAGCTGATGGGTCAGAGGCCCAGCATTGTTCTTCCTATCCCTCTCTCTGCCAGATCCCTTTTTGTGGCTGCTCCTGGGCATTCAACCCAGACATCCTTTTCTCCAAAAAGAGATTTGCAGTTTTAAAGTTGTCTGCTTGTCAGCAATATTTCTTTGTAGGGCAGGCAAGATGCAAGTATAGAGAGAGTCATATGCTAATCAGAGATCAGAGATGGAGGAGAAACTTGAGATCATCCACTCCCTCTCCCATGGGGCTCTGCAGAATTCTCTTGTGATACATTTTTTTCCTGCATTTCCTCTGTTCTAGTTTTACATACCTTCTAGTGAGTAAATTTTTACCTTTTGCCTTGAGACAGGAAGATTTTCTTAGTGCTTAGCAATCACTCTTTGTAAGCTGCTTCTTCCCATGAGATGATTGCTTTTCTTTTAAATGCCTGTGTGCTTTAGAGTTGTGTTGCATTGGCTGAGACACTAATGGTTGACTTCAGCTTTTTTTTCAGAGTATTTACAGCAGAGGGGACTCTCACTATGGGATCTGAGATTTCTATGCCTTGATCAGAATAACTACATTTATCTGTAGTTCTTGCTGTTACCATGTAACCTGCTGCACTGCAGAAGAAAATTCAACATGGAAACCCTTTAGTTCCTATGTGGTAGTCACACTCCCTTTGTTTGGAAGGGGTCTTGCTTTTGCTGATGTTTCCATCAGAAATTATGTCTTCTGTGGCATCAGAAAACAAACGGACATCTCTTCATTCCCTACTATTTGTGTTCACTTCCACCTTGTTGAAAGTGGAGATTACCTAGTTTCCTCTTGAGTTTATAGTTTTCTTTATAATATTCCTCCTCTCCAAATTCCTTTGTGTACCCTTGTCTTTTTGAGCTAAAGTCAGAGGGCCTGAAATAAGGAACTGATCTTTGAACACACTTTTGGTGCATATTATTTATTTCCTAGCTCTCTTCTGCAAGGAGTCCATAAGGAACACAGTTTAAGTATCTTTCTTTAGAAGGTCTTTATTGTCAAGTCTGTCCTAACCTCCATCACTTTTGAGAGATGTCCTCTCGGGTACTTAATCTCTGTTTGCAAATGCAGACCCTTGCTACCAAGTCATCCCTGTGCACACAGTATCACAATAGATCAATCCTCTGGTCAAACCAGAGAACCAGAACTGGTTTTGATTTTCATGAACTTCTTGAAAATAGTTGACCTGGCTGTCTTCTGTTTGTCTTCCAGAGAGCCTTAGATATGCCACACTACCTAAATGTCAGTCCAGCAAACACTTAAGACAGTGTTAGCCTATACAGCACACTTGTAATAACAGTGATAACCAGGTCTATGCCATAACCAAGGACAGGATCCTCATTTCTCAAATCCTCCTCCCTGGACCTGTGTAGTCATGCTGGTTCCGTGCTGATGTAGGCGCAAGCCCAGGGTAGCTCTCTGGGACAGTGCAATGACATTCTTCAGATTATCCTAGAAGCCTTGAATTATACAATGTTAACAACTTTCAGGTTTTTGACTGAATCTGGACTTCCAAGCCTAAAAATACTGGGTCACATTTCTTGCAGATGAATGCAGCACATCATAACAATTTCTTCAGAACACTGAGAGACCTAATGGGGTGTTTTGTGTACTAGGAAGTTATAACTTTGGATATTTATGTTAAATGTCCACCAATACACTTCTCCCCTCCCTTGAGGAAGTTCTTCTTCAGACAACTACATGGAAATATTTCTAGATGCTCAATTCAGATTTCCTTCCTCTTGTGAGAACTGATTGATAGGTTTTGCTGAAGATGGTTTGCATGTTTTTTTAACTAGTATGTAAATCCTGGACAGCTTAAAGAAGGAAGTGATTGTAACAAGAATTTAACTTATTTTAACGAGGCAGACTTGAACTCATCAAGAAGAGACAATGAGGAAGGAGACAAGATAAAGACCATAAGGAACACAAAGGGGGGTCATCTCAAAGTCTGTCTGAATACACATGTTCAACCAGTATAAAAAACCTGTGACCAGCCTCTGCGGTATGCCTTTTTTAGAAGGGCATCCAATTCAGCGCTGAATTGTAAAATAAAAATATTATTATCTTTGCTTCGAAGACTTTGTCCTTTTTCATATTTTAGGAGTGTTTCTCACACTCTGTTTCCAACTCATCTCAGGTATTTCTCCCATCCTCTTCTCAAGAGCTTCACACGTAGTCCAGGGGCTGAGGATCAAGCACAAACCCTTGAACCTGTTTTAAAAAGGAGTAAATGTGGAGACTCCCTGTTGCAACAGGTGAAAATGCCAATTTATGGATTTTTTTCTCTATTCCACTCTCCTGGATTGATAACTGTAGTTCAAAAGTGAAGCTTAAATTCATATCAAACATTTCAATGTTATTTTCCTACTTCACTTTCTTTTTTTCCTACTAAAATTATCTACTGGCATAATTTTTCATTTTTAAGAATTGAAGTGAACTCTCCCAGTGCTCTGGCAATGGAAATGCCCAGGGATTTTGCTTTGATACTACAGTTGAGTCTGTTCCTTTTTACTGCAGTTGGTTTGAAACAACAGAGGGTGAACTTCTCTATTCATTGTCTGGAGCCATCAGCTCCCTTGCCTGGTGCTGACACTTAAGGATTAACTGTTTCACTGACTGTGGTGACATTTGCCTTGTGGAAGTTTCTCCAAAACCAGGAACAGAGCTCTTGAAGGTGCAGGAGATAGCTTCTTTGATAGGCAAGAGAGGAAGGACAATAGAAGTGCAAATCCTCAGAAATTCAACCTCAGAACCAAGAATTACATTTATCCCCTTTTACTTTGTTTTCAGTCTGCAAAGAAGCTCCATCCCACCCCTTAACTTCAGGCTGACTCCATTCTCTTGAGGCTTAATCTGATGGCAGAAGGAATAGAGAGCAGGCAGAGAGGACAGCTCTAGTTCTGCAGTCCTCTTGCATGAAGCTGAGGCTGTAGTTGAAAGGTGTTTCTGTACTTTGTAACTGAAAAGAAATGAAGGTTTGTTCTTTAACAATTATTTAAATAAATAAATAAACAAGCAAACACTGCTACTTTTTTTAACTACAAGTGAGGCAACTAGAGGATCCTGCAAGCTTCAGGAAACAAAATTTTTACCTTAGGTAAGACCTTTCTGACAGAAGAATGATACTTACAATGAGGTTCTCTGGTGCGTCAGAGTCCTTTAGCCAAAACCTCCTTTTAGCCAAAACTGCAGGCCTAAATATATTGCTTAAAACCAAAACCTGGTCTTAAAACCAGTGAGCATGCAAACCACTCTAAGATTAAAATAAACTGATCTGTTCTGCTTTCTGTATTTGGACAAAGCTTCCAATGATGAAAGGATGTGTTCTTGGTTTTAAGTGAAGTCCCTTCCCCTTCTGCTCTAATGCTGTCTTGCCTTGTCCTACACACAATATTCTTGATAAGTGATGCATATTTGTTTTCACCCTCCACAAACAGGTTTCCAAAAAAGTCTCACTTACTGCTTACAAATATTTTTTGTGCCTTTGTGCTTTCAAATATAAACTCTGACAAACTTCCTCATTTTCCTCTAGTTCCCCATTTTGAAATTATTATACCACAGTACCTTTTTGTTGGGTGGTGGTTTTTGGCTTGGCTGTATCTCAATGTGTTTCTATTAACAGGTAAGGTGCTGGATGGAGCCATGGTGAGCCAGGAGGTATGAGCAGTGATGAGCTGCTTTGCCTTCTGTGTTTCCCACCTTTCTCTTCTTCCCAGCTTGCTGTTCTGAGAGGTACATGTTGATGGTCATAGAATCATAGAACCACCAGGTTGGAAGAGACCCACCGGACCACCGAGTCCACCCATTCCACCCATTCCCATCAAACACT
>WAAB01008945.1:0-18188 GCA_013389865.1 Piaya cayana
CAAGATAAAACCCTCAAATGTGAATATATGGGACTTTTCAGAGCAATGATTTTTTTCTAACTGTAATTACTAAGGACCTCAGTATTAGCAATATCCTCGCTGTGTGGTTATTGCTAATACTCAACCTGACAGTGACAGAGAGTGACCACCTACAATGGAAGCAAAGGAAAGAAAGGAGGAATGCTTCAGAAATTAGAAAACAATATTGGAATGTGCTAAAAAACAGGTTGCCATGGAAAGCAATAGATAAGTGAAGCAGGTTTGGATGTGGTTCAATGGTGTAAAGAGCAATCAAAGAACATTTTGAATATGTGTACTGCTAGAAATGACTAAAAAAGATGCTTTTTTTCTGTGTGTGTTTCTGAAAATGGGAAATAGCAGGAATAAAGTTGTGCTATAATGAAAATGGCTCCCATTACACAGAGCACGTGTGGTTCGGGGGAAAGGGATTTCATTGTCCTTAAATTTGCATGGAGAAAGGTTCTATTCTCTTACAAAATCTGATCCAACACTTAGGAATATATATTTACACCATAATAAAACAAAATTAGCATATCTATAAGAGAAATCACAGGGGTAAACATTTTATCTGTGGGGGTTTTTGGAAGTCCATGATTTTCTTGTAGCAACTGATTATCATCTAATGCTTTACTCTGTGTTTTTTTTAATGCACATTAAGTACTCAGAAATATTAATTATTATAAATAATTAACTAATTTGGATTACAGCTGTTTTGTGTCCTGTATTTCCCAGGTTGTCAATGTCCAAGTGACGTTCAGTGGTTAGCACTAGGGTACATCCAAACTGGAATATGCACTGCTGTTTAGAGAAATATATACTAGCCTTGAAGAAATGAGCTCAGGTCTAAGAGTTGTCCTGCGAGAAATGTACCTCTAGCTCTCAGCCTCTCAGCCTCTCAGCAAATATAGAGAACAAAGCCAGGAGCTGCTCACCTCACCCCAGATGCCTCCATTTGTTAAGTCAGGATGAAAATGTGCCTCCTTAGGTCAGGGACATGAAACCCCTTTAGCTCTCTCTCACTACAAACTGCGTTATTAAGAGGCTATTAGAGTCCCTGATGGGTTGGTATCCTGGGTTGATGGAGTCACTCCGAAAGATGCATGGTCCTAGGGTTGCTGCAAGGCAGCCGCTGAGCAGTCAGGACATTAATACTCCTGGCACATACTCGCTGGGTCCTTTAGCCATCCTCAGTGCAGATATAACGTCTAGCTCCTTGGAAGGGGGATGTTGCCAAGGGCTACTCTCAGGGAGCAAAACTAAACACACTTTCAAGCCTAAATCAAGAGCAGAACGTGTCGGTGGGGATACAGCTCTGAGGCGAGAGTGCATGCACGCGCGCACACGCATACACACGTAGTTTATTTAAAGGTTTTATTGTTAGCATTATAATTAGGCCTCCAAATATACTGTGTGTACATAGATCAAATTAAGCTCAAATAACCAGAGGTTTATATACTATGGTTGAATTCCTGTAATTCTCATATTAAAATCTTTTACCATAACAATCTGTATTCAAATAAATACCCTGTTACGTTGCTCGTGTTCACTGACTGTTATTGCTGCCTCTTTCCAAGAGAGAGCAGTAGTGAATTGTACTATCACTACATGGGATAGTTTTACTCAAACACACTCAATTTACATTTTGGACTCTATAACCTTTCAACCTATTGACCATGAAAAATGTTCCAACATAACGTGACACGTATAAATGTTTAAAGTCCAAAGGGTAATTATCTATATTCATAGTTAAAACTGTGCCTTGATTTCACAATAGAAACCATATGTTCACTCAAAACAGTTTCAATAGGCTAAATAACACCCAGATTAACCCTGAGTTAGTTTACTGGTTAAAATAATAGCAGCATCTTCTTCTAATTCGGTAGTTCATTTATCATTTTTGATCAAGGCACTGAATATGAACTTTCAATATTTGAAAGCTTAACTTGAAAAATAAACGGCATGCAGGAATGATAGAAATTCCACTGATTCTTGAATTTTATCTCTAATGTCATGTAACGTGCCTGATAACGACTCAAAATATATTATTTAGCTTGAAGTAGAATTCTATATTGCCTTTTATTTAATACACTAATTCTCTCTCCCAGAAGAAAAAGGCAAAGGCTTTCTGACTTTTTTTCATCCACAGATTGCCATTTAGAACAAATCTTGACTGTTTTCTTTTACAAAAAGTGCCTTTGGCCCAAATCCCTCCCCAGAAGTATGAAAAGAATAGGGCACAAGCACTGTAACACTCACGTAAAACCTCTACAACAGCACTAAGAAAAGTATAGAAGTGAAAGGTATACAAAATGGGGCCTCGTTTAGGTTATGCAATAAGCAAACTGTTTAGATACACATTCCATTATCTTGTTTCTAGTAAGATATAAAGAGATTATTTTGAACCTTTGGAATCACTGCAGCAGAAAATTAGAAACAGAAGACAAAATTGTATATTACAGGAATAATGACAACTCAAAGGAAAGAGACACACTTTAAAAAAATAGCAAAACAGGCAATGACTTTTCAGTGAGTGCCAACTCTCTGCACATTAAACTGGTTAAAAGCTCCTTCTCTCCCTGCTTGTCATGTCATTGTTCCCTGTCAAGCAGCAGAGAACACCTCCAGCTAGAACATGATATACAGGATGCTTCATCAAAAAAAGGGTATTCTCTGTCTTTGAATTCAAATTGGCGTTTTCCCTACGTATGTTATAAAAGCTTTGTGGAAATAGGAGTGGACTGTGATGCAAAAGAAGCTAGAAATTTTGAAGAAGGTTCACTGGAACGCTGATCTCTTTTCAGATGATATCATTACATCTGGAAATGATTGACTTAAAACTGCACAGGTACAACTACGAAAACAAAACAAAAAGTCTTTGGTCTTCAGATGAGCTTCAGTTTTATACAGTAAAATTGAGCTCTTGTGCATACAAGATGATTTTTTCCAACTCTCCTTGGAATAAAATATGATTCTTGCAGGGAGAAGCTCAAGCCACGTGTTTGGTTTATTAGAATAAGAGTGTTGTCCCTCATAAATTTGGAATCTTCCCTTGAACTGCTGGCATTCTAAAATGTTGTAATATTACATCCATCATTGCATGATATGCCCTAAACAAGTCAGTGGAACCATTCACCCTTAGAAAAGCTGGCATTCAACCAATTTATTCACTCTGCAAGAGTCTTTATACAGTTCTCTTGTACACCTTTGCCATCATTTATGCATCATTTACCATAAAGATAGGAACTGCTAATAAATCTGTTATACTGAATGCTGTAAGTAAATCGGAAAGGTCTTTCATATTTAATATCTCAATGACTCTGCAGCCTTCATTTTGTCATATTGTAGATTATTTCTGGAGCAGCTTTACTTGATTCCCAGTGTTATTTTATCAGCAAACCTTCCACACATCATCATATAAAGCAAAACATCTTTGTTTCTGTGAGAACTGTTTTGCAAGATTAGTCCAAGTTAATATAGGTACAGTATGACTTTACGCCTACACGTAATTACAGTTTGGATGGGATGAACTTGGCTTGAAGAGGACTCAGAATTGGTCAAAAATGCTTGTTGTGTTTGCAGCCCACAATATTTTTAAAATTCAAATTGAAGGAATGTTTCTTTCTGTTCCACCTAAAAGTGAAATTATATCAGGGGCTCCCAAGTGAAAGTGGCACTGCTGGAAGAGCATGGGGTGGAGGAATGCAAGAGTAAGAGATGAAGTGCCTCCATGATATATACTAATAAATACATGAATACCTGTTTCTTCACATATCAAACAGTCATAGTCTTGTTATGGCCTTGAGAAGTTTTGCTGCTGACAGGAGGCACGTCCCCTTCGGTGTTTGCCTTACTTTCCTTGAGGCTGGGAAGCGCTGTCATTTCTCTTCAACACAGGCCTGGGGAACCTTCTCATTTATAAAACTGGAAAAGCATTTTGTGTGCTTTTCATTCCATTTTAAACCAAGACAAAAAGTAGATAACAAAGGCAGGTGAAGAGTTCATTTAATTCCCCACTCAGTAAGTCAACCAGTAAAGAAGTGATACATCGTTAATGTTAATCAAGCTAAATCATGCTCTGCAGATTAACAGATTCCTGCCTGTTAATGCCTGAAGTGATAAGAAAAGAGAGGCTGTCAGACAAAAAGGCAAGCAGCAGTTCCTGTTGTTAAAACAGTAGAGCGAAATTTATTTACAGGCATAAAAACAGCAGAGAAAGGCGTTTTCATCACCATGGTGTAAATGATAGAATCATGATTTCTTGTTGAATTCAACTGAGAGGATTCTCCAGAAAAATTCAGTTTCTAGGGACTGGCTATTTTCCTTTCTGCTTTTACTCTTTTTTTTTTCTCCCCCTTTCTTCATTTTTTTTTCTTCACAGTGGCATTCCTCCATTTGATCCTAAATTTAACAATCCCAGATACCTAGCAGTTCTAACTTACTTACTAACTTACTGAGTACTTTGGATACTTTTATTTCTTACTGTTCCTGCCCAGGTACAAAGTTTATTTGTTTGGGGTTTTTTTTAATAGTTTTGACTCTCAGAAGGATGCTACTATGTGCCTCTAGATACCTAAACTGAGCCATGGCTTCCAGGACCAAGACTTCAGTGATTAATCTAAGTAGAAGACAATTGCTAGGATTCCTGTGATTTTCTTATAGACAAACTTCTTCCTCATTTCCAGTAGCTTTTCAGCAAATATTTATCAATGGTAGAAAACCTGTTTGCAGAATCCTTTAATATCAGAAGACAATAACATTAAGGAGGGCTGACTCAGCTGTGTTCAAATCTGTGAAACAGGCTCTTATCTGGTCCTTTGTAAGAGTCAATTAATATGAAACCCTCTTTGTTAATTGTTCACATTTATCTTTACTGTCTTCCATTCTTTTTCATTTTTTATTATTGTTAAGGGCATATTTTTAAATAATAGTTCATCATCTTTATAATTCTGAATTGTTATTAATGTAATCTTCCTTTTCTATTGAAAGGACTTTCTTCCTCATTAGGAATTTAAGGAACACTTTAAATCTTTTTTTTTGTTCTCACAGCCCCTAAACATTTCAGTTTTATTCTCTTCTTTTACAACTTTTATCCTACAATGATAGAGGGTGCTCTGTTAGCAGGAAAGTAATCTACTTTGGTTATCTTCTAATTTCAGAAGAATTTTGTATTTATTTTACCAGACTACAGGCTCTGTTCTTATGAAGCAACACGGGCTGCTTCTTTGTTTAGGAATGGTAGAAAAGATGAAGATTTTAATATACTTCCTCAGTCTCCCATGCATTTTTCTAATCAGAAATGAAATTCTGGACTCCCTGGAGTAAATGACAACATTGATATTGACTTTGAAATGGCCAAGAACTCAACTTATATGTCTTAATATAATTTTGTTCATTTTTCTTTGTACTATGCAACAGATCCATCAGTTGCCATACTGAATTTAAACAGCTTATGGTCCTTGGCTCCAGGATATTCTGTTATTTTCATGTCCCCAGGCAACTCCATCCTCTCAGTAAGAATCAGATCTAGGGCAGTTTTGCCTTTTTTTTTGCAAATGATGAAATTCTCTCTTTGACACAGCATGCTTGGATATATCTGTTTCCCAACAGATTTATGAGCAGCTAAAATCCCCCATGAAGAAAGTATCTCCTAGCCAAGAATTTTCTGTACCCTGCTGTCCTTATGTTTGAGTGGTTTGTAGCTGATACCCACTATTTTTCAGTTTTGCCTTCTAATTCCCTGTATCTCTGTTACTAATTACTTTGAGCAACCTTGTAGGAAAAGATGCGTGTGCACTGATTAGCCGTGTTGCTATAAACAGCGCAGCCTGACTGGCTTTACCAGCTTCACGGAACACACTGTCAGGATTTTTAATGAATGTGCAGCAATATTTTTTGAAGACTTGAGCTGTGCAGCATTGCTGTGTCTTACCATGCTGCCTTCGTGATTGTTATGTGTTATTGGGAATTTGGGGTGTGAACTAGTGAATGTCAAAATAGCTGAATGAAATGAATCGGTAGAATGAATTTCCCGAGTAGCACGTCTACAGATGCAGCAATTGTGAGACATTGGCCCAGATTCAGATGGCTTCAGTTCCATGTATGTTGCTTAATCTAATGTTTCCCACTGATTAGGGGCTCCTCAAGGCCTCCAAGCAGCTAAGGGAAACCCAGGTATAGGAATCTAGGCTATCTAAATTTGGACTGCTGTGTATGTCCAGGTAGCAGATCACGTCTCTGTACACAGAAGTAGAAGAGCCAGGGTCTACATTTCCATAGATTCATCCCATTGATTGACAGTGGGGATAGTCACCTAAGACAAAAATTAAACATCAGTCCATATGGACTCAAAACCTCAAATTCCCTTCCTACTAATGGCAAACAGTGCTGGTTTGACATTTGTCATAGCTAAAAATTTCAATAGAAAGGGGAAAAGAAAATATGCACTTTCTCTAAAGGTCTGACAGGATTAACTTCAATCCCTTTATCTCTCACGTGTGTCCCTGGTTTTGTTTGTGGCTCTTTAGGAACTATCACTCGTATAACCTTGGACCATTATTTGAATAGTCTTTTACAATTTTTGCTGGATGTCAACAAATAGACTTGCAAATAGTGTTTCACAATCCCTTCATGCTGTACCATATGAGAAAAAACTTAGGGCTCTGCTCTTTTCTTCCAGGTGCTTCTTGAATGTTTTTTCCAGGCATTTCGTTCCTCAGACAGTAGTTCATAAGACATTTAGGGCAAATAATTAAATGGAAACTTCTGTCAGATTTTTACTTAGCAAATCTAAATTAACAATAGATTTTCATCAATTAAATAAGTGAAAAAACATTTCTTTGCTATAGAGTTTTGAAGAGACAACTCTCTGACCTCATTCAGTCTTTAAATAAGTTTATTATTTCAACAGAGCCTCATCTTCACAACCAGTAGTGGATGGATGGTGCTACAAAGGATTTAATGTATTTAACATCTGTTCTTTTCATTCCTTTTCTGGGTAAGAACCGTGATCCTTAGAAATTACATTAATAGAGATGAGTACAGGAAAATTGGGCATTTACTTGCTATTTCTTCTTCTTTACACAATGTAAGTGGAAAGCAAATTCAAGCACGGCACCTATGACTGTACTTCTTCACCATGATTCTTGCTGTATCCTGGGTGAAATTCTGTGGCTGTAGTGCCTCTGCTATTGGTGACATTGGACATTGGCCCTGGCCCATGTTGCCCAGGGAAGCTGTGGTTGCCCCATCCCTGCAGGTGTTCGAGGCCAGGTTGGATGGGCCTTGGGCAGCCCGATCTGGTGGGACACGTCCCTGCCCATTGCAGGGGGTGGAACTGGGTGATCTTTAAGGCCCCTTCCAACCTAAACTATTCTATGATTCTCTGATTCTGTCATTTCCTATACAATAAGAGAGCTATGAGCAGGATAAGGCCATCACCTGCCTGGTTCAGAGGGCAGGGGAGAAGACACACGTGTGAGGACATTCCGGAACCAGCTACTGGTGGCAGAGAAATGCTCAGAGTCTGGACTGTTCCCCCTGAATGATGCTATAACATACAGAGCTCCTGGGGTTGATGATTTCAGGCAGGCTGGCTGAATACCTCCCCTGCTGCATCGTCCCAGATGCAGCCTTTCTACCATCCATGGCTATTGCACTTAGCTCAATTTCACTCTCCAGGCATTCATGTCTGTCTCATTCCTCTGTTACCAAAAGTTTTTGGTTCAGGACCCTTTTTTTTATCCCTCTGCAAACACCAATGAGTAGTGTACGGCCTCCCTGCCGGAGTATTTTCTCTGCCTATAGGTGATAGGAGGAAAAACTGCAGAGAATATTGCAATGAATCCTAATAAAGCTTGTTTAATGCAGGGGAATCCTTGGAGAGTTTCGCTGCCAAGCTCCAGGAATTTTTCACAAAGTATATGCAAACTGAGATTTTTTTTTCCCCTTTTTTTTGTTTTGGTTTGTTTGTTTGTTTGTTTTTTCTCTTAAGGCACATCTATAAAGTCAGATGCAGACAGATCTTGCCGCAGAACATTTTACCTTGCACACACTGTATGGTTATACGGTGCTGGACCAAATCTGGCAGCTTCCCAGTTAGCTTAGAGCACAGACTGAGTAAACTGGTGGCTGTCTGCACGTTTCCATCTACCCATACTCTTAGTTTCCTCAAAAACTATTTTATTCCAGAAAATAAATAAATAGAAACTCCCTTGCACAATCTTTTTTATGTTTTCTCTCTTTATTGCAATTCTTTATTGTGTCTCCAAACTGTCACACAAACAAAGTTCTCTGTTTACATGTATGCACAGTATGAAAAAATATAATGGCCTAAAAACTTTGGATTTAATGCAAAACAGCTGACAAATTAAGGCATACTTTTCTATCCCAGCTTTCCTGTATAATAACATTTGATTGTTTCTGGAAGACTGCAGTGGGTTTTTTTTTCTTTACATTTGTCTTGCAGAATATTTGTTAGTTAAGGAAAAAATTGCTTCCCCATGTCTCAGAGTTTTTCTGTAATTTCAATTTACAGTATGTCCTCTTGCTGCAATATCTGTTTTAGGGGAAAAATAGTAACCCAGATTGACTGTGTCTGCAGCATATTAGATTTTATGTATTACAATTAAATTCCCTTCTGAGCCATCTGGTTTATGGATTGTATAGATTTTAAAATTTCAGTTTGTCCTTCCAATTTACCTAGATTAGGACCACCTTTTCTAGTTTTAGTCTTCAAACGTTCCCTATATTTTACCTTCCCAGTAAAAGTAATAGTTACTGGCATATGAGGTGCTTAATAATCCCAAAACCATAGGATATGGTTCCACGCAAATATTATCGCATGGAAGATATTTACCAGGCAAAGGAACACAGAAGTGGCCTTTCAATTCTTGCTAATTTCCCTCCAGGTAGAGGATAGCTCTCCGGCATCTGCCATATTTTCTTACTCTTAGCCATGGCTAATAAAGGTAGCACTATATACTCTGTCGTTATGTATTTAAGTAATTGTTTTGGGTCATACTTGTGCAAACTTGATTTTGACTTTTCAGGGATTCCAGTGAGGAGAGACTAGCTCAGATTGAAATAAAGGATTCTCTCAGTGAAACCAAGATGTTAGGTGCAAAACAGCAGTGCAAAAACTTCTAAGCAAAATGTCTAAGCAGCACTCCAGCTTTCTAATATTGAATTTGCCTTGCAAGCCCTCATGATGCTCCCACGTCCGTCTGTGCAGAGGTGCAGTTCTACTCTGCTTTTGCAGTGAGGAACCAAACTTGGAGAGTCATTTCCTGGAGCATGGCAGTTGGATCTGGAAGATATGCTTTAAAGCACTACCCTGCATGGGTGCGTAGTAAATTTTAAGTACTTCTTAAATGAGGTGGGTTGGAACACAGGCCTTAGGGGCTATAATTTTAGATGAATTTAAATCCTGTTTAATTCCTGGGTCAATTGCTTGATCCTGCCACAACTTATTTCTTCTGAGATATCTGAGACTAGACCATCGATAGCTTTGGACTGAGGACTATGTAAATAGTTATCCGCTGCCCTGAAAAAGGTCTTGCAAATTCTGGCTCCTCTGAATACTGTATGACAAGTTATATTTTAGGAAAGCAGAGTAGGCAAAGGGTAATATACATTTGGAAATGTGTTCCTTAATTCTCCAGGCAACCGTTAAGCGTTTCATGTTACCGTGCACAATTTCATTCTTTTGTTCAAGTGTAGAAATACATGATTAGAGCATGTCCATGAATATTTTGAAATCCTCATAGAGAGAATAGCAGACCAGCAGTGCAGAATAGTAGGAATACCCAGTAGTGGTATTATTCCTGTGGCTGGAGTTAGTGCAGAATTTTTGGAAATTGTGCTGGAAGCGTGATGATAATTGTCAGTTTTATAATGACAGTCAGTAGACTTTTGTGTGTTAAACTTATTTGTGCACGTCATGAGATTGTTCAGCTTTCCCCAAATCATTTGGAGTTGCATAATCTGGGATACCACACTTACTGTTAAGAAAATCTGCTTCATCATATCACTATGTTGAAGTTTTCTGTGTTCACTATTCATAGTAACTATTTTAGTCCTTGTCTCATAGCTTTTCCCATAAAGAAATGGTGACCTCACACACCCTTCCTTATACTCTTGTCTTAACTCATGGGCTTGAGAAGAAAAGAAGGTTCTAATAAGAGACTCCATATAATCTTGAAGGTGTTGTCCCAAATAATTTTTTAATCAAAGTAAAGCTTATCTTTGTCAGCCTATTGTTCCTGTAATCATGAACAGAATTTCTTTCACATTGCATTTTTGTTTTTATATCTATTTACCATTCCCGATGGCCAGCCCCAATAATAAAGTCATATGATGTCTTATGAGAAGATTTTTAAACATTTATTTCTAAAGGAGATATTCTACAAGAAGTTGATTTTCAAGGAAGATATACTATGTATTTCAAAATTATCTACTCAATTTTTGTATTATAATAGCAAACTGTAAATTAATCTTCCTTATGAACCTCAGTTTCTTTGTTTAGTCACAGTCTGTTTCTAAATTACTATCACATTTAACCTGCACAGTCATCATCTCATGCAGGAAGAGGAATTAATATGGCAAACTGCCCTGGAACAAAGTTATGAGATCCTAGCCCCCCCTCTGTAAACCTTGATGTGAGTCTTGATGAAAACAAAATTTTCACAAACACCAGGTTCAAACTTACAGGGAGGTTTTTTCAAAGATCCTGCTGAGATATCTGAGTAGGATTAGTCCAACCAAACAAAAAAATATTTGTTCAGTTGCAACCACAATGCTGAAGCATGGAGGGAACTGTATGGGAAGACTCTCCAGCATCACAAGACACAGAAGATCTGCTGTGCCCAGAATATGCAAATCACAAACATATCATTAGCCGCCACTGCACTCTCTGGTAAGTGATTCTGTAGTATCACTTCATGATTATCAAGCAGAGTTCTGAAGGTTTCACATTACCAGGTCATAATCCTCAGTATAAGTTATATTGTAAGAGGCTTATTCTATTCACCAACTCGATTTCAGTTTTCAGAATCAAGCGGCTGATAGAGAAGTATACATCATTAAAAAGAAAAGAAGGGGGGGGGACATGATAAAATCAATCTGGTTAAATTATATTGTAAAGGAGCTTCTTCTTAATAGAATTTCTTGGAAATCCAAAGTGAAAGTAATGACCAGATGAGGAAAGCAATAAATAATACAAGCTAATTCCACAAGAAGGATGTTGAGGCCCTGGAGCGAGTCCAGAGAAGAGCAAAAAAGCTGGTGAGATGCTGGAGAACAGGCCTTGTGAGGAGTGGCTGAGAGAGCTGGGGATGTTTATCTTGCAGAAGAGGAGGCTGAGGGGAGGAGAACTCATTGCTCTCTACAACTACCTGAAGGGAGGTTATAGAGAGGAAGGAGCTGGCCTCTTCTCCCTAGTGACAGGGGACAGGAAAAGAGGGAATGGTCTCAAGCTCCATCAGGAGAGGTTCAGGCTTGATATAAGGAAAAATTTCTCACAGAAAGGGTCATTGTGTGCTGGCAGAGGCTGCCCAGGGAGGTGGTTTATTCACCTTCCCTGGAGGTGTTTAAGGGACAGGTGGATGAGATACCGAGGGACATGGTTTAGTGTTTGATAGGAATGGTTGGACTCGATGATCCAGTGGGTCTCTTCCAACCTGGTTATTCTATGATTCTAAATATTACCATGATTAATGCTAGTACAGGATGAATTTTGTGGATTGCTTACCAGTCTCTATACATGACTGAGGTAAAAATGGAGGTCAAGAAAATGGGGAAAGATAAAACGGAGAATCGTGAGGAGAGATCAAGCCTCAGAGTGAAGCACCAGAAGGAGAATTTTAAGAACAAACCATTAAAACATTAGTAGCTCATTTCCAGATGTTTCTCAGGAGTGTTAAAGGTCTACCAATATGAAATATCTGCTCAGTAAGCTGTGGTGCCAAACCTGCTGCTTAAATCGATTCTGGTGTTGCAGAAATTGAAAGTGTCAAACACTGTCAGTATTTAGGTTCCAGGTGTGACCTCTACAACTACAGATTTGTCAGCTCTGTCTGATTTTTTTTTTTTTTTTTTGTGCCAAAGAAAATAACACAGAGTTAGTAGATCTAGGAAGACCAATAGAAAAAAGTCCTGTTTTATGTACTTAGGCAGGATTGAGAGTCAGTAAGAAAAGGAATGTTCTGCTCATTTTCTTCGCAATAGTTCTCCCACCAGTGCTTCCTAGAGAAAATAAACTGTTATGGAATAGGAAGGAGTGTTTTCGTAGGCTGGTTCAAAGGCAAGAAGCAAGGTGCAGGAATGCTTTTAATAAAAGAGAGTTTCCTAAGAGGATCCTCTAGGGACCGGTACTGGAACTTGAGTTATTCAACAAACTTCTTTGTGATCTGGGAAGGTGGGTGTATAGGGATGTAAAAAGGGTTTTCCTGATAATATCATTCAGAAAATTTGCTTTGAAAACTGACTGCTGGCAAAGCATTCAATTCACACAGGAATAAAGCAGTCTGAAGGGGACAATGCTGTGGATAGTCCTCCAAATATTTCATAGCTGTGCTCATGAGCAATTGAAAGAAAAACATAATGTTAAGAATTGTAGGGAGGTTAGGAATTATTGGAAAGTAACAAAACAAAAAAGTCAGCCATCCCATTTTATATTTTGTGTTACTCCTTTCAAATACCATGTGACATTCTGGTCGTGTTATCTGCATAACGAACTTGAGGGAATGGAATAATGTTTGGTTAGAGAAAAGAATTATTGAAGGGCTGGGTTGGTCTCTGTATGAAAAAAAATATAAGAAAAGTAAGTTTCACAATTCATTCTGTAAAATATCACCATGACACCCATGCCTCCATAGAAGGAGAGAAAATGAGTAGGAAATAATATTCAATATTTCTAATGAAATATTCTAACAAATTACAGTATTCAAGTGCAATGATCAGATGATAGGTTTTAAACAGGAAAAGGAAACAACAAAAAAAAGAATGCTTAGCCAATTATTCACTGATATTAAGCTGGTTTGTGTGTGTATATGTGTACAAATGAGCTTGATTTCTTCCAGTGAATTTGTTAATCAGATTCAATTAGCTTGAAAGGACTCTTGCTACCATTCTTCATATACTATTGAGTCAGAAAGTGGACATACTGGATTCTGTTTTGCGAAGTTAGAACCTCTTAAATATTATAGATTTACACTAAATCATTCTCCCTCTGTTTAAAAGTCCTGTTCTAAGATGGAAAGTGACTTAATATATTATCGTTGGATCTATTCCATGAATATCCATGACTTTCTTGGCCGCAGTATCATGAATATTTTATTGCATACTAGAAAACTATCTACATATTAGAAAACCCATTTTCATGATGGAATTTGGCAGGTGATTGTGCTTTTGCTGTTTCATTACAGTTATTTTTACTGGGATTACAATAACGCTCAGAGCCCCCGTGTGAATTCAAGCCCCATGGTGCTAGGTGGTTAGCAGAACTAGAAGACTCTTTTCTGTCTGAAAACGTTGATAGTCTGAATAGGTAAAGCAGACAAAAATGAGAAAGAAGAATGCATAGCAGAGCAATGAAGTGACTCGCTCCTCCTTACAGAGCATGTTGATGATAGAAATGGGGACTATAACCTTTATTTTCTAACTCCAGCTGCTCTCTTGTTCATCCCTTTGATTGCAGATAACTGAAGAACACACTGTTCATCTTGGAAAACCAGGTTTACAAACTACATTTATATTTAGTTTTTACAATTTATTTTTGTATTAGGTAAAGTGGATGTTGTTATCTCCCCTTTATAGCACACAAGTTGTGCTTAGCTACAAAATGCTAGTGCATAAGAAGGCTCTTACACAGTACCTTGCAGTTATTATCTTTTTTTTTTTTTCCAAGAATTATCATCAACAGGCTTGCAATATTTTTCTTACTGTAGCCAAAATATGTTGTGTTTTTATCTTTTATGACTACAGATGATGGAAAAATCTGTTCTGGTTCAGAAGTATTGCAAAGATTTTTTTAACACATTGTCGAGGACATTAAAAAATACACATATACATATACATATACATATACATATACAACTGAGCTTACCAATTGCTCTATCATTATATATATGAAATATTAAAACCCCTCTGCTAATTATAATATAAAATAGTGACAAAGTGACCAAGGTGTCGGTGTCTCGAATAATTTGTTCACAGCAAATGTATCCCGTAGCAGTGTTAAAAAAATCCCTAGAGGCCAAGTTAGTTTTTTGAATCCCTGTGTGAGCCCTGGCATTGCAAACAAGGTACTATGAAAATTTCTACAGATGGCTGCTTAATGTGTAAATTAATCTGACTCAGTAAGGATCATGCTAGTCAGTGGCAGTTATAATTATAGATCAGTATAAGATCTTGCTCTACAAATTTGTACAACCACAAAACTACCACACAGACACACGTTTATTTAAATACTTTAATTATTTACTGTCAGGATTTGTGACACATGTATGCTTCAGCTTGCAAACATTCACTAGGAACGATACATTGCAGTGTATCTAGCATAAAAATAAACAAGGTAGTTAAAAAACAAAACCCGAAAAGCTCCCAACAACCAGAACAACCAAACCACAAACTTTAACAAGAACAACTAAAATTGCGTGATCAGACATAGCATGTCTCATTAGATGTTGTTCTCAGGAAAATAAGGGAACAACATGAACACAACATTTTTGGGAGAAAGAAATATTGCAGGTATCCTCAATTTGGAAGTCTATTTAAAGCTTGAATGGAAAGGTATGAAGAAACTTCAAGGCAATCAATGAAAGTTTATTTAAAGCAAATGCGTTCACAGTTAATGAGATTTATGTGAATTTTCAACCTTTTTTTTTTTTCCTGAAGAGTTAAGGGAAGCAACAACCTTGAAAAGCTCATCTGTTCTGGTTACTCATGGTGGAAAACAGTCCCCTGCTCTCTCTATATCAACATACACCACAGAACTCAGCATGGCAAATGAGCAGCAATTGACAAATAAACTTTTCCTTTTTTATGTTTCCTTAAATTTTGTAAGAAAACCGCTCTACTTTCATCGTGGCCACAGTAATTTAAATCAAAACGTAATTTGAATGAATTAATTTGAAGGTGCTCTTTCCTTTACACAAGAAAGGAAAGACAGAAAGGTAGATAACAAAGAGAAAGAGGAAAAAAACCATTATAAGATATGAAGGGAAAAAAAGGTAGATAGAGAGAAAGAAAGAAAAATGTAGAGAAAAGAAAGAAGCAGTCTAGGTGAGGTCTTCTGCTGTTATACTTCAAACCGATCATAATCTCCTCACCAGTGTGTGCTTTCAGACAGTGCTGCAATAGCATTTCTGCAAGTTTAGGGAATGAAGAGCACTGATTAAAGTGTGCTCTTGTGCCATTTGAGAAATGTTCAAGCCATACACCTAGTTTATAACATATAAAACGTGAAAAATGGAACCTCAACTCCATTGCGTTTGCCCGAAATGTTAGACAAATTGTAAAAAAGAAAAATTGTTTCAGTGATACACTTAAGCTTCAAGTACAAGCATTTGGACGTTTTCTGAAGGGTTCATGCTGTGGCTTGTCTGAGCTCCCCACTACCACTGAATTCTTAAACATGTTTACTTGGAAAGGTCAATAACTGGTTATCCTGTAAACTTTTCTCTAGGCTAGATAATAACAAAATGTTAGTTTTCCTCCTTTTTAGTTGTCAGCCACTCACTAGGAGGTATCCAGTATGCTCATTTTTTCTCACATTGTTAAATGAGAGGGCTAAAAGCAGATCAGGGGCACAGAGTTAACTGTGGTTTTTTTTTAAAAGGTCCTGAAATAAAACCTTAAGAATAAAAAGGAAGGTATATTTAATTAAGTCATAAGCCTCTATAGCAGAAGCAAAAAGTGCATGAAGTTGCAAGTGTGTTCAGCACACAAACAACAAAGGAAAGGAAAGCTGTTTGTTTGATCAAACAGCAATATAACTTGATAAAGTGAGGTTTCCATGAGGTTATCACTATTCTACAAGTACTCAAAAGCTGTTTTTGTTGAAAAGTTTCTATATCCAACCATGTTGCCATGAAGAAAGACCATTCTAGAATTGCACTGCAGAAATCAAACTTATCTGAATTGTGCGTAACACCAATAGAAAAAAGGCTCTAAGGCTTTTATGGGAAACAGTGTCTACTTAGACAAGATCGAAGCAATTGAGGTTGCTGGAGGAAAGGGTAAAAGCAAAATTTGCTCCTTCAGCCGCATGTGTATATTGGTCATTGACTTGTCAAGAGTGCCCTAAAGGTTGCAGTTGTTTTACTGAAAGATCAGATGGTTACAACAAGCAACTCAGCATATATGTGCTATCATGTAGACAGAGGTCTTCACTCTCTTTGCCCAAGAATATCCTTTCGTCCTTGCTGGATCAAAAATAGTGTTACTGCAGCAATCTCTAGACAAAGGTTAAGCCTGGAACCTTAAGAAATAAAATTAATCTGAGCAGCACCAAATGCTTGGTGAGTCCACAAACACATTGAGGATGGGCTCTGAACCGCCTGTCAGCAATTTAAAAGAACATTACCTGAAGGAGGCTACCAGAAAGAGAGCTTCTTTCTCTGATAATACTGCACAACCTGAGGCAGAGGGCAGCCCAAGCTAAGAGTGGCTTATGTATATAGGAATGGGCCACACTGCTTCAGGTTCCCCTGGACTTAAAACTACTTTCTAATCTGTCATAGAATCATAGAATCNCATGCTTTCAATTTGAATTTTACCTAAGATCGAACAAAGAAAGAATATCCTCTTGGCAGCTTTTTGCTTCTTAGTAGCCTTCTGCAGCTGAGAAAACAGAGATTTTATTTTTTTAACGACCATTTATTTTGAATTTGATGATTTCCTATAATGAACTATAATGAATTCTATAATGAATTTCTATAATATATTTACAAGTTATGTTCTAATAAGAAAAAAANTGTAACAGCTTTGAAAGTGGTCAGAAAGTATATAGTTATCCATGGAGCCTCCTCTGCAGACTGTGGCCTGCATGTTAAGGACAGTTACTATTCGCTATTTGTATAATAGTAATCATACAAAGAATTTTTACACTATGAATAAATGCTTTTTATTTGATTTTTATCTAAGATCGAACAAAGAAGGAATATCCTTTTGACACTTTTTGCCTCTCAGTAACCTTCTGCAGCTGAGAAAACAGAGATTTTATTTTTTTAACGACCATTTATTTTGAATTTGATGATTTTCTATAATGAACTATAATGAATTCTATAATGAATTTCTATAATATATTTACAAGTTATGTTCTAATAAGAAAAAAGATTTTTACCTTTAAATAAATTAATTTATTTGGTCTTATTACCTATATATGTCAATTGGAATTGATTGCAGTTCCATTACTAGGTGAGTGTTTGATAAGAGCATTTAAATACTTCAACAACTGTTTTTCCTGGACGTTCTCTTATAATATAATTATTAGGGAAGTTGACAGTATTCTACTGATAAAAAGGCCAGGTCTGGTGCAAAGCTTCTATGTCTTGGCTAATGAAGAAAGAATAGATGTTTAAAAATAAAGAAACAGACAGTTAGGAGGAATGGAACTCATAATAGAGTATGATATTAATTTTCCTCTTCTTTTAGGCGTTTAATTCTTCATACAGAGGAATTCTCCCCGTTTTTCTGCTGCAAAGGCAGTGTCTAGTACACCATGTATAGTTAATTAGATGAGCTAAATAGTATGCACAGATTAGCATAAAGTACAGTTAACCATGTCTGCCATATGTTCAATTGTGCTTTATTGTGAATATAGAGGAATAATTACAGAGTATGTAGGGTATTCCACATTTTTCCTGTAATTTACATAGTATTACTGCAATAAAACGATGTTAATAACCTGAGATAAACCCTCCAATGTAATGGAAGTCACGGGTCAGGGCTGAAATTTTAATCTTGGTTGTAATGGGGACCAAGCCGATATTATGAAAGGAACACTTTCTGTTACTTATTGACATACTATGTTCCATATTCACCTGAATGTTCCCTAGTCTTTATAAGTTGTTTCATGCTGCCATGTTAATACGGATTTTTTTTTTAACTTCTTAATTTATTTTGGGTTGCATCATTTCATTGTGGAATGCTTTTTTTTTTTTTTTTTT
>WAAB01008945.1:18196-51997 GCA_013389865.1 Piaya cayana
TTTTTTTTTTTTTTTTGAGGGGGGGTTGGTTTGGGGTTTTTTTGGGTTATTTATTGAACTTTCCTAAAACAGTGTTATGGGAAAAATAAGGCCAAAATATCCCCACCATTAGTGCCTCAAACCTAGGAAAGCTACAGGAAAAGCAAAGCGAGGTCAAAACTGTAAACCCTATCAAAAATGTTGTTGCCACAGTAGATAAAGATTGAAAGCTTAGAAATCTTCTGGGTGAAAGTCAGAATAACTTTCTGATGCTCCGGACACTGTCTCTGAATTTATTTCTCTCCAGCTAAATTTTTCTCTTCCACCTCAGCTAATATTTTCAGGCATTTCAAAATATTATCTTCTTAAAGGGCTTGAGAAATTAGAATAGGCATGAATAAGGGAGATTTTTAAGACTGTAATGGTGGAAGGCCAAATACATCTGGTCAAAACAGAAATAGCCATGTGAAATTCAAGAAACTGAGACTTATTTTTAACCTTTGGTTGATCATTCTCCAAATATATCCTTTTGTATTTATGGAGAAATGAATTAATAGGGTTCTAACTCCTTTGCTCAGTGCAAGCACTATATTTTTAGTACTTTATACCTTATAGAAGGCCATTAAAAGCTTTTTGCCCATAACCTCTTGCAGCTTCTGGGCTACAGTGCTGCTACTTATACAACCAAGTTCTTAGTACTGTGGTCTTACTCCTCAAGTAAAACAAAGCTGGAATAGTTATTGTTATAGCTTTAACTAAAACCTGAGTACCACTAGAATGTCTTAAATTTCTTTAATTTTGTGTACTCTTCTCGATGGATAACATCTGTTGTGTGTGCAGTTACTTTTTTTTTTATGTACTGGGGGAAAGATAAAAGAAAAAAGAAGAGAAACCAAACTTTGTTAGATCTAGGATGTGTTCGTATGCTCTTTTAAAGGCTCCTAAAGGAAAAAAAAAGTCAGCTATGAAAGATTTCCTACTTTTTTTTCTGAGCTGTACTTAGTTTCCAGCATCTCCGAATTTTCAAAACTCAGCAGACCACTCTGTGTAAGTAGAAACCAAAATCCCTACTTTTAAGGATATGAGAATATGTTCCCTTTACTTGATTTTACTTTGTCGACAATTCTGATAAAAATATTCAGAGGAATGACTGGTCACATACTTTTCAAAATATTTGCAATGTGACTCAGGATCATTTCAGATGATTCTCTCTTCCTATCCTACACTACTTTACATCACAACCAGAATTCCCATAGGAAAGTACAAGGATAGGAACTAGAAGGAAAGTCTTCCCATGGATCAACCAGCATCAAAATCTTCACTTTCTCCTTCCCTGCACCAGTCTGAGAGGGGAGCACTGGGGTGGGTAGCAGGCAGGCTCAAGGTAGAGAGGAGCTGAAGAAAGAACATGGGTTCATGGCAGAGGCCTTGGGCAGCTGGATCTAGTAGGATGTGTCCCTGCCCACCACAAGGGTTGGGACTGGATGATCTTTAAGGTCCCTTCCAACCCAAACAATTCTATGATTCTATGATTCTATGATCATATTGCTCTGTCCTCATCTGCTTCTAGCACTGACCAAATACAAAGTATAAAACAGGCCTCTGAACAAATTATATTAATTTAATGTAATTCTCTGCTGGTACCTAGATACACTGCTCAATTAGAAAATCAACATTGTCATTGGTAGAAATATAGACCACTAAATGTGACAGTGGTATAGGTGCTAGGTTGGCAACGTTCCTTTAATGTCTTGAAGCAGAATCATAGAATAGAATAACCAGGTTGGAAGAGACCCACCAGATCACTGAGTCCAACCATTCCCACCAATCTCTAAACCATGTCCCTTAGCACATCATCCACCTGCACCTTAAACACCTCCAGGGAAGGCGAGTCAACCACCTCCCTGGGCANCTCGCTCCAGAGAAGTTACCTTTGATGTGCAACTGTTTTTGCTGAGGCAATTATGCGCGATACTGAGCATACAAAATTACTAAAAATATTTTTTGGAAGTAAATGCATGTGCTCTGCTAGGACTGCAGAATTGTAATTTACTACATACCAAAAAAAGAGCATAGCAAACGTTGCCTCACATACTCAGCTTTTCAAGTTTATATACTGCATTTAAACATTCTGCGTTTTATTGTAACTATTTGGCACAAAATCTTACGTGCAATAAACCAAAAATGAACTTATGCTGTTTCCTCATTTCTGCTTTATATCTGTGCTGTTCTCTAGCCTGTGCATGGCTCCTTCCTTCAACTATTTATGGTTTTAAAGACTTTTCTAAGTTTCCAGTAATGCTGAGTAGCAGTTAATAAAATTTCAATTTTTCCAAGGTCTTTTCTGAATTAGTATTTCAAGATATTATGCTTTGATGGCCTCATCCACTTTCACTATGAAATATGTGGTAAAATAAAACACCAAATTTTTCTTGTTTCTCATTTTACTCAATTTTCAAAATTTTCCTTTTATTATTTGGCATGACCCATTTTACTCATTACACTTAACTTTTACTTCAACCCACTATTTTTTCTTTTGATAAGACACAACATGCTTTCCCTATTTCCAGCAAATCTGATTTGGAATTTTCAGAGGGGGGAAAACAATGTAGAAGAGTTTTACGACAAAGGTGGGAATTAAATTCTTTTAATCTTTTACTTGTTGCTCCCATTATGTTGATTGCCAAAACCTGTTCAGAACTATTATAATGCTTTCTTATTTAAACCTGCACTGACACTCAAATAATTGATATTCCCATTGGAGCTCAGCATTACAAACTAAATACTGATTTCTCCAGAAGCTTCCAAGAAAATCTGGAACCATTATTTGATTGAATAACATGATCCACTAAAGTTCTTCTCTTCTTCCTCCAATTTTTTCTTTTCCTTCATATCCCTTTATTCACTCACATTTAAATTGTTTCCTGTCTTTTCTTGCCTTCCATCAATCCTTCAATTTTTATTTTCAGTTCTAATTTTTCACTGCCGTATTCCCCCATTTCAGTCTCCTTTTCTGTTTAACTTAAAACATCTCATGAGATTTTTTTAGCTCCTAATTTTATTTTCCTTTCATTGCCCTAGATGAACTAAAACTCTGGATGCCAGTCCTTCAGTATAAGAAAAAAGACATATTTTTCCCTTCATTTCATTGGCATCTCTCCTGTGTGAAAGAACGAAGGCTGAAATGAAGGGAAAGACAGAAGGAAGTCTTTTCTGCATTTACATTTAGTAGCTAGAGGAAAACACTGAAGGATAAGTGTCACTTGACTGAATTTTAATGGAATTAGGCTGTGGAATCTTGTACCTTTCACAGAATAAACATGTGCCACTTCTTTTTCCCCATTACTTCAGTGCAAGGGAAGTGTAAGAGGTTCAGTCCTTGACATAGCTCTGATTAGAATTTACTGTAAAACTGACTCCAGAGCTTTCAGCAGTTTGGCAGATGACTCAAGGAAAACTCTATGTGAAACCAGTGAGAAACAGCAACAGGAAATCTCCATTAAACCAGATAACATGACTCAGGGTTTTAATGAAAAGAGTTTGACTGGATTCCTTTTTGCTTCACTACACAGATGATTCTTGTAGTTTGAAATAAGATGAAAATATTAATATATAGTGCATTGCTTGCCAGGTTCCTGGTCCTAATTTATGAGCAGTATCAACATACTTCGAAACTATTTATCCTCTGGCATTTCAACAAAATAAAAAAGCCTTCTGTTTTATAAAACAAAATTCATACTTTTACTGTCCTTAGAACACTCTGCTCAAGTTAGCCCCAGGTGCTATTAGAACTCAGAGAGTCATACTTTGTTTGAAACCGCTGTACTCTTTTTATAATTAGGAATGGCTTTGATGTTTTGTGAGTTGCTTGGGGAATTTGGATGACCAATTCACATTCATTTTCATGGGAGCTGGAAATCTATTCAATTTGTTTTTATGTAGCTAAATGCTTCGTCCTCCCAGTTTGTCAAGAAAGAGAAAATAATTGAAAAGCTTCAATGTGTACGTTTAGCTATAATCCCCGAGAATTGGTTCCTGTTACAGTTCCAAGCCACACACATAGAATCAAAGTTTCTGTTGCACTGATTTCACATACCCCATTAGGTACACATGGCTCAGTTACAGATGTAGTTATTAAGACATCTATCCAGGAACTGTTAAAATTAACTTTGATTTGATCACAGCGGCTTTCTATTAGTGCTCATGGTTCAATTTTTATACTTAATAGGTGTATTTTACAGGGCATCTAATGGACCCTTCAATGCATTTTGTCTAGAGCGACTGGAGTGCACTTAGTCCAGGGAGTAGTTCTTTATAACCAAAACAAATAACTGGACTTGTGCAAACATGGTTTTCACTAATGGAAGAAAAAAAAGGAAGGGATAGAGCTATTCAATGAGTAGTAGGACCAATGATGACTATTTTCTTACAGACAACTAGGATCCCAAAAATTATTTTACAAGGACTCTATTTTTCCTGTTCACAACAACGAAGGGCAAAACAGAACTCCTTGTTAGAGAGTTAAGTTCAAAGTTGTCTCACGAAATGGCCGTCACCCAGTTTCAAGTCTATTTGAAAAGATACTCAAAGAGCTCACAGTTCACTATCAGGAGCCTTAATGGCAATGCTGATTAGGAATTTCCTTCTTTCTACATTACAGGAAGCTGTGATGATCCACAGTCATTTCAAGACTAAGAATTCCCAAATTATCTCAGAAAAGATAGGAAGGACAGAGGTTTACATTATCTGCCTATACTGAGCACAATCCTATGGACTTTAGTAAAACAGATCGGTCATGCTTGCCACAAATAGAGAGCAATCAAAAGAAAAGAAGGCTAAAAATACTGAGGGAAAAAATGAAAGAAGAAAAAAAGGTGTTAAATATTTTAAAATATTTCATACAGTTTCCTTGCATTTTCTTTTAATATTTTAGAGATAAGGCAATTATTGGTTTACAATATATAATGAATTGGATGAATCTGTAAATGTGGTCACACACTATGCATGATGGAATTTACTGTTAGGATGTTACCTGTCTAAGACATAGAATCATAGGATCACAGAATCACCAGGTTGGAAGAGACCCATTGGATCATCGAGTCCAACCATTCCTATCAAATATATGCAGTGAGTTACCTATTTTTCAACAGAGAGTAGTTATATTTTCTCAGCTGGGAGCACAACATTAGATGTAACGCTGTGTTCCTCAGAATTCTGTTTCTTAGGTTTAGGCACTTCACATCTTGTTACTTCAGTGTTAAGAAGATACAATAAGGAATAACATGGTCATGACCATACAAATCCCCTCTTTTTATCAGCAATATTACCTAGATGAATGTCAGAAATGTCAAATTGAGCAGCAATGACAGCAACAATCATTTAGTTTCTGAGGAAGGTGACATTTCTGCTCTTTCAGTACATTAGCTCCTTTTGAAATGCCACAGAACATGCACAGAACCGGTGAAATTTCACAAAAAAGATTACTTATGCAAAAGCCAACGTGGAAAAAGACAGAGAAGGTGACAGCTGGAAGCTGAGAACTTACAAGATATATATTAGGATTGTGAAATGTTGAATTAAAAAAAAAGCCAAAATAGGTTTGCTCTGAAGGAAGTAGAAACAAATGCCTATAAAATTGATATGGCAGTACATAACTCAGAGCAATTCTATTCATGGGGCAAAACGAGGAATATCTTCATGGGTGGCCAAGACACATAGAGCTGTCCTTCACTTCAATAGACGGCCAAGGATCCTAAACAGGAAAGCACAGAAGAAAATAAACAACTCGTGAAAGTGAGCGGTGGCAGCTGGAATCAGGCTGTTCCCAACCCTTCAATAAATCCAAGATGTAAATAGCTCAGAGGAATAAATCTCTAAAGCAAGAATGATATTTACATGGTTAATACCTGAATTGCCAAAGTGACATGTAACAATTTAAAGCACAGCATGCAAGCGCGGGCAATTCAGGGCAGTGAGAAGAACAGTGACAATTTGAGGAACGTGTGGGAAAAAAATGATCCTAATACTGTAAGCCTTCCTGGCATGACTGACGTGTGCAGAGGAAGATAAAACTGCTAGGACTACTTAGATAGCTAGAAAAAAACCAGGCAAATTCGGAAAAATATTCCTATTTGCTCACTGATAGGGAGAATTATTGAGGTCAAGTATCTCTTGGTATTCACTGGGCTATATATGGAATTTTTTTCTTTTTAATTTGACTGAAATAAATTAGAATAAAGTTTTTATTCAAGAAAAAACAGAAAGAAAAGCCTATGCTTTCAAAAACTACCAGAGGTTAAGAATTTTGCTGATGCAGATATTGCTACAGGACAATATCACAGCTTTATGTCTACCATAAATGAGACTCATCATTTAAGCTTCATTATCCGAAAACATAACTGGCGACTCTCAAGGGTGTCATAACACATCTGCAGCACCTTTACCTCTTCATAAGGCAGGAGTTTCCACTCATGCTGAGCTCAAACGAGTAGTAATGAAGACTTAACTTGTCAAGGTGCCAGTCCTAAACCAACCTGAGATTCAGAAAAACCCCTTTGGCAGCTGTTGTGTAATCACTGACCCTGTGACTAAAGGCAGAGTCACTTGTATGAAGCTGAAGGAAGAGCAAACCATGATAGGTGTTTGGTTTCCTGACAAATGACATTGAAACTCCTTGCAGGTACTTAACAAGGGGCTTGTAAACTTTACTTTGCATTAGAAAGAAATCACTTGGAGTGGAAAATTTATTCTTGGAACTGTGTCTTAAAAACAATCCCTGGAAACTCATGAGTCTAATGTGAAATGGAAGCTGTGTCCATCCTTTAGTTCTACTTCTTCAACTAGTGACTCTAGATAATAAAATTTTCAGGAACTTGCTTAGTATAACAAAAATAGACATTTCTAGATGTCTGCAACAATGTTTAGAATAATACAAATGATGATAGATATACGTTATATATATACACATTAGTATATATTATATATTTTATATATAAGTAGTTATTATAAATTTATATATGTTTATATATATGTTAGTAAAATACATCAGAGAAATTTGTGTAGAAAGTTATAGTTCCATTCACCCAATCCATCTCTATTAATTTCCAATTACTTTCATCAACTCTGTCAATCCCATCGTAATTCAGAAATTTTTATTTTCACAAGAAAGTTTATTAATATTTGCTTTACGTAAACGATTACTAATTCTTTTAAAGGACAGAGGAACTTGAAATGTCCTAAAATATTGATAATGATTGGGTAATTTTAATTCAAGTGTGATAACAAGAATCCTGACCTACAAATGTTATTTTTTTCTGTAATTCTCTTTTCTGCCTAAGTCAGAAAAACATAGACGAGAGGAGCTGAGGGCTTCATTTACTTGAGGTAATCTAATCTCAAAGACCACCTTTGATTTCAAGATGTTCATATTTTTACTTTGGTCCCAGCCAGAAGCAGGAAATGAAGTGTGAAAGCGAAAAACAAGTCAACGAGGTGCAAAGCTGTTTTGAAACTTGGTGGGGGAATAAAAAAAGTAAAAAGTTTACTGTAAACTTTTAGAGTTACTGTAAACTTTTAAGGTTACTGTAAACTGTGACAACTCTGCTCTTATTTTAGCTAAATCTGTTCACCCATCTGATATCAGAAAGTGATATTTTCAGGATGAGTAGCAGAACTCACCTGCAAGAAACATTTCTGACCTTTTTGTTATACTAAGAAACATTTTATGAGTGATTAGGGTTCAGTTAGTAACTATTCAACCTAAGCTTTTTGATTAACCAGAGCAGACTGACTGACTACTTGAACTTCTAAGAAACACAGATGGATAAGGTCAGTACATCTCTATTTCTTGTGCAGGCAGTCAGGTAGAAAATTAGCCAACTGAACTCCATCTTTTTTCTTCTTCTTCTCCTCCTCCTCCTCCTCTTTGTTGTTGTTGTTGTTGTTCTTCTTCTTCTTCTCATTCTTCTTCTTCTCCTTCTCCTTCTCCTCCTCCTCCTCCTTCTCCTCCTTCTTCTCCTTCTTCTCCTTCTCCTTCTTTGTTTTCCTTCTCCTTCTTAATTTTTTCTTCTTCATTTATCATCTTCTTTTTTGTTTTTCTTCTCCTCCTTCTCCTTCTCCTTCTCCTTCTCCTTCTCCTTCTCCTTCTCCTTCTTTCTTCTCCTGTCACAGCATTCCACCAAGCTCTTTGCTTCTGTGCTTTCTGTACCACTGGGTACTGGCTTGAAATTGGAGTCATTAAGAAATTGTGTAGTTTTTAGACATACATCCACCAATATAAAGGTCAGTCTCAAAGATAAACTGCTGAATTATACTTTACTGAGGATAAGCCTGCATAGATCTTGCTCAGAATTCTTCAGTAGAAATCACCTCTACGTTGACACACAATGTTCATACAAGTGTGAAGTTAGAT
Source organism: Piaya cayana (assembly GCA_013389865.1). Classification (NCBI taxonomy): domain Eukaryota; kingdom Metazoa; phylum Chordata; class Aves; order Cuculiformes; family Coccyzidae; genus Piaya; species Piaya cayana. The sequence continues at coordinate 26,586 of WAAB01008945.1, forward strand.
ATATTTAAATGCATCCGCCATAAAAGGAAGAATGGCTTTCTTTTTCTGGCCCTACACTTGAACTAGAATACATGATATACAGCAGTGAGGTGAATCAGACAGGGCTGAGAAACTGAAACACTGTTCCTGATTTAAACAGAAAAAGATGTTGAATCATTATGTCCCACAGGCATTTTCTAGTTATTTTCAGTAACTGCCATTTTGTGGTTCCTAATCATTTTCTCTCTGTCCTCCTCCCTTCTTTCTCCTGCCTTTTCTTGGTTTAATTGTAAAACAGAATTGAAAAGTTGAGAAATGCCATATTTAGCATGGAAACCTTGATCTTAAGAAAGTTAATATCTCCACCTGCAGATCTTAATCAGATTATAAGCAATTTTTATATTAAGTAGAAACTCCACTGCAAAAGGACAAGAGGGAATGGCCTTAAGCTCTGCCAGGGGAGGTTCAGGCTCAACATAAGGAGAAAATTCTTCACAGAAAGGGTCATTAGGCACCGGAACAGGCTGCCGAGAGAGGTGGTTGAGTCACCTTCCCTGGAGGGGTTTAAGGTGCAGGTGGATGAGGTGCTAAGGGTTTAGAGATTGGTGGGAATGGCTGGACTGGATGATCTGGTGGGTCTCTTCCAACCTGGTGATTCTATGATTCTATATTTTCCAAGCTAATGTACAGATATTATTTTCCAGTTTTCAATTTGTGGCATCATAGAATCCTTCAGTAATAAAATTTATGTGAGCTCAAAGCCTCATCCAACCTGGCCTTGAACACCTCCAGGGATGGGGCAGCCACAATTTCTCTGGGCAACCTGGGCCAGGGCCTCACCACCCTCACAGGAATATATTTATGCCTAGTATCTAATATAAATCTCCTTTATTTCCACTTAAAACTGTTACCCTCATCCTATCACTGTACTCCGTGATAAAGACCCCCTCTCCAGATTTCCTGTAGCCCCCTTTAAGTACCAAAAGGCTGCTATAAGGTCTCTCTGTAGCATTCTCATCTTTAAGTGGATCAAGTCCAAGTCTCTCACCCTGTCGTCATATGGGAGGTGCTCCAACCCTCTGATTATTTTCATGGCCCTTGTCTCACCTCATAGGAGGAAATGTAAGCTGAGAGGAAGTTACATTCTATGGGTTTTTTTGCTCTGTACATTAAAATGCACAAGTCTGTGCCAATTTGTGCCAATGCTTCTGGGGAAAAAAACTAAGGAAGAGGTTTCTGTTTGCCTCTGCAGTGCATGCATATGACCCCAGTGCATTTGTTTCACAAAAACCCACAAAAACATGTCAAGGACACTTCTCCAGACTAACTGATGAACAGATGTTTAGGTTTAAGTTCTTATAAAAAGACCCACTTAGAGAACGTGATTGGAACAGCAGCTAAATTGATACTGTCTTGGGATGAATCCAGATAGAGCAGGAACAGAAAATGATAACTGATGCCTCTCCTTTTCCTGATTTAATTAAAGAATAATTTTGGACATACACGAGTTGAGACTATTTCTAAGGGCATAATTTAAGGAGAGTATTGTTCAAGCCACAGGTGTAGTAGACGGTAATTTTTCTTCACTGTGGATGGAGTAGCAACAATGCTTTTCTTTCCTTGTGGGTTGTTAATGTAACTCTGGAACTCTGCTATGAAATTGTGTCCTCAGTAACTGAACAGAATTGCCTTGCCGAAGCTGATTATTTAAAAATATCAGGTTGCGCTCAAAATAACATGGGAAAAGCAGAGATAATGTAATATCATTTTTACAAACGCGCTCATCACAAAGCATATGTCTTAATCTACCGAGTGTTCTTCAGACTGAATGTTCGGCACCGGCTCCCTCATTCAGCTGAAATGTAGTCATCTCTGATATCACATTTCTATAGCTGTGCAAAGGAACATTTGACAATTTATTATAGGATTAGACAAAAATTACTTAAGCCTGCCAGTATACCTTTTAAGACGGTCTGGTCTGCATTTTTCAAAGATCAAACTTTTCCTGTCCTTACGCACATGTTAATAAATTCATGTGGGGGAAAACGAAGCATCATATTTAGTTGAAAACTTTATTTCCTTTATAAGTTTAAGAAATAGCTCAGTTGGATTGATTTTTATTTTAAATTTTAATTGTATTGTATAGTATAAAGGGAAAATTAAACGTGTTGAAGGTGAACTGAAATTATCAAACTATCGAAACTATTTTGACTGAGGTAAATTTAATTGCTTTTTGAATGTTTGATTTATTGAAAATTCAAGCCTACCTCTTGTTCTAACAAGATAGGAAAACCCAAGACCTCAAAAATCCTTATGGGATTGGAAAATACCTTCCTATTCAGATTTAATTTTTAATGAACAGGGCAAGAAACAAGGGCATAATTATATTTTTAATGGCAAAACCTATTATTTTCACCTGGAATTCTGAAATTTAAGGGGGAAACTTCCCACTGGATTAGCAGTTAAAAATATCAGGCTCCTTAGCAACCTTACAGCACAACAATCTCACCTTTAATCAGAAAAAGCAGTGCAGTGCCTGGAAAACTACTATGGGCTGCTTAGTTTAATTCTGTCTTGGCATGTTTTCTCCTGGATCAGGAGATAGAATTGAGCTGAACTCTTGGGTTTTCATCTACTCAGAGTATATTAAGACATGTACTGTATTCCATCTCTATTCAGAAAAAAAATATCACTTCTATAAGGCATGTAAAGTAGCCATCCAATTTATATGAATTTCAAACTGATTCTGAAGCTATTGAAACTCCTATTACTATCTGTGTTGTCTGAATTGTGCGTTAATATAAAAAATTTGAAATCAATGAGTTTTTTTCACGTGGGACACGTCATTTTTTTTTTCCATTTGTGTTTTGACAGCGAAATGCACTTCTTTGAGTACCTTATTTTGGAGGACACGAGGAATCTTTGGTTACAACACAGTTGAAGAATCACATTTAAAGTGCTCCCTTTGAAAAACCTCAACGTATTTGTAAGGAACCATCAACTATATTAGAAGCCTCTGAACTCCTGCAAAACAGTCTAATACATGAAAGTCAACATTTAATGTGCTGTGGTCTCATGTTGCTGTGCAGTAGCTCCAAGGAAATCAATTTTTCAGCTCGAGGGTGTTTTGATTTGGCGCGGTTCTGTAACACTCGTAAATGTTATCCAGAACGCCTTCAAAAATAACACAATTTAATAATCACAGATGTTCCCACTCTGTCTTCATAGCAGTGCTGTAATATCATGACAATGAGATTTATCAGATTTCATGGTACCTACAATATGCACAGAGCTATTTTTGGCAAGGTTTTAATATGACTAAAAGCGAACAAACTCAATTGGAAACTTTTAGAAGACTTTGTGTGGAAGTTTTGTGATATCTTGAAAAGAATTGCTAGTCTCTTCAAATAGCTGCCATGAGATCAAATTATAATCACGTGATAAATGTTGCATTTGTGCTCCAGGATATTGAAATTTTAAAGTGTTCTCCTGAATCTGACTAGGGGATTAAATGCTTTACAGCATGAAACATCTAGGGTTTATTCAGATGGCACTGACTACAACTGCTCTACAAAGACCTTAGCAGTTAACATGCTGTGATGGTTTTGCTCTCATATCTCATCATGCTAGACATAGGTAGGTAGATCTTTAAACTTTGGGCTGCTATGTTGGCAAAATATGCCTCTAAAATCAGGGGGTAGATGGAGATGTTACCAAGTGCTGGTGCATCAGTATTTGGACCTGAATGGATCTTTAAAGGAAACCAGATCTCCTTACTGACTGCAAGGAAAGTAGTGATGTTGCAAACAGGCTCAGTTCACAGACTAAACGTATCTGTGATGGGTCTGTGCCCCATAGTTTAATAGGGAGAGCTTAACTCATTCTTCATTCTGCTAAAGCAGTGCTGCAGGCAGGAGAAGGGTTGAGAATCTGCCCCCAAAGGTGCCAAGAATCAATAAATAAGGGTAAGCTTTGTGTTAAAGTGTGAATCAAAAGCAGTACAAGAAAGTACATATGTCATGTTTTAAGCTGTGTTTTGTGAGATAGTGAAGTCAATGATGGTCACAGATTCTGGGACATCAGGATTCTTCTTTGAGTGCCTGGAGGCAGAAGGCGCCTTGAATCTGAGAATGGAAAAGTAATGACTGACAGTAAAAAACAATCCCAAACCAGAGGCATTTACCATAAGGCACTCTAGTTTGTTGTCTAAGGGTCTGTGCTTTAGGTATATATTGAATAAGCAAGGTCAGTCTACATTGTCTGCATCCTCCACTTGTTCTTGTTACAGAAATAGATCCCTCTAACCTTCATTCCGCTTAAATAAAAGCCTTCTACATATTTCTTATTTTGTAAAGTTTAAAGAGCCATAGATCTGTGCTTGCATAAACCGCAGTTAGAAAACTGGAACCCAGATGATATAAGTGAAGAACCATGCATAATATAACATTAAGAGCCAGTAAAACAATACATCTCTAGCCCTTTAGATTGAATTGCAGGTGAAGTATTTCAGAGAATGTAGTATGTTGCATTGACTCATTTGTAAACATGAAATTATTAAGGGAATGAAATAACATGGGGTAACTTGGACATGATGTTTTGTTCATTTGTCTTTTCTATTCAGCATTTTGAAAACGTTATTAACTGTATCAAATTATTGCTATTCCAAAGAACACAGACTGAGATTTCTAGCCAGCCTGTAGTATATTTTGCCTTTGACATGGAAAGGAACATTTACCATATCAAGTATTAACCCTATACTTATAGCTTAATTACCTATAGGGAACTCTCTTTTTTGAGTAGCATGAGAAAACAAAATATGTTGTACAACATTAAGTCTAGTACTCAGTGGCTTTTGACACTCATGTATTATATAAAAGCAGTGAATATACAAAAATAATTTCATGTGCCTATTTGATTCGCTTGGTCTAAAGAGCAGTGTGGAGAGAGCTCATAAGCTCCTGGGTCCAGATATAAAACTCCAGTTATGCTTTAACTACAAAGGCACAAGAGACATAGTTACAGGTCATTCTCACCTACCACACCAGGGTTTTCCTTCAGCAGGGAAAATAGGCAGACAGACCAGAAAGCAGTCACAGTGCTCACCAGGAGCTCTACTTTATACTATTGGGTTATTGGGACTGGGATTTACTAGTAAGCACCAGTTTTGCAGCATAAGTCACAAGCGAAACAATCTAGGACTCCTGAAAGCAGGTATTGGACACTTCCACTCCATCCTCAAATAATTTTCAAAGTGGTATTAAAAACATTTTTTACAATATTTAAAAAATAAATCTTCTTTTCTGTATGTCCCATTTGCTCCTTTGTCTTACCCTAAAATAATGTTGGGTTTTTTTTCCACAGTGGTAGAATGTGGAATTCAGTACCTTTCCATCAAATCCACTGACTGCTTTGCCTGACTAAACTGACACAAAGGCCCTTCTCTGGAGAACATTTGCAAAGGCTTTATATTGACAAACATTTGTTTTGCTTGTACTCTTTCTACCTGTGGAATTTAGTAAACATACCACTTGAACACAGGTCCAGGTAAATAAAAATTTCACCTTTAAAAATGCATCACTTGTCCAAAGCTTAACTAAAGATGAAATCCTTCGGGTACTTTTATTTCTCTGAAGCTGAAATTTTGATTGTCTTCTAGAAGGAGGTTAGGTATACTGTGAATTCCAGTGTGTATCTCAATATGTCTCTCTTAAATAGCTGTATCACATTTCCTAATATAGGGAGCTATGTTTGAGCATTTTAGGCAGGAGCCTCTGTGGGTGTCAATGCTTGTGCAACAATTGCTCCAGTGCTGAGTGTGCTGCTTTGTTCCTTTCTTGCAGTTCTAAGATAAAACCTTGTATTAAGCACCTCCTGCATGAGGACAGGCTGAGAGAGCTGGGGTTGTTCAGCCTGGAGTAGAGAAGGCTCTGAGGAGACCCTATAGTGACCTTCCACTACCTGAAGGGGCTACATGAAATCTGGGGAGGGACTGTTTACAAAGGCTTGTAGTGATAGGACTTGCGGTAATGGATATAAACTGGAGAGGGGCAGATTTAGACTAGACATAAGGAAGAATTTCTTCACCATGAGAGTGGTGAGACACTGACACAGGTTACCCAGGGAAGTTGTGGGTTCCCCATCCCTGGAGATGTTCAAGGCCAGGTTGGATGGGGCCTTGGGCAGCCTGATCTGGTGGAAGGTGTCCCTGACCATGGCAGGGGGGTTGGAACTAGATGATCTTTAAGGTCCTCTACAACCCAAATTATTCTACGATTCTATAATTCTATGATTAAGAGGGTCCTGTCTGAAAAGAATGTCCCAGCTGCCACTTATGAGGGCGTGAGGACTTCAGGTCTTATAGGCAACTAATATAGTCTCTCCTTTTCAAGAAGCTGGTGAATCCATTGATACTGAAAGGTAAGTAGACTGCACACTCTTTGCAAAGAAGCACACTGTTTGAGAAAAGGTCTTATGGTGAGCCTGATTCCCAACAGGCAGCAACTATCAGACACCAGGTGCTATTTTGACGGCATAGTAAGACTTAAGTGGCACATGAATGATTGACTCGTTCTTTCACCAGCCTTATGCACAGGGTTGCACACATTCTGGCATGTATAAATGGCTGATTTGATGTCATATTTAGTTAATTAGAATGGAATACTTTGTTAAAATGAGGAAAGTAAACTATACTCTCTCTGTAACAACTGGAGATCAAGAGACATACCATATTGTCAGCTAATAAAGGAAATTCTCCCTCAGCGCAGCTGCTAGAGGACTTTCTACAGAAGTAAATCCTATCAGTACTGCTAATGTCACCAACATTGAGACATCTAAACTGCCTTTGCTTGTAAGGGTGAATTCAAAGAATGCTTAAAAAATGCAAAAACCTTGCTCACAAGTCCTAGGCAAGTGGTTATATAACATCAAAATCACATCTCAGAATGCTGTCTTTTGTTTGCATCGGAGGAGCACTCAGCAGACAAGAGTGTGGTTTTCCCAAATTGTTCATTAAATGCCTGGTCCTTGAGGAGGAGAGCAGGGAAAATGGTTGCTATTGCACCCACTGACAGCCCTGATTTCAGCCTCAGAAAAAATATTTGTCTAAGGTTCGTAAGTCACATTAAATCTTAATACAAACTGCTCAAGTTCAGCGATGATCATCAAGGTCCTCTTTGATATTGGTCACTGCACAGGTCTGCAGTGCCTTTTAATCAACCTAACTGTATACAAAACTGTGGACTGCACACTGCATGCACTTCATCTCACTTACAAATACAGTGAAACAAAACAGCTGTTGTAAGCCGCACAATAGTTTACAAAAAGGAAATGAAACCAAGAAAATGAAAAGGAATGAGATGCTAATTACCAGCGTCGCAATTTTACCAGGCAAAAGAGGCAGATGCTCTTCATTCTCTAGATAGATAGATAACAGAGGTTTAATGACCAAACAAATTAATATCTTTTTTAATCATTAATGTACTCCCCTGCAATAAACATCTTGTCTCATTTTTCTAATGTTGGAGCGTGTGTTAATTTTGTCTGAGCAAAATGTCTCTGTCATACAGTATTTTCTTGAATGCATATTGTCTTATTGACTGTGCCCACTCCGTATGTCTTGTTTTCCAACTTTTAGATCTTGTTTCTATCATTAATGCAGTCCTGGATATCTGTCAGTTACCAACACTGCAACTGTTCAATGCTTCCATCCTGCTCTTACCAGCTTGCCTGTTAAAACACCAGAAATTTGCTTTCCTCTTAGCTTTTTCACTCACATTCTTTTTCTCTGGCTCTGCTAACTCCTTTGCCATTCTTACTGCCTGCGGTGATGAGTTCACAGTGCTGGGGTGTTTTTGGAGAGGAATGTTGCAACCTGTAAGTTCTATCAGTATTCAGTCATGTTTAGCTTCTGAATAAACAGTTCCAAATGGCTCTTCTGCAAAGAGATTTCATCTATTCTCTTTGCCTCAGAAACAGAGAGTAGCTTTGGCGCTATCAATACTGGTAATTCTAAAAAAGAAAGCTTGCTTCTTCTAGCTCCTGTTTTATATACAGGGACTGACAGTTCTTCTACATGACAGAAACGCTTTCTTTATGTAAAGTCAATGGCTAAGGCTTGTGAGGGAGCACAGAAAAATGATCGCTCTATTGTTGACAGTGTCACCCTTTTGGAGAGGATCCAAAGTGACACGTTTCATTCTACAGAATATTATATTAAAAAAATGGTGGACCGCTCTCAGAGACACTTACATTGCCTCACTATCTGTACAAGAAAAGAGCAGCAATTTTCATTTTGCTTATCTCTACTTTAAATACAACATATTGCATGGGAGCCATTATTTCCAGTCATTTCCACTTTTTTTCCCTAGTCTCCTCTGTTTCTTATTCTACACCAGACATCCACTTGAACGATATGAGCCATCTGTAGTTTATAAAACACCTTCAAGCTATTGTTTTAAAGTTTTATACCTTTTAATGTTTTCCTATTTATTTCCTGCTGATATCAACACATATGCTGCCAAAAGCAATCTTTAGTGGATACTAACATATTCATATTGAACATTTGATCCAGAAATTTTGCAGATGATAAGCAGAGGGAACATCTGTGAGAAGCAGATAATTTTTAATATTTATGGATAGCTCATTTCCATGTTGTAATCCTTAAGATGGGACTGAATTGGTAAGGTTCGGTACAATACAAGTAATTTTTCTATAGTCCCATCATGATTAAGTAATGAAGGGAGTAGAGGTTTTGAAGAGGCAAGACCAATGAGTTTATTAATTAACGTTGGAGAAAATATCCTCAACATTACTTGAATGAAATAGAGAATAGCTGTACAGAGAGGATGATCTTACACATTTTAATACTCTCAGGATGCTCTTTCAAACAGGACAATATAATCTGGAAGCATATCTATACTTAGGAGCTGAAATATGAAATGAGAATAATTAACAGGTCTTTGAACTTCCAAATAGACACAGCTTTTATTATGTAAACTCTAAAGAGCAGCAATATGCTCAAAGCATTATCTCAGCATTATTAATGATTAACAAACCTTGTTTCTTCATTGGCAATTGAATCAGTAGGTTAAGCTTTTCCTCTGCCAATGGTTTGAAATTCCATTACTATTATTTCACTTGGCATTGAAAGGTGACCTATCTGATGTAAAGAAAAGAAAGATGTAATGAAACATGTAGATACCAACTAGGTATAAAATCCCAGGCCTTAAATCAGTAAGTTATTCACTGAAGCAACCATGCTATGTGGTATAAACTTTATATAAATGTGAAAGCTTGGTGATCCTTACTGAACCACCCTATGGTGAAATACCTGTATCTCTTTGTAGACAGACACTGCCTTTTCTGCAAATCAATGGATGGAGTTATATGTTCCCTATTTGAAGAAATATTTCATCATTTGTGGAAGATACAAGGTTGCAGTACAAAAAAGGGAAGAATTCTAGCTTGTGCAAACAGGCTGATTAACCAAATATCTCCTTCAAGTGGTATTTGCAATGGACAACAACTCAGAAACACTAAGAACTCTATTACAACATAGTGGTGAGGATCCAAACTGGAGTGAACAAAGGCTAAGATGTGGTAGAAAGTTTCTATCACAATTTCAAGTTTGCTTAAAAGCTGCCCTGTCACTCACATGAATTCTGAGTGGATTAGAAGGATTATCAAAGGCAGTATGATTTCTATTCTGCTTCAAAGCTAATCAAAATGGGGTACACATGCAGTTATCCAATGCCAGCATCAGAGTGTGACTGATGCCGACACTCCCTGAAGCAGCTCCAGGATGTTGTCCTGTTGAGCACAGAACTATTCATCACAAAAGTCCCTACTTCCATGAGACTCACCTGGACATAAATACCTCTAGCAACTTGAATTCAGATCAGGTTTTTAAAATATATGGCCAAACTCAGGTTAAATGTTCAGCAAGAATGGCACATACTGAAATGTTCCACTCTCAACTGCTAAGTTTCTCAGGGATGCCATCTTTTCAAACACCAGCCTAAGCTGATATTGCTTATCTTAGGAGATCAAATGAGATTCTGCTCCTGGTGGCATATCTCCAAGAAAACATGTGGTACACAAAGGAAGGAAAAAAACCAAAGGCACTAGACCTTATATTCAGGCTGCTGCAGAATACTCAAAGCCTGGTACATGCATATGAATGTGTTTAGAATGTGTTTCAGCATTGGCTTCAGTCCAGTTTTATTCACTATTTCTTCCAAAGTTTCAGTTCAGTATCAGTAGCAGCAGCTTCCCTCTACATCTCTCTTTCAGAAAGATCTCAAAAGAGAGACCAAATCTTTAGAAATGTATTCTGACCCTAACCACTAGCAGGAAACAGAAAGGAATGCATCCATTCGAATAGGGACAATAAAACAGGCAATTAACATTAAAGGAAAGAAGCAACAATACAGCTTACACCAAAGGACAGAATCCTTCTGACATCTACAGAAAGCCCACAGTAAAAGTTAAACACCCACACAGTCACAAAAATAACAAAGCCTGTAAATACTATTTATAATTCTGAGTAATATCAGGAAAACCAAAGAAATAAGAAATATTACTAGATATTGAAGTCAATCAACAGGTGGCTGAAATCAAAGATTCGGGCAGTTGGAAAAACTAACTGAACTGAAAGTTGCAATTAAAAAAAAGCTGGAACATTAACAATTACCAGAATAAATCAAACAAGAAATCTGCTGAGAAATATAGAGTTAAATGCATCAAACCAAGCAGATTCATAAAATGTCTACAAATGTCCGTTTACTGTTGCTGCATTTATGTCTAGTACAGTTGTCTTCACAAGGGAGAGGATTGTGTTTGCTTCCTTCATTACAGAATTTAAAGATCTTACCAGAGAATTTTCCCTAGATAAATGCTTGCCCCACTTTGTGTCTTCAATGCATACTTAAGGGTCTTTATAGATAATGATCCCATTTGTGCAGAGCTGTTACATACACGACAAATGTGACCCAAGAAACATATGGAGAAGATGGGGTAAAAAGAGAGAAGTTTTATTTCCTTTGTGTGCAACTTTGTCAAGAAAGGTGCTTGAACTGCCTGTGGTAAGATCACAGCAAAAGACACAAGGCAGGTGGAAATCCTAGAAAGAATTTAAAAAGGAGTTACCAGGATGATCCTGAGAGTGGAAATTAAACTTTGCTATGTGACTAAGAATTTCTGTGTATGCAATTGGCTAAATTGAAAAAAAGTTAAAGCAATGAGATCACTGTAGGTAGATAGAGGAGGAAGATTTCTGGTAATACAGGGCTTTCTATCTTTGATGATAAAGTTATAATGAAATCCAGGGATTAGAAATTGAAGCTGGATTTTTATTTTTTGTTTTGCCTTCATCAGCACCATATGTGAGATTATTTTCGGATCATCCAGGCATATTTCATCTAATTAATTTCCTACCATTGCAAGGGCATTAGGGATTAGTTCCAGTCTTTGCCTATAGCACAGTTAAACCTCATGAGATCTAAAATTCTTTGGTCTAATGAACACCTTTAGGTTTAGACTAAAGCCCTGGTAAAACTTAATGACCTGATATAGATGATCTGAGGGTCCCTTCTGGCTTCAAACTCCAGGAAACTTTGCAAGCATTTCAAAAATCATATTTATTAACTTATGCTGTTCTTGAGATATAAGCCACCTAGCATAGTTGATCAAAGAGACATGTCCCTCTTGAGCCAGGAGCATAGTTGAGAGGAGAGAACAAGAAATAAGTGGCAGTTAACTGAAAGCACTTCCCTAAATCCCTGTATCATGAAGCACTCCATTAAATGTTAGTTTGAATCCCTAACAAGCCTTGATCAAGGCAGAATGGGTTCTTAGCCCCCTAGTCCTGTGAGCACGTAATCCTACAAGAGTTCCACATGGGTGCTACTTTGCCTTCGGCCTGAAGTGCAAAATTACTCATTATTAGTACTGGGGCTACTAGGAAAGAAACCAAGTCTGTTATCAGACCTGAAACATGATGACTAGGGAGTTGAGGGAATGCACTCCCTTATACAAAGGTTAGTACTCCTCTTCAGGAAAGAAGTAATGAGCTATTATTTATTAGCATCTGTAAATGAAAGCTAAGTGTTCTAAAAAATTAAATGGACTGAGTTTTCCAGAAAATAAAAATTGATGTCTGAGTCTTAGAAAAGCAAAAGTACAAGAAAAGTTTTGTGACAAATTCTGATGTCATTCTGCTACTCTCAAAACACTAGCAATGAAATACAAGAAAGATACTATGGGGATGAGCTAAAAAAAGTTGTGCAAGTCACTAAACCACTGTTAATAGTCTTTTCCATATTGACTACAGTTCTGTGACTTGTAGAACAAGTATAATACAGATAAAGTTTTAAAAAAGGAAAATTTTAAAAAAAGCCCTAAAATATGAGTCAAAGAAAACAGGTTCTTCATCATAAATGACGCTGCATGAAAAAGAAATTAAATGATGAAATGAAATTTAATTAAATTATAAAAAGCAAGTTAAAGGCTGAGTATTATCACAGGGTTTCAGGAAAACATGTTCTGATCTCATGGTACTTTTTGCAGCGGAGTATTTGTCCACAAGTGGTTTTGGTTTCTAGCCTCTTCTAAATTTCCCCAATGTTTCTTCCTTTAATGTTTGTGAGTGGAGGTAAAAGCATGTAAAATGCAACGATTGTGTGTGTTAAATACATAAACCCTAAGATGTTACTGCATATATTTACTTAATATTAGAAACCTATTTAATAAATATCTACTTTGCCTTTCACAGGTGTCAAATAGATACAATTTTATTACTTGCCATGTAATCAGTAGCGATTAAATATCTTAATAAGACTAAACTAAAATCATCAGGTATTTATGATATTCATTGTAAAGCTTCATAAAAAATATTCTGCCACTATTTATAGCTCTCCTCAGACTACAACGCTTCTGAAACACACTGAACCTCCACTGCCACAGTGAACCTCCACAGGTTGAGAATAGGATTATTTAATTTGTTGGAAAGTAGAGTACAATACAGAAATCTAATAGATGGTGAATTAATCAATTAGTAGATAAGTGACCAGGTGAGTGCAGTATATGGAGAGCAGAACACTGTTACCTTCCCGCAGCAACAAGAAATTTCCCCCCTAAGATGTAGTAACCCATCTTTTTATGAGCTATGCAGTCGAATGTGTGTAAAGAGACCTCAATTCATGAAAACTTTATTCCAGTACTACAGAGGGGCATTTACAGAATAATTTTTTTCTGATCTTTTGTCTTCATAATATTGATTAAATGAAGATGATAGCCTCTTAGTAGGAAGCCTGCCCATGCTTTTCAGTCCTCATTTCAAAGACTTGCATTGTGTAAATCATAATAGGGAGGTAACTGAGAACCATGGTTTCTTATTAAATTGTCAGTTCTGACAGAAGTTTGGACCTCAAAAATTCCTTCGTTCTGTATTTATTGTACAATTGGATCAAGAGAAGAAGTGTCTTGGAACAAGTGGTCTTTGAATAAGTCAACATGAATCCTGTCTTACATACAAGCCACCCACCCAACATTAGAAACCTATAAAAAGATTAACAGATAGATATTGGAGCTTTACATCCTGCAATTTCTCTATAGAGGATCAAAATTTTAAAAATAGATATTTAAATACATACGCTAAGAAGAGAAATACCATGTGAGAGCAATATTTTTACAATTCAGGAAAGTATCTTTTTTTCTGTTTTACTTATTTTGTGTAGCTACCATTTATCAGCATCCAGAGTAACAATAACTGCTTAGCAACAGATTGAGGAGGATTTGCATTAGATGATACATGCACGAGCACCACCAAGTAAACAATTGGCATAAAAAAATGATCTCAGTATCTCAAACGTTATCACAACTGCACAGAAAATGGGTGTTACCTCTTAATTCTCACCACAAAAAAGGGTTTATTTATTTATTGAGAGTAAAGACAGCTTTTCTGAGAGTGCTGTGGTGTATGCAGTGCATGTTTATTGGCTATCTGCCATTAGTAAGACCAACACTGTTACAATGACTTTTCAACACAAAGTGAGAGATAATGTGCAACCGGTTCTACTGCCTCACCATTCTCATAGTGAAGAAATTCTTCCATGTGTCTAGTTTAAATATACCCCTCTCTGGTTTATACCCATTGCCTCTAGTCTTTTCACTATGAGCCTTTGTAAACAGTCCCTCCCCAGCTTTCTTTTGGGCCTCCTTCAAATACTGGAAAGTTGCTGTAGGGTCTCATCAAAGCCTTCTCTTCTCCATGTTGAACAACCCCAACTCTCCCAGCCTGACCCCATTTGGGAGGTTCTCCAGCCCTCTGATCACTCTTGTAGCCTCCTCTGGACCTGTTCCAACACCTCCATATCCTTCCTATGTTGAGGATCATCCTCAACATAAATAAGCATCTTATTATTGTTACTTCAAAAGTTCATGTAACAAATTGTTATTTCCAGGGCTCAGAAAAGGAGAAGGTATCTCTTTGTCAAAGTCATGGCCCGGTTTTACAGGAATTCATACCTGTCTAAAAGTGTCCCTTTCAATGACAGTATTTCCTATGCCCTTTGTGGATTTGTGTGCCTACAATTACCTAAGAAATGGATAAAGACAGGGAATCAAGGTCATTATGAGAAGAAACGCAGTCAGGAGTAATCTGTAATTCTCTATGCGTCACTGCTCTGCTGCAGAATGGCAGAGTATAGCTGCATGTGTATTTAGCTAGATTTTGTTTTCACTCGAAGAGGGAGTGGCAGATTGCTGGGATCGTAGCAGGGATTTTTTTAAAAAACATAGCATCAACTGAATAAATTGTCAGATACTGTCCACTCACCTTTACAATCTGCAAATGCCCTTGCTTCGCAGCTGATCTTGGATGAGCATAGAGCAGGGTGCCTTTTATTTCATGACATCTGGTCAACGAATTTGCAGCATTTCTTGCAGAAATGAAGTCTGTTTCGATGACTTACACCTTAGTAATGTGACTGCATAGTGATAAAGGGCACTCTGCATTTAGACATGCCTAAACTGAGGTGGCAAATGAAATTCATGCAGCAGCTGCTACTATGTGATCTTGGGAGCATCTAGAAAGTCATCTGGAATTGTGGGATTGTGGGACGTCCAGAAATTAGGAATTTCTTTGAAATAGCATGAATTAGAAACAGAAGAGAAATAGCCACAACATTTAACCTGTGACATAGTACCATGGATTAGGGCTTGGTTTTAGGAAGCTCTTTGGAAGGAAAAAAATGTGTGATGAGAACTGTCAGCAAAGCATCTCTACCTGGATTCTGCCACATTACAACTTGTAGCCAGCAAAGGCTTCTGGATTTTTCTGAACAAAGAAATTAAATGATTTTATGTGTAATTTCTCCTTCCATTTTAAGAGTGCAAGTAATCTGAGACAGCAGGGTAAACGATTTTTGATTGGTCTAAGAATCTACAGGATGTGGCTATTCTTACTTTGAAATTCAATGAAACAAAAGAACTATTTTAGGTTTTGATGTTGACATTCTGTAAAGGACCTCTGCTCCCCTCTCTTTTAGAGGAAAACCAACATTTTTAGTGAGGAATCTAGTCAAAAGTACATAATACATACTAGGTGGCCATTTTTTTAACCTGGTCTTTAATTTCGTTTTGATGCCCTGTTCTCTCATTCTATTTTCCATTTGCAATTCATGAGAACTTTATTTTGCTATTGCAGTTTTTTAATGACTTAATGTTCTATTGTTCCTCTTGAAAGCCCAAAATGTAAAAGATGTACAAACCAGGCTTGTTTTTAATTGGTTCTACTATTTTTCTCAAGAAAGGAGGGATGGAATCTAGTATTTTTCATTTGGACACTATGCATTTTTATTGAAAATGAAAGATAATGGCGTTGGCAGTTCCTTTTTAATCCAATCTACTGCTTAGTGTCCTCAGAAAGAAAATTAGGGAACACGGCTACAGTTGGCATTTTGTGATAGGGCCCATTTTTCTTCTATTGAGGTTGCAGACACTGGCTGGCATTTCTCAATTAGGTCCTCTTTTTTTCCTATTGATAATGAATTCTTTTACGTGGCTTTCACTTTAGGCTGCTCTATAACAGGGGCTGCTGAATACAGCCTGATAATTAACTAAGACGATAATGTGAGTAGCTATTTGTTATAATTTCGTAGCATTTCCTGTGACTGCAAATGACACCATCCTTTGTTCTAAAACATATATCTGGGAAATTGGGATTTATTTGTATAGCACTCAATAAAATCATTCCTTCACTCTAACATAGACAATTATAATAAATGACTATTTTTTTCCTACTGTTTAGCAACTAATTTTACAGACAATTAAATCACACTAACGAATAGATTCATCAGCTTTAATGTGAATCAATATACTTGTTTTCACTGCCTTTTATTTTGCAGCAAAATATGTTGCCTTCCGCTGTACATATAGTAAAATATCTACTAGCCATTTGTATCAATAGTTATTATTCAGTTAACCCACTTTTCATGGATAATCAATCCATGTTAATTTGGCTAGGGTGTTCATTAACTAGATTAAGCATGTGCACACACACAAATCAATTGTCTTTCAGAAAGGAAATTTAGGGGAAGAACACTAAACTGTCTATGCTGATTGTGCCTAACTTTTCAGTAGAAGGAATAAAAAAAATTTCTATGCTGAAATTAAAAAATTCAAACAATTTTATTATTTCCTGCAACATCTATTAGATATATTTATGACCCTGTCCTATACATGTGTTATGACTTATTCTCTGGGGAAGACTTTGATCTAATGGTATGTTAAGACTGAAAGAATAACCAAAATAAAAAACCCCAAGCTAACATACTTGGAAATAAGTTTGTTCTGAGTTCTATTTTTGCAAACCCTAAAAGTGTGAACTTCATTTTTGAATTGACTTTAAAGCCTAGAAAGTTCTTAATTTACCCAGCAACAAGTATCAGGACTTTTTATTGGCATATTCAATGATTCAAAATGTTTTCAAAGAACTAAAATCACCTCATTGTGGCCATACCACAAAGTTACCTGTATTATAAAACAACCTTATAGTCTTTGGCCTAAGGAACTATCACCCTGACAAATCAAGAAGGACATAAAATTAGTCAGATGATGCTGCACTGCAGACTTGGAATAATTTGACCTTCCAGCCCAGGATAATGCACTCTTGCTGCTTTGCATTACTACATCTTTCCTCATAGCCATTGTCTTCATCAGAAGACCAGGGTAGACTTAAAAAACCTTGGAGTATTCCTGCATATAACAAAGCAAGTGAATTAATTCCCAGCTGACCACACAACTGAGGGGAACTAATCTGGCCTTTAACATTCTTTATATCTCAAAATCAGGTTTAAATGTAACTCTTTGTGGTAGGAAAATTTGGCTCGGAGTGGCCAGTAGCCCACACCACCTCATGTTTGGACTAGAACTTAAAGTTGCTCTTAGAATTTTAGTCATAACATATCATACCTGTCAACACACCCTCAGTGAGTTCTCTGACAAGTGTGGGATTTGTCTAAGCAAGGACTAATCAAACCAGAATTAAGTCCAGGAAAATAGATTTCCAGCTAGGCATCAAATCCTCCTGATAATGGTTAGGGGGAAAAAAAAAGAAGCAAGAAATTAATACAGTTCATAAAAAAATAATAATAAAAAACCCACAAGGATTGACTTAGTTAACTTTGGGAACTTATAAGGAGAAAGTATTTTGAAACTTGTGCATACTCTCTGTAGCGTGAACATATTTTGGAGTAGCATCTGAACAACACTTTCTCAGAAGACAAGGTGAATGATAACCCTTAAGGGCAGAGTTGCAAGCTCTTTTAAGACAAAGTAGAAATGCCAATCAAAGTGCAGATAGATTTTCTCCTGAGAGGTGATTATTTTCTCATAGAATCTTTCTTAGAAGGATGGCTTAAATACATCAACTGAACTTCATAGCAGCATTGTAATAGTAGAAACTAAAAGGCAATATTTCAGCATAAGCTCTTTTCAGGCACTTTAAAATCATATTTTATTTCCTCTATCAAAATAACCACAAACCTGCAACTTTTTCCCATTTGCTGTGTAGCAGAACAAACTAACTTTAAATGCCTGATGAACCTGAAGTTGTGGTCACATCTCCGCTCTCACAGTGTCTGAGTCAGGGCTGTTTTTTAAGCCATGTGAAAATGTTTAACCAGTTAATATTTAGCTGCAAAGATGGCTTAAAAAAATAACAGAAGAGTTGCTATAGAATCACAGTTCACAGACAGATTTATTCCAGTTATGGAATAATGCAACTTAAATAACTGCCGGATAGGGGGAAAAATGTGATATTCCATTGCTATTTAAGTATTTTTTATATATTGGCTATTTGCCTAATAGGTTTCAAAATTTTGCTGTTTGAAGTATGATTTTTAAGAAAAACACTTAGAAAATGACACTGAAAAGACTTCTATTCAGCAATCTACAGTGACATCAGAGTCCTCAGTTTATCCCAGAGTAACTAACTGGACTTTAGTAAACAACTGTTTACAATAAAGGAAAGACAACTCCACGTGTTAGGAATTTGTTGAACTAGAGCAGTTAAAAATAGCAGGGTGTGTATTTCTCACTATAGCCAGTTAGAATCTTGAATATAAATAAATATTGCTTTAGTAATTACTGTTAATTCTTAAAGAAAAGGGAAAAAATACCCACAAGAAGACTCCAACGGCTGTGTTATGTTTTATCATAGAATCATAGAACAACCAGGTTGGAAGAGACCCACTGGATCACCCTGTTAGACTGAGGATGCCCATTTCTGCAATACACCACACAGGTATGAAACTGTGGATGGTACTTGCTGTCACTCTGGAGAATAGAAATTTTACTCTGGTAAGGATTATCTAAATTATCTCAATTTTTATGGTCATAAGGCTAGTTGCAGTCTATGCAGAGGGAAGCCCTCTGGATGTCCATATAGAGATGTCCTTCAGAATATATGCTGGAAATTTAGATACGAGTAACACAGAGAAAGATTCAGAAAATAGATATGTTTATATTTTTAAAAGCAGCCTTTATTATTCTAAAAATGGTATACTACAGCAGATGGTCAACATAAAATTATAATTATCCACCCCTAAACATGGCATTTACAAGCACACCTGGTGCCTCCCTTCCAAAGTGAGACTACCACTCACAACCCACCCACTTACTATTACTATTATTATTATTATTAGCCAATCAAGACCATCTCTATAGACAGGATCTAGAAGTCACAACACAGCCAGAAAACAACTTGGCTCACAGAAAGCCCATGCTGAAGCAACATGCCTCAAGAAAATTCTTGACAGAAGTGCTCCTAGCAGCTACCTCTCTAAAATAAAACTTCGACTACCACTGCCTCTGTACTTGAGGGAAACTTTTATAATCACAAAAAGAAAACAAGATAGCCCACAGCTTATCTAACCTCTTATATTAATTCAGAAAGATCCCTGCTGATCTTGCAGTCTCACATTAGGGCCAGATTTTTAAAGATATAGAGGTACTGAATACCCTGAGGAATTTCACATACAAATACCTATGCTTTATGTCATTTTCCTGATAATCAGACCCACAGGCAGGCTCAAAAACTATATGAAGAGAGAAAAATATCTATAAACAGACCCTAGAAGTCAGAAAGCCAAACTAATTTCAAAATCAGTAAGACACCTGCCTCTGCTCAGGAGCATTTAGCTCTTCTGAAACCGGATGTTTGAATCATTCTCCTTGTAATCCCCAAGGGAATAGCCCCTCTGCTAGATCTTGGAAATTGACTTGAAATGTTGACAACTACCTTTCAGATTCAAAATGTTTATGACCTGGACAGACAGAAATCCAGATCTACTATCTCCCAGGAAATTTTTTCAAATTAGGTACGCAGCTAATACTATAATTCTGCTACAAAAGCCTTTCCATTAGTGTAAATTAATATCCATTGGAACAGTCTCACTCACTTCAGATTACTGCTTCGCTACCTTATCTTATGGAAGAGATGGGAGCTGGCTTCTACTCTCTGGTTTGCTGGGATTTCATATTAAATATCCATCTAATAGAAGATAAATAAGTCATCCACTGAACCAGAAACAAAGCCTTGGTCTTTATCCAGCTGCATAGTTTAACTATTAGATTGTAGAATTTTGTATATATTGCTTCCCTAGGTAAGAGTGCCTTAGTTGATAAGGGGCTTGGAGGTGTCTACACTCATAGCTAATCTGCTGCTGGCTAGTAGTTATGCCTGTCTTCCAAAAATGACAGAAGTGCTTGAATTGCTCACACTTCACAGAATCTAGAGCTTAGGTTTTGTAAAACCTGTAACCACTCACATCATCTGGTAAGCAGCCGCAATTGTTCTCATCATGTATGATTTGAGAAATGACTCGTTTTTCCCCCTTCTTTATTGTTGCTTGCTTTTTGCAAGATAAGTCTGGATGGACCCCTTTAAAAAACTTGGGATTTGTGTATTCCTCCTACTTGGTTTAGTATTGTTATGTGATTGTGTTTGGGAGGATTTCAATGGAAGACAAGAGGCATGTCAAAAATAGAGAAAAAAATGTAATAGTAAGTCTACACCTAAGCTGAATGATCTCAACCTATCAGTGCCAAAGTTAAAAACTAGAAAACCAGATGGGAAGACTACTTTAAAAGCATTCTATGGCATGGAGGGCTGAAGAATTAGCCTAAAAATCTTAGAACCGTGTTACATAAAGTAATTCTAAAAGCTGAAATAACAATACTTCAGCAAAAGTGCTCAAAAGAAACAGAACAATTAATGGCAAGTGAAATGAGGAAGCAACTGATTTTACAAGCGCAGTGGCAGCTGGAATTGTGCCTTGCCACCCAGCAGGGAAAGTGACAGGACCTCAAGACTTGACAATCCCACGCTGTGACTAAGATGTTGTTACGGAATGGGGGAAGCAACCAGGTGGCCCAGTAGCTGCTCAGCAGACTTCATCAAAGTGGACTGTAAAACACAGTTGTATTTTTAAGTTATTCTTGTTGATCTGCCTTCTTGGATTATTTTTTTTCTTAATTAAAAGAAAATGAAAAAAACCCACAATTTTCTATTGAGACCTATAATTCAAGTTTTGAGTGTGAAAAATTACCCTGCTGAGCATCAGAATGTCTCAGGTTTCAAGGTCAGGCCTCAGAATGTTGTTTATAAGATGTTTCTTGAAATATAAACCTAGTATATTTTTCCTGCTAGTTATCTGAAGTTGCCAAAATATATCAGGAACATTCAGGACTAGACTAGAAATTCTAAATGAATCTTGATATGTAGGAATAATGAATCCTGAAGTTAGCAAAGATCAAGTGGCACATAAATTTTGCAGTATTTCACCCTTAAGATGAATTTTAAGCCCTGTCCTAATATTCTTTGGTTTCCTTCAGAACTTCAGAACCCATTCTAATTTTCCTTGTTGTCAAGTTGATGACATTTCCGTTGTTCATAGAATCATAGAATCATAGAATCACCAGATTGGAAAAGACCCACTGGGTCANTCTCAGCTGTTCCTCATAAGGCCTGTTCTCCAGCCCCTTCAGCAGCTTTGTTGCTCTTCTCTGGACTCGCTCCAGAGCCTCAACATCCTTCTTGTGGTGAGGGGACCAGAACTGAACACAGGATTCGAGGAGCAGCCTCACCAGTGCTGAGTACAGAGCGAGAATAACCTCCCTTACTCATTACTCATTAAACCCAGGGAAATATTAGAGCAAGTGAAGCCAGAGATTTTCTCAAGAAATCAGGGCAACTCAGCATCCAGTTACTATTCCAAGTCCATAGGCACTGAGTCCTTGCTTTTTTTTGTGTCACTCCCTCTGCTCACAACTTTTAGTTTCATTTCCTTTGGCCAATCTTTCTTCTTAGTACAGAAGTAGAAAAACATTTGAAATAAAGAGAATAATAATAAAAAAAAGATACTTTTTCTAGTTTTCTGAAACCAACAAAAACAGTCAACATCTGCCGTAGCTTACTTTATATGACCTTTTCACACTTCTTTCACTCATACCGGAGGAAATAGCATAGCGAGTAAATATACTGCTGTTGATCTGGAACACCAGTGATGTCAATTTTTGTGGTTATCAAGAACACAATAAATGCCCTTGACACTTAGGGCTATAAGAAATGAGTTTTTTGAGTGATTTTAGTTCCTTGCTTCGTTCTTTACCGGGGCATTATTAAAACTGAAAGCTTCACAATTTTCTTGTTCAAAGACCTTTTCAATAGTTAAAAATATGCTTTCAAGCCATAACTGTATCAGTATGTGTGGTTGTGCCTTTATCAGGAAAATATATACACGTTTTGTTTGTGATGCTGTCTAAAGTCTTGACAGCTGAAGAATTCATCTTTGGAAGTGTAGATTCATTTCTGCTGTTAGCTGCGAGTGAGCAAAAGCCTCTCTTTTACAGGTTGGATCCAGTGCCACATTGATTATGCAAATAGCCTTTGCGAATGCCTCAGGCATACATTGCTGAAATTGGAAGGTAAGTATCTCAGAAGGCAGGCCTGAATTTTGAAGCCAATGGCTTGTTCTTATATTCCTGCATTAGTAAATTATAAGCTACTGAGAAATCAGTTCCCTTTCTCCTTCTACAAGGTGCAACTGGCTCAAGATGTCTTAAATAAAGTTTTGCTTCACAGGACAGGCATATTAGCAGTGTTCACGCTGTGAACTGGCATCTTATGTTTGAAAGCTCTTTTTTTCCCCTAAGGAAAATGAATGCTTTATTTAAATCAGAAAAATTTTTAAAAATCAAGACTGATATTGACAAAAAATCAAATTAAAAATAATAAAATAGTTGTCCTGAATACCTCTCCTTTTTCTCCTCACTGTCCAAGTACTATCCCAATTTTCTGTTTTAAGAAAGAGATGGAAGTCAGGGTATTTAGAGAAAAATGGAATACTACTACTACTACTACTACTACTACTACTACTACTACTACTACTAAAAATAAAAACATTGAAAAGAGCTGTTTCTGGTCAACTGTGATGCTAATATTATCCAAGCTATTGTTTCTGCTATGTCTTGCTTCTTGCTTTCAGCAATACCAGCCTTAGGTGTCTATTGGACATTAAGTGAAAGTTGTGCCAACACAACCGAGAAACATCTTGGAGACAAAGTATCAATTAAATAGAAGTTTCCCTATAGGGAAAGTAGGTTGCATCTTTAGAGACTTAAGGCAGAGAGTCACTGAGGGGAATTTAGAAACTAAATAAACAGACTTTAAATGAGATTAACTAATCAGGTTAGTGATTCATCAAAAGGATCCACAGAACCCTTACACAATGGACTTTCACACACTGAAAAGACTCTTCATCAGGATCAAAGTCAAAGCAACATACAGTGTATTGGAAAAAAGAGTGGTTTGCTAGGACAATGGTTTTCTCTTCTTCTCTCTTCTGCACATTAAATATTTTTTTTAAAAGTAATTTGCAAGGAGATTCCCAAACAACAGATGATGACGAGTTGTATCAGAGATTATTATTTTCAGTGTTTATCTGATAAAAAGTGCTGATTTACTTGCATGCCTTAATCTAGAAAAACCTAATAAAATTATTTAAATTTTAATTTTAACTATTAAAAATCAGTAAATTAAATCTCCATAAATGGGGCCAAGGATCTATAATCCTGTTAACCATTGTGATCAATCCAGTGCCAGATCCTGACAAAGCTTCTTACATACATAGTACTTTTATATAAACTGATTTGGCAGAAGAAATATCTTACAAATAGGAATGGGGTGGTGGCGACGAGACTCCCGCTCTGTTAGAATATCTTAAAATTGAGAAGGTGTCTGGTACTGCACAGAAAGCAAACAAAATATGCTAGTTCACTTAGTTCAGGGTGTTCTAATTATGGTCACTGGAGTAACCTAAAAAATTATGTATGAATGAACTTGATTATCTTGCAACACTTTGCTGAAGTCTGTAAACTTTGAGCAAAATTTTAAATTATGATTTTGTTGAAGTTCTAGTGATGATAATGAATGATGTTGGGGCTGCAGGGAGAATATATTAATAAAAAAAAATGTGCCTACGAGGAGAATGCTATACTTTTATTACTTCTAAAAGCATTCAAGAACTTTCACTTTTATATTATCATAATCATACAGTTATGTTAAAGATTTACAGACGTGTTTAGCATCTTCTGCAACTACTTTATAGTGTATGTAATTCTAATCCAAACACATTTTGGAATCTTTCTTAGAATAAATATTTCATGTTGTGCCAGGCAAAGGAGTGCCATTCATACGAGAAAGTGGCAGGAAATAGAACTGTTATCCATGATATAATGCACTTCCTTTCATTAAAGATTCATAAAAGTCTTTGGATTGTAAAATATTTCAACTGTTTTTTAATTTAGTGGAGTATCAAACTAGTCAACTATTCATTGAGAAATTAGCAACCTGCAAGCCACATCATGAACTGACTGTAAGCCAGCTAGCCAAGAAGAGACTAGAATCTCTGGAATGAATATGAAATATTCTGTGAAAATTTGGGTCTTTTTCATGCCCCATTACCCACTGGGATTAAATCAGAACCTTTTGAAATATTTTGCAAGAGAAGTGACAGCAATGAGGCCCAATTCAGAATAAGTAAATTGTTAATCGCTTCAGATGTGGAATCTCCATGTGAATTTCCAGCTGTACTTCAAAACGTGGTAACTTACAAGGTATTCAGCATTTCCAGCTGGAACTGTTCCACTTCATATCAATAATTAAATGTTTATCGGAGCAAAGACTTGAACTACTGACTTCTTTCCAAGTGAGTGCCTTGAATACTGGCTGTTGAATACTGCTGCTGCCTTTGGCCAAGTGAGCAAGTTACCAAAGATGGAATAGAACAGGCAAAAATTGTTTAAAAAGTCTCACCCATATTGTCTCTCTTGAGCGTTCTGGTAAAGTGAAGAGTGAACATTTGACCTTGCATGGCTGTTCTTATTTTAAGTATCAGAGAAAGTTCAAAACAATTTTAAATATCAGAAATAAAACACCAGTTGTGGTTTGAAATTCTGAAGGCCTGGGATTCCCACCTTGAAAACCTATGTTTTTCTAAGATATTTCACAGAGAATAAGCACGCTATTTTACTACAAAAGAAAAGTCTCTTCATGGAAAATTCTTTTCTAGACTCAACCTAAAAGAACCCAAAAGGCAACTGTCCATTGCATGGAGCTAATTTGAAGACATTTGTATTCTATTTTAAGATGTACTTGCTAGAAATACATAAGCACTGACCCAGGTCCCTCTCTTCACAGAATCACAGAATCACCGGGTTGGAAGAGACCCACTGGATCATCGAGTCCAACCATTCCCACCAAACACTAAACCATGTCCTTCAGGACCTCGTCTACTCAGGCCTTAAACACCTGCAGGGAAGACGAATCAACCACCTCCCTGGGCAGCATATTCCAATGCCTAATGACCCTTTCT
>WAAB01008946.1:0-50006 GCA_013389865.1 Piaya cayana
GCCCAGTCATAGCAGCCATGCTATGATAGCATATAGCCAAGTCATTTATCTTACCCTAAATTTGGTATTTTTATTTGGTCAGCTTAATAAATCCTTTTACTCCATTTGCTATATTGATTGTATCTCCACTGGCCATAACAGGCAGACAAGACTTCCAGTTCTGCTATTGACATCTGCATATATACGTGTATGTCTGCATGTGGAAGTGCAACTCAGCAGTCAAAAGGGATTTATTGGGTTTCTGCAGGAATCAGGTTTTGTTAGAATAGGATTTACTGTGTTTTTTTGTTTGAAGACTTTGTAGACAGGAACAAATGAAAGATAATAAATGAAAAAGGCTCTCAGTTAACATTGCAGAGTTAACGTAAGTTTAGTGGTTGAATGATAACAAATAAGCAAGAAAGTTTATTATAACAATTAAATATGGGACAGAAGGGGCTGAAGGGGTCGTACTGCAAAACGTAGGGAACTTCACTGAGAAGCAGGGAGCCAGGGAATCTTGGTCTTGCAATTTGAAATCAGAATATTTGGCATTGGGCTGTATATTTGACTTGGTGTGCAATTAATTAGTAAAATACACTAACAAAAAATATATTGTAGGATGGTCATATGAAACTTCTGTCTTAGAACAGTAGAAACAACAAAACCAGCATTTTTTACTTCATAAATTATGGTTCTTCTGAAAATTTCAAAGTATAATTCACTATATTAATATTAAAGAAAAGAAAAGAGAGTTGCTTATCAAAGACTTTCTCAATAGAAGCATATTTTCATGTGCCACCCTACAGACATGAAGATCAGAAATCACACAGAAAGTAAGTCTGCTGTGTACGGGAGATTAGAATGAAGTACATGGTTAAGGACCTATTTCTGTGAGATGTTATGCATTGGTTTTACTCCATGCTCACTCATGCTAACAGAAGTACAAAAAATCACAAGCATAGAGAGAATGGATTTTTTATGATAGATTAGATTCAGCAGCAGTTGAAATAGATGAACGTGTGCATTCTGGAAGACCTATCTCTTTTTCAAAAAGCCTCAAAGATTTGAGAATTTTTCAAGTATTTCTATACTTAAATGAACCCCAGACCACTGTAACAATCTTTTTAACTGCCATTGAGAACAAAGAAGAAATTGTTCTCCCCAATAATGTGCAAATAAAAACCCAATATAATTATGACCTAGTATGTAATCCAGTGCAGCTGTGAGAGCTTTTTTTTTAAACGAATTACAATAACTTTTGATTTGGTAAAGGGATAAATCTCTGTAATTGCCACTGACATTCCTGATGGATATAAAGGATAAAATTTAACCTGATTTTCAATACTGAAAACAACAAACAAGCTCAAAAATAGGAGGTTTGGATTAACAAAACAAATGAATATTAGTTAAGAAAATAGTAAGTAAAATATGAAGCTCAATTCAATAACAATAAACTACGGACAGATTCTGGATTGCCTGGAGATTAACTGAAGTAAAAAAATATTTTAGAAATACTGGAATCACAAGAGAAAAAGTAAAGTACATGAATTAGCAAAATTCTTTTAATGTGATGCTGAGTGACCTAGAGGACAGGTAAAATAGAAACAATATTTGTTAAACCTTTCTTAGGCATCAAAATCTGTGTTCCTCCTAAAGGACAGCTTATTAAATTAAATTAAATTAAATTAAATTAAATTAAATTAAATTAAATTAAATGTACAGAATAGCTAAGAACTTTTCTGGGATATTTGCTGCTCTACTACTCTACTTGCTGTGAACCTAGCCACGAGTAATTAAATACATGTGTGTGTGTATGTGTAATATATAAAATTGTATGCATACACACCAAAGAGACTCATATGCCTCTTTGTCAGTTTCTTTGATACTGGCTCCTCAAAAAAAAAAAAANAAAAAAAAAAAAAAAAAAAAAAAAAAAAAATCTTTCATTTACATTCAGGAAAAAAAAAGCCAAACCCACAATTTCAACTAAGGTGAAGACTTCTTTTAAAATATGTGTTTTGGGGAATACTAACAATAAGTAGCATTCTTTTAAAATATTTTCAAGGAATAGAAAAATTCTTGGCCATAATCTATTATTCTTTCCTAACATAGTTTGAAATACTTAAATATATTGTCTCATTATAAGGTAATATTAAAGAAGATTCCCCAGATTTGTACGTGTGACTTTTGATATAAACAAAGCTTTTGACTATGTGAAATTGATCCAGCTGTTAGAAAAAACATGCTAATAAGTATTTGAGACTTTTACAGGATGCAGGGATTATCAGGACTCAACTTGAATATTCATGTTGTTAAAGACTTTTTTCCACACCCATTAGAAGTCCAATAGTGCAATGATGGGCAAGGGGACTCCAATGCCCCAGTCGAGGACCTGAGCTCTAGGCGACACTTGTCTCTAGGAGATAGGAGCCACCCCACATCAGAAGTCAGCTATCTTTTTAAACCTTTAGAGCCATAGAAATCATAGATGGCAGTGGTCTTAAGAGAACACATTATTTATTTTTTTTTTTTGCCAGCAAGCTACCATAAAAAGAATTTGTATTCATCAAGCACAAAGACCAGACAAGGAGTTGAAAGCTAAATGTTTTGAAAGTAGTTGAGCAGTGTATTATAAACATTTAAGATATTAAGGGTATTTAAGACTTAAGGATATCTAAGATTTATTTACCAATACAAGACATAATTATTTTTGCTTAAATTAATGTATCTGTTACGCAGGATACAGACTACTGCACATCAGACAATAGGTCCATAGGGATCGGTATGATATCTCTGACAATAACCTCTGGGATGGCTTAGAGAATTCTATCAAAGAAAGAAATGTAATGATACTTGAACAGAAAATGTTGTCTATCTCAGCAATATATAGCTTATGAACAGCAAGGAGATCTTATATTTCCACCTGGGAAATGTAAATGGCTTTTCTTTCCACTATTTGTCCAGCAGTGTTTCCAGAATTCCCTGGAATTATCTGACATTTTTTAGTGAGGTCTGTTGTTCTTCTTCTAAGTCCTACAGACTCTTCATTGGAACTTTATTTATACACTTAGTATAAAGTGTATACTTTAGTGCATTTATGGACATTTATTGATGTTTTAATTGGTAAAATATTTGGCATAATAGTAATTTGTAACATTGAAAGAAATTGTAATTTCTGTGGGATACTTCCTCCCTGTAATACTAAACCAACCCCTATCCAGTTCAAAATAGCTATGTTGTTTTATTTCAAAATAAATTTAATATTGAATTACTGCAATTAAAATTGATCAACTTTAAAAAAAACAGCAAAGAAAAGATGACTGACAGACTATTAAAGTCGGCAGGTTTTTTAATATTTCTGTAATTATTTTTTGTTCTTTGGCAAAAGAAATTTCTAAGCAAAAAAATGCTTAGAATGTGTTACAGGAATTTGATGCTGTCATTTTGAAAGTTTCCATCTTGCAGTGCTTAGCTTTTCATTTTTCATAAGTGTACTAGAGCATCGTCATTGGTATGTATGATGGACTCCTTTATTTAAAAGCATTAGGAAATATGTGCAATTTGACTATACACAAAAGTACATTCTTATCTGTCAACCTCCCTCCACTGAAGTTACTATTTGTATTTGAACGAATAAGAGCAGAAAGCACTCTAAGAGGTGAAACACTTTGACACTGCTTCTCACAAGATTCTGCTTGAGAAACTGGCTGCCATTGACCCGGACAGACATACCCTGTAATTACATGAAACTGCAGTTAACAAGCATATTTCACACATTGAATGGCCTCAAAGTGGTAACCAATGTATATTTCATTCTCCTTGCATAATAAAACAATAACAAAGGCAGGGGAATATGTAACAGAGTCTCAAATGGAAAAGATACACTCTTGTCACTGCACACAGATTAAAGGTTTGGGCATCACTACAGTTATCTGACCATGAAGAGGTTGTCCTGTGGACACCTTAGGTTGCTACCCCATGAACAGCATAAGTCAAGATAAAAATAACACTCTTGCCTTTCGCAGCTACAGTTTTTGCTACCTCCCTTCAGCTAATACTAGCAATAACGCAGCCCTACAGCAAATCTAGATTTGCTATGATTGAGAACCAATTGTAGGAGAAAAACCCAACCAACATCAAAAGTAAATAGTCTGTCACTCTTGACTGCAAGTGCTACTACAAGAATAAGAATAGGAAAGAGCCCTGTTCAGTAGCAGATAGAGTTAATTTAGCTTAGGCTAAGTGTAAACAAATTAAGTAGCCTTTGAAATGATATATCATCTATAACCTACCAACTCTTCCACTTGTTTTTTCCCAAGCTACCATCACAATATCTCTGTTATTTCAAAACAGATATACAGGTATTTGGGAAGTTCAGATAGGTTCAGGAGAAAATGCACAGATGCCTAGACTAGAGTTGAATGAAGTATTATCTAAGATATCTAAGTATAAATATAGAACATTACACCTAAAAAGAGCAACTAGGCCTAACACTTCAAAAGGAGGAGAGTTAAACCTATATCAACATTAGAAATGTACACTAAAGTAACTATATGCCAAGAAAAAAAGAAAGAAAACAAAACATAGAGGTGCATTCCACTATATATCCACTATGATAGTTACAGAATAAAAATAGACACCTATTTAAACTCAACATTTATAGAGTAGATTTAATTTAAGCATCACATTTTCCACTAAATATCAATATTTGGACCTACTTTTCTATCAATCTTTTTTTTGAGGAAACTGTCTTACCTGAAACACATGATTATAAAACTTGAATATATGCACTTGTTAATTGCCCAGCATCTATTTGTGACAGCCTGGAGCACTGAGCTATGGGAGTGATCTGTCAGCCCTCTCTTACTCATCCTTCTTCTTCCAGAGGAGGGAACAGAACTTTGAACTCTGATAGTAGCAAAACCTAAGCAGTTTTATCTGTGTCCACTGACTTGGGTCCTCAGATCTGACATGCAGACCTACTCTGCCATCAGACACCAGACAGCAAAGAGTTGCATCCATACAAGTTTCTGCTTAGGGGCAACCTGTGCAGAGTCAAAACAAATCCATCAGTATCCATTTTTATCTGAACAGCAGACTGGTATAATTTACACAAGGCAACATAATGCTCACAACAATAATAAATTAACTATGCAAATTATTACATTATGTACACATATCAATTCACTTCATAAACAACCAATCTGTCATACAAACCTTGAGTTCCTTAGCTTTAATTGACCTGTCCTGAGCCATTAAATTTGACACATAGGCAGTAACAGAATGTCATGGACTGATCAGGTCATGAATTCCACTTTTCTCTAAGCTATTAATTCTCATCGGGCTCTCAGATATGGTACTAAGGTCAAAACACAGGGCTTTTGAACACAACAAAATCAATATATAAATATCTAAATGAATCTATCAACTTTGCAAAGAAATTCCACATATTCTAAAAAGTTGACTGATATTAGTTTGAGTTTCTCTTATAGCTGTCAGTCAATGGAAGCAACAGGTAATCTGTTTCAGGAAATGATATAGATAATAGTGCATGAAATTAGATAATTTTAGAGATACTGAGCTTATTTTCAAATCAGTATATTTGTATACAATCAGTATATTTATATACAAATAAAATTATTTTTTTTAAATTGCTTATTTAGTCTGGATGAATGCATTTATTTTATCAGTACTTCATCTGTATGTCATTTATACACTAATTATCATCAGCATTTCATTTATTTTATCTGTAATTTTGAGGAACTTGTAGAACACAAGTCCATGCAACCCTTTGAAATGCATCTCAGGGTCTTGAGGGAATTGGCTGATACAGTTGCCAAGCTACTTTCCAACATATTAAAAAAGTTATAGCAGACACACAAAGTCCCCAGTGACTGAAAAAAAGGAAAACATCACCCTTAGTTTCAAGAATGGTAAAAACTACCAACTAGTCAGTTTCGCCCTTGTGCCTGGTAACAACATGGAACAAATCCTCCTGTAAGCATATATATCATTTCAAGATATATGCATGACAAAGAGGTTACTAGAAATAGCTAGCATGGCTTCATAAAGGTCTAATTGTGTCTGACTCATCTAATCAGCCTGATGGGGACAGCTGTACTTGATCCGGTGGGTGTCTTCCAACCTGGTTGTTTTATGACTCTGTGATTCTGTGATGGAGTGACAATGTTGGTGGATAAAAAAGGAGCAAATTACACCACCTGCCTTGACTTCTGTAAGACCTTTGACATGATCTGATGCAAATCGGTGTTTCCAAATTGGAGGGGTATGGATTTGATGGAGGGAAAATTCAGTGGATAAGGGCCTGAGGGGCCCTGTGGCATGTCTGTTGGAGACCACACTGGCTGTCTCTGGCATGGGGAAACCCCACCCATAGGGACCATCTCTGCAGACTCCTGCTGCCAACACAGGCAAATATGTGATTCGTTAGCCGGATAGTGAATAAACTCAGTAGATGCATCCAGCCAGCAGTATTTGTTGACCTGCTCAGGCTGGAGAAATCATCACTGAATAAATGCAACTTTCAAGAATGTCTTCCTGGATGAGAAATTCAACTTTCTTTTCAGAGCTGAGTCCCTCCTTAGAAACAAGTATACGCTACTTCCAGGAATAATAATTTGGTTTTTATTGACTAGAAGGCAAAATAGAGAGTTGTGAGGAAAAAAATCCCAAGCAATCTGTATTTAAAAAAATAGTTTAATGCCCTATGATAACCTGATGCTACATAGGTGTAGTGAATTATAAATTTTTTAGTCAATACAAATTAACAAAATATTTACAGTGGGTAGGCCAGTCTGACTTACCCCCTCACAGTTTTTTCTAAACAACGAGAATCATTTCTGTATTAATTTATTTGATTTAAGAGTAAAACTCCATAGTTTATGTATGTCCTGTAAAATAAATATGTGTTCTGTCAGCAAAGGAACAGGATTTTATAGGATTCTATCATTATGATACCATTCCAGAAAAAATGATAAAAAAATAATGAGCGGAGAGTTATTCTGAACAAATTATATTCTGCAGTATTACAATTTTACCTTCTTTCCTTATTTTTAAGTGTTACTCAAAATACTTTAATTATAATTTCATGTGGATATTTTTCTTCTTGATGTTTATTGGAACATCTTGAGAATTAGATGTTAAAATTTATGTGTTCATAAAACAGGCCTTCCTTAGGCTTCCTGGCAATATCAAGAACATAAAAAGAGAGAACATAAGTGTTCTTCTGGGTTTTCAAGACCTATAGAATAATCATAAGGTGGGCATGCAGGATGACATAATGGTATTGTTTTTCTTAGAAAAGTATTTTGTCACCTAACAGCCACTTCCTCCTCCTTTGTAAAGTTCTAAAAATGCAGTCAAAGGAAAACAGATTTTTTTCTTTTTTGTCAGCAATTCTTTCTTTATGCATGCTGTTCCAATGAAGACCTGAGAAGATAGTCTAATACTTTGATTTTCTTTGTATAAAATAAAATGTTTCCCTTCTAGTTCTGTTTTCAACTTATTTTTCACAAGAATAAATTACTAGATTTTAAAGATCACATAATTTGCACTTTTACTTAGTGTAATATTAATTTAAAAATAATGAGATAGATAAGGAAGAATTTTTTTTTAAGTACGAAAAACCAAACTTCATAAACCAAAATTTTCTCTCTTCTGTAGTCAATAACAGATATAAATGGTCCACTGGAGATCCAAAATGTTGGTTCAGTGGTATTCCAGTGGAGTTTTCCTGAGAGGAAAAGAAACTTCTCCGTAAAATTTCAGTGATAAATTAAGTCTACCAGATACAATCTTACTACTCTTTGGGAAATATTAACTCATTTCTGTAGCTGAACAGACAAAGTTATACATATATATATGTATGTATTTGCATATATAACATGTTTTCTGCAATTCCCTGTGTGAGAAAAAACAACTGGTCCTTTGCTTTCTTGTAGTAAGGAAGATGGAAGGGTTCTCTTTACATCTAATATTTTTACATTACCTATATTTAAAAAATAATAGGGAGCTTTTGGAAAAGTAAATAAACAGAATCATTTTGACTACTAATTAATTGCTTTCCACAAAATTTATATGAATTACTCATTTATTTACCAAAAGTACATCTATTTCATGTGCTGAAAGTATTTTTCTCTTACTCTACCAATATACTTAATAGATAAATAGACTTTTGTGTAATATCAAAGTAGAAAATGCAATATATAATCTAGCAGAAAATTTCTGAACATCATGCACATGAATAACATTTTTTATTAAATTCTTCCATATGACAGACAACTCATGTTTAAACTAAATGAGAAATAGGAACACTCAGCAGAAAATTTAAATGGTTGACAGACTGCTCTCTGTACCCTATGTTCACAGTTAAAGGACTCACTGATGTAGTAAGCAACCATTCAATTTATATTAAATCCTTTTTTAGAGAGTCTCCTACCTGATCCTTGTCTGCGAAAGTGTTTGCATTTATTAAGTGGAATTTCATGCAGAATCACAGAATCATTAGGTTGGAAAAGACCCACAGGACCATCTAGTCCAACCATTCCTACCAATCACTAAACCATGCCCCTCAGCACCTCATCTACCTGTGCCTTAAACACCTCCAGGGAAGGTGAATCAACCGCCTCCCTGGGCAGCCTGTTACCAGTGCCCGATAACCTTTTCTGTAAATTTTTTTTCTGTTGTCCAGACTGAACCTCCCCTGGCGGACTTTGAGGCCATTCCCTCTCGTCCTGTCCCGTCTCTTGGGAGAAAAGGCCATCACCCTCCTCTCCACAACCTCCTTTCAGGTAGTTCTAGAGAGCAATGAGGTCTCCTATCAGCCTCCTCTTCTCCAGGCCAAACAACCCCAGCTCTCCCAGTCGTTCCTCATAAGGCCTGTTCTCCAGCCCCTTCACCAACTTTGTTGCTCTTCTCTGGACTCAACATCGTTCTTGTGGTGAGGGGCCCAGAACTGAACACAGGATTCAAGGAGTGGTCTCACCAATGCTGAGTACTGAGGGAGAATAACCTCCCTGGACCTGCTGGTCATGCCGTTTCTGGTGACTGAGCAACTTTGGGTATTAAATCACAATTGCATCCCACTGAAATACAAGATTCCCTCAGGGACTGAAGCCCTCTTGCACATTTTGCGTACGAGCAAGTATGAAAGCCTTTTAACTAAACAGAGATCACTTAAAGAACTTATTTGTAGAAAGAGAAATCTCTGTTAGTACGTAATAGGCAGTTAAGTCAAGGAAAATTCCAGTTCACTCAGCTGCTAGTGCTCTTCAAGCTTTGCCATAGCATCGGCATTCATTCAACAACTTCATTAATGACTTGAAGAAGACAGTATGTGACAAAATCTCCCAGTTGACAAATTATTCTAAGGGTGTTTCAGGAATACACAATTGCAGAAGGCGACCATGCTCACATACTCTTCCTAAATAAAATATACTAGTGCTAGAGTGGGAAACACAAAACTCAGCTCAGTAATAGACAACTAGTCCAGCTCAACTGGAAATTTAAAGATTAAATGACTCAATACAAAAGTGTGGACAAAGAGAAGAAAGTGAAAGCTATATGTCAATTCTTTCTTCCTCTCTTCCTACAGCTACCTTCTACAATTATATTAGTTTATTTCTTCATTGAACTTTCAGAGGAACAGACTCTCCTAGAATCTATGATAAAGCACATGGTGGACAGGAAAGTGATTTGACCTAGTCAGCATGCCTTCAACAAGAACAATTCCTGCCTGACCTACTTAGTGGCTTTCTATGATGGTGCGACCACATCAGTGGACATGGGAAAAGCAACAGATGTGATCTATCTGTACTTCTATAAAGCCTTTGACAAGGTCCCCCCAACATCCTTCTCTCTAAATTCATTCAGTGGATAAGGAATTGGTTGAATTCAAAAAGTAATGGTCAACGGCTTGATGTCCAGATGGAGATCCATGACAATTGACGTCCCTCAGGGGTCCTTACTGGAACCAGTGCTGTTTAATATTTTCATCAATGATATAGACAGCAAGATTGAGGGCACCCTTGACAGCTTTGAAGGTGACACTAAGCTGAGTGGTGCAGTTTTCACACTAGAATGATGGGATGTTATCCAGAGGGATGTGGACAAGCTGGAGAAATGGGACTGTGTGAACATCATGATGCTTGACAAGGCCAGGTGCAAGGTCCTACACTTGGGTCAGGGCAATATGCATTTTCAATACAGGATGGGGGGACTACATGATTGAGAACAGCCCTGCAGAGGACTTAGGGCGCGCTCAATGACAGAATCATAGAATCATAGAATCATAGAATAACCAGGTTGGAAGAGACGCACTGGATCATCGAGTCCAACCATTCCTATCAAACACTAAACCATGTCCCTCAGCACCTCATCCACCTGTGCCTTAACCACCTCCAGGGAAGGTGAATCAACCACCTCCCTAGGCAGCCTGTTCCAGTGCCCAATGACCCTTTCTGTGATTTTTTTTTTCCTAATGTCTAGCCTAAATCTCCCCTGGGTGAGCTTGAGGCCATTTCCTCTTGTCCTGTCCCCTGTCACTTTGGAGAAGAGGCCATTACCCTCCTCTCTACAACCTCCTTTCAAGTAGTTATAAGAGCAATGAGGTCTCCTCTCAGCCTCCTCTTCTCCAAGCTAAACAGAAACTCAATACGAGCCTGCAATGTGTACTTCCAACCCAGAAGGCCAACTGCATCCTGGGTTGCATCAAAAGAAGCATGGCCACCAGCGTAAGAGAGGTGATTCTCCCACTCTACTCTGCTGTGGTGAGACCCCACCTGGAGTACCGTGTCCAGTTCTAGATTTCCCAACATAAGAAGGATATCAAACCATTGGGATGGGTCCAGAAGAAGGCCACAAAGTTGATCAGAAGGCTGGAGAACATCTGCTATGTGGACAGGCTGAGAGACTTGGGCTTGTTCAGCCTGGAGAAGAGAAGGCTCTGGAGAGACTTTATGGCAACCTTCTAGGACCTGAAGGGGGCCTAAAAGAAAGTTGGGGAGGGACTTTTTACAAGGGCATGTAGTGATAAGAGGAGGGAGAATTACTTTAAATCGGAAGAGGGAAGATTTAGATTAGACATAGGAAGAAATTCTTCACAATGAGGGTTGTGAGGCACTGGCGCATGTTGCCCAGGGAAGTTGCACAACCCGTCTCCCTGGAGGTGTTCAAGGCCAGGTTGGATGGGGCCTTGAACAGCCTGAGCTGGTGGGAGGTGGCCCTGCCCATGTTAGGAGGGTTGGAACTAGGTGATCTTTAATGTCTCTTCCAATCAAAACATTCTGTGATTGTATGACAACTTTACATTTATCCTTATTATATCCAAATTATAATTTGTATGCAGCCAAGTGTATTCCTACATATACTTTTAAACTTTTTCTTGTGCTTCTGATTTCTCACCCCCTCTCCACACACCCGACTCCCACCTCCTCATCCATGGAGAAAGAAGAGAATTAAAAAATAAATAAATAAACCAGAAATTTAAATATTAAAAAGCTAAAAGTTATCTACATTATTTTTCTGTTAATGATTTCCTTATTTGGAAAGACATGATTTTCTGTTGAATTCCCAGGAAATACATTCACACCAATTACCCATAAAGTCATTTTTTTCTGTGCATTAGCAAGCACTATAATCTAAGTTACTTCAGATATTTCAGATATGTGTTTATTATGTTTTCTCAAACACTGAATTTTCAATGACAGTATCCCATATTTCAGAGGACAGTCAAGCTGAAAAAATCAAATTTTTAAGCAGCGCATATGGAAAATTAAGAATTTGTACATGGTTGGCTAGCATGGGGAAACTCACTCATTCAGCTCTGTGTATAATACAATGACACAACAAGATCTGCATTTAACCATCATAATTTTCTAATCAGTCATAATAACGGGTTTCATAGAAGTGTAATATGTTTGAAAATCACAAAGAGCTGCAGTCAGAATATTTTTCTGATGAAACATTTTAAATAATTTATTTTAAATGCTCCTTTAAGTATGTAGGTTTGAAGATTTCATATAATAAGATCTGATTCTTACAGTACATCTATTGTATGCACATAGAATATAGAGCATGAATAAATTATTATTGCAAGTGCATTTTGAAATTGTCTTAAATATGAGAAGTATTTTGTTAAAATTATGTCCAGCTTTGATGGTATAATTGTCTTACCCACAAATATTGATTTTTTTATTTTTTACTTACTATAACCAAAATAGTTTAAATGGATTTTCATATATTTATCTGACACTTTAATAAAAAGAACATTAGTGAAAACCTACAATTATTCAACAAAATTTTATTCCTTCTACCCCCATCTACAGAATGTCTCACTACAACTAACTCATCATTAAAATTAAGTGAGTGTATATGTGAAAGTGAATCTGTGAATCTTCAGAATTATATCTGACAAAAAAGCAAAACAGAAAAAAGGTAGCAGTCCCTAAAGATAAATCTGGCACTGAAAAAAGTAATGTTTACAACCAAAATGGCATGAGGCCAATTAATATGGTACTGCACTAGATGTAAGAGTGGATATAAATATACAAGGGGAAGAATTGTTTTATTCCATTTTGAATTAAAACCCCAAATGACACAATACTGTGAAGAACATGTTTTATATAATTACCAACACAATCTTCCACTTCATAGAAACTTTTTGTATACAAGTATTAATTAATCCTTACTGTAATGAGTTGGCAATAAATTGGGAAATTTATGTTTATGTATCTTTGAAGCACAGCAAGTTTTCATTCCCAGCAATAATACATATATATATATATATATGTGTGTGTGTGTATTCATTTAGTCAACTCTCTAGGGCACAAAGAAAGTAGACAGCCAAAAGGATAGATATATATAGATTATATAGAATCATAGAACAACCAGCTTGGAAGAGACTCACTGGATCATCGAGTCCAACCATTCCCATCAAACACTAAACCATGACCCTCAGTACCTCATCCACCCGTGCCTTAAACACCTCCAGGGAAGGTGAATCAACCTTCATCCTTCTTGTGGTGAGGGGCCCAGGGACTCACATAAGTGCCAAATTCTGTGCAAGTAGCCTGGCTGAAAAGTCCAAGGCATATTAATAACAGTATAACCTGAAAATATTGATTCAGTAATCCAGCAATGCCATGTAGTCTAATGCTAAGGCTGGACACTGACTCATGTATTTATAACTTAAGCAGCTATCAGCCATCGGCAATATAAACAGCTAAATATAGCTATACACACATCCTACAAGACAATCTTTTTCACCAAGTCATCTTGAAGAGTCTATCTGGAAAGAAAATGGCAACATTTGTGCAAAAGGCACCTCCTATGGAATCCTTTCTGCAAGAATTTTACTAACATTATTAGTCTCTTATATTGGAATAGGGAAATTGCCCTTTTCATAGTGGTAGGATCAGAATTATTACAATGTGCTTAACTTCTTGTGTCTTTTCTAGTGGAAGAAATGGTTAGAGTACATATATATGAATTTGATCACTCTCAAAACTGTATTTTCTATGACAAACATTAAAGCAGAAAACTTTTAGTACAGAACTGGTCATTAAAATGGTGATATTTTTCCTGCAAGAGGCATTAGAGGAGGTGGAATATCACTGAAATTTTAACATTTGTTCCTTAGGAAAAAAGGCCAGTTCTCCAGATCTGTGAAACACAATCTGAAGTGTCCCTTTATTGACATTATGGAAAAGAAACTGACCAAAGTTTAAAAGATGATGCTGGAATTTTCCCATTGGTTGTTTCATCTACAATAAGTTCATTTACAGCTGTAGAGCTGTAGTTGAATTTCTGTCTGCCTTCATTGTCTTTCTGGGTTCATTCTAGTTTATTTTCAATTGCAATGATTTGATAGACTGTGAGGATTTTTGTAATAGAGTAATATACAATGGAAGTAATTGATTGAGAATGTCTCAAATGATATAGGAAAGAAAAGAAGACAAGAAAAAAAAAGGATAATCACCATGCAAATTAAAATCCCTACGTTTATTACTAGCAGATCCTTCTTACTTTGCATCACAGTTCTGCAGAGAATATTGAATGACTATAGTGGGCCAAACTTGATAAAACCACACTAAATCTAAAATAAATTTAAAATAAATGTAAGTTTTTATTTATTCATTCATTTCTTTCTTTTAATACAACATGGAGTTTAAGAAAACAAAAGCTATATTGATTCATTCCTACCTCCTGTACATTGTTTGATTATGGTAGTCTAACTGCTCTTAAACTGTGCTGAGAAAAGGAGCAAGGAATAAATATAGTAAAACACCCTTCTTTTCCCCTTTTGCTGCAGTTTTTGAGAATACTTTTTAAGCTAAATAATGCTTTCTTGGCTTGAGTATTCTGGTCTACGGATGAAAGATAGAAAATCTATGTATACAAGGGAAGCCATTTCAACTTGTTGAATTTCAATGAACACTATAAATTCTTGATATATTTGTTGATGATTTTAAGATCTCCAGAGGGCTGGAACTTCAAACTTTCTGCTCCCTTTGGTTTTTCCTACTGTGTTTCTGTCTTGGGGAATCCTGTCACCTATTCACTTTCCTACTATTCCTATTGGGAAAGTCTACCTAACTACTGATGCTCATAATTATGTACCAACGCCATCACTAATTTTTACTGATGGAGCTGAATGCTTTATTTTTCAATATACCAGGGTTGAATATACTTAACCTTCTGTATTAAATGCTTATTAAATGTCAGTCTGTCTTGCCATCAGACAAAGTAAACAAATAAACCGTATCAACAAAAGGAACCTGGAGATGTTGGTCCCAGCTGCCAACAGATAAACTTGTTAACTTGATATACAAATTCTGCTTGAAATTCTGCCTTGAGTTGGTCAAGACACTGCAAGTCCAAACTGTCCCTAAGATTTGTGAAGCAAATTGTCTCTCAGGAGAATCACCCTTTTCTTTACCTCACAACTATTAGCTGAGAGTTTATGGTATCAGCATAAGAAGTCATTGTAGTACAAACTCCAATACACACAGGAGAATTTGAACACAGAAGAATTAAAAATTTGAGCTCTTGCTCCACAGAACCCTAGTTTCTCAGCACACAATTACATGTAAGTCTGGATACTAAAACAATGTAATTTCTTCAACTAAATGATAGATTTTGTAAAACCCAAAATGTTGAACTGACCCCCAATAAAAGGAAATATGTATTTTATTTCTTAGAATATAGTATTATAGTGCAGCATCCCACAGAACGCAAGCCTATATAGCTTGCTTGCATTCTGCCTTTATATTTTTTCCCTATTATGTGGAAGAGAAAATTTATTGTGATACAGAACACATTAAGAAAGAAATTCTAATTAAATTTTGGCTTAGAAAAAGACAAAGAACGAAGTTCATTTATAGTGAGACTTCCTTATAGATTTTAATTTTATGAATGACAAAAGTTTTTAATCAAGAATCATTGCTACTAAAACGACTGCAGCTGAACATTTATATTATAAAAAATGATTAAGCAAAACAGAGATTCATGATTACTTTATCTGCTTCTCAAGTACTGTAAAGACATTCCTTAAGGACACAACTTCTTAGATTGAGAGTCACAGGAAACCACCTGTGAATAGTTGATTAAATGCTTGTCTTATCCATAAATACTATATATGTCAGTGTTTGAAGACATGTATCTGATATAACTGTGCAAAAATAAACCTTTTGTTTATGCTAAATCACTTGAGACACCATTAGAAATTACAAAACAATCAAGACTACATTTCCATCAGATAATTATAAAATGATTCTTTCCCACAGGTGTTTTCCGTTGGATTACATGCTGGTCCCATCTAAGAATGATAGTACACAGCACAAAGTTATCCTTACACTTCAGAATTTTTTTTTTACAGTCATCATAGAATCACTGAATTATTTAGGTTGGAAAAGACTTTTAAGATCATCCATAAACCTGACACCATGAAATCCACCACTAAACTATGTCCCTAAACACTACACCTAGACATCTTTTAAATGCTCCCAGGGACAGTGACTCAACTTGGCAGCCTGTTCCAGTGCTTGAGGACAGAAGCAATCAGAAACAAAAATAGCTGGCCTCATCATGCATGTGATTTGAAGCTATCAGAAGTTAGGCTGTCCCACGAATTCTACATCCTTACCTGCTGGCCTGTCTGTGAACCTCATAGGAAATCATGCTCAGATCACCATACTACATTATTGTCTCACCACCATCAATTAAGTAACGCCTCTCATCCAAAACGATGAAACAGTCTTTGTATTGGTTTCTTACCGTCATTTTAGGGCCTTCTACCTGAACCCATTCTTAATTCTAAGTCAGTCAACTTCCATACGAAAACTCCACTGTTGGGGGAATGTTGGTTTCTTGGGCAATACCCCAGGTGAACTAATTCAGGTCATCTTAAACTGCTTTTTGTATGAGAATGAAAATAGACAATCACTTTTTAGAAATTCCAAAATTCTCTGCCAGCTTTGTAGATGATAAAGAGAGGTTCTGGTTGACAAGATTGCATTAGAGTGGGAGATGCCCTGGTAGTAATTAAATATTTGCACCCTTCTGCAGTATTGTTTTATCCCAATCCAGCTTGATCCCTGAAGAGGAACCCTGTGAAGCAAGAACTTTAAACTGTCCCTGAGTAGACAGGACAGAGTTCTTTCTTCCCTCAAGTCTTGGCTAACCTTCTTCTACATCTTCTTTTGACTCCACTGCAGTAGGGCCACTAAGTGTTTCCTGGTGACATAGTTTAGCAGCTCTAGGCATTTGTCTGTGGTTCACATTCACCTTTGGTCCACATGGAAAGACTTAATTTTGCCACAGACCACTCCTTTTTTTTCCAGACTGTTCCATCAAGGACTGATGATGCATTTGATGCAAATCAAAAGAATCTAGACTTTATGCAACAGAACTTTGTGAATCAAGACAAGTCTCTGTAAATAAGATGTCAAGAGCTGTATTTAAAACTGCAGACAAACTCTTCCTTTTATTTTTTCTCAGTCACTATTTTTTGAGCCATATTTTGAGACAAGTGGTTGAAACTAGTTCAAAGCCAGGGTCACAGGCTTTTACACCTGTAAAATCATTCTTCACACAAGTTCACAAGAACATGTCAAGCAGCAGTGAGAGGCTCGAGATATCTCCGTGCTCCTGAGATCAACTATGCAAACCCTCCTGAAATGATTGCATGACAGTTTATATAACGCAGACCTCCTCCTAAAAGAACACCTAGTGGGCATAAATCAGCATGATCAGCCAGCGCTAACTGCATAAAGGGAGAAACCTCTTTATTATCCATGGATATTCCTATCTTATAGGTGTTTGCATTATATTTCATTGCAGGATCCCTGGAAAGATAGACAGTGTTTTTCCACTAATTCTCTGTTTCTTCTTTTAGATCTACCTTTCCTCTCTTCTACCTGATACTTCTCTCTTTCTCTCTGCATTACCCTTTTCAGAGAGGTGTAGCATTATTTTAAACAGTTTATATATGTACGCATGTTTGCATTTGTCATGAATCAAAAAAAACCCCAAAATGTTTATAAACTGCCTTAGAATGAATAAATCACTTCAAATTAACCATATACTGTTGTTATCACTCTAATTCATTTTCAGGAACTCTGTTTTAATGAACCATATCCCCCTTCCTCTTGCAGGATGGGTGTTGAGGTCAAGACATAAGGTAAGGCAATTGGGAGATCAACTTTGAAACAGTTCCAAAGCAAGACATACATGTGAATATATAATAAGAACATGCTAGGAGTGAGGGGAGGAGGTTGTTAGATTTTTGCCTTTTTTCTGAAGCGGGAATATCTATCTTCAGTTATAAAAAGCCTCACATAATAATAATTACTTGTGAAAAGTTCTGTTAAATAGTTCTGATAAGTTGAGGCTAAGATGTGCTAGAATGCTGGATATCATTTAAAAACATGGGACAAGACAAGAAAAATATCTGGGTCTTTTTCAAATTACACTGTAAAGCATTTGCATTCAAAATCAGTAAGTGGAAATAAGAAGCAAGCATTTTTTTGTCATAATTTTCTTCTCCCTTATTTCCTTTTCTTATACTCCTTAGTACTTCTGGTTTATGTAATAATTTTAGTGCTGTCTCCTAATGTGCATCTCTGTGTATGTCTGAATTTCAAGTTTAAAGAGTATTTCTGTGCTGTCATGATAAATTTGTCATCTAGATAACTTTGCTGTGATGTTTGCAAAAGAGCATAGGATTTGTCTTCACTTCAGTTGCATGAACGTACTGATAAAACTCTTTTAACAAAAATCAATAGCAAGACTGTCAAAATAATTGACTTTTTAATTTATTAGCATAGTTCCAAGACACTCTCATCCCAAATAAAAACTCTTCTTTATGACCCAGAGCAAAATACTGTTTCCTTCAAAAGACTATATACTATGCATACTGATTGAATACAATGAGAATAAGCTGTATGGGACAATACAGGAAAATAAAGGCAGGGTATTAGTGACTGAACAACAGTATCAAAGAAGAAACAAGGTAGACGTTATTTGTTGCTCTAAATATTATTGCAATGGAAAATTTCAAGGAGTTATTGTAGGAGTATAATGGAGGACCTTTTTGAGTTTCTTTTTCCAGAAATTCCGTGCAACTGTGAGATTCATTCTCTCCACTCTGTCCTTTCCCAGTTTTGTCTTAGCCACAGACATGTTGAGAATGCACTCTCTTTCACCATCCTGGTAATTAATAAAATCACTTAATAACATGCCCAGCATCAGCATCAATAGCAATCCATTGGTGCCTAGCTTTTTTTGCTAGATTTTATATCATTGATCATTATGGTTTGAACTAAGCAGCCCCATCAGCTTTCCACCGATTTTATCATTCAGTTATGCAGCCTGTGCCTTCTCAACATGGCTATAAGGACGCTATAGAAGATTGTCCACAGCCTTTCAAAAACTGAAGATTACAACATCTACTGCCCTCCCTCTGACCACACAGCCAGTCAGTTCATCATGGAAAACAATCTGTTTT
Source organism: Piaya cayana (assembly GCA_013389865.1). NCBI lineage: Eukaryota > Metazoa > Chordata > Aves > Cuculiformes > Coccyzidae > Piaya > Piaya cayana. Next base: position 19,007 of record WAAB01008946.1, read on the forward strand.
TTCAGACATAATTTCCTTTGGTTTGACTGCACTCATTCCAACTCAGAAAATTCACTTCTTTAGCAAATACCATACTCTAGATTTTACTGTGCACTCCTTCCTGGATCTGCAGTACTCTAATTTAATTATTATTACTACTCATTCACCTTTTACAAGTGTAGATGTATTTTCTATACCTTATTCTAAATCCATGCTGAAGGGTGTTATACAAATGTTGGAATTTAAATATAGAAGAGTAGTTTCAGCAGATCACAATCCAGAAACAGGCATAAGGAAAAAAAGAGTTTCAAGACAAAGAGTGACCTGGAGACATAATGTAAAACAAATTTTCTTAAAGATAATCAAAATAATATAAAAATAAATATAAAACATTAAAAGGAGCTTTATATTTCTGTACAATTTACCATACTCATGGAGGGAGCTTAACTCCCCAAAAGGTTTGGTTGTTTGCACATATTAAACTATGACAACTAGATACTTTTATTATAATGTCAGTTGCTGAACTGAAGTATCCTAAAGCTGCTTCTACAGTCAAGAAAAAAATAAATACTTCCAGAGGTTGTCTCAGACCTAGAGCAGGCCAATCATATTAAAAGTATTGGAAAAATTCTGTTACATGATTTCATTTAATCAGTCTGTGAGACTACACAGATAATCTGGGATGAAGGCTTTTTAAATATCTGGAAGTCTGTGAAAATCCTTCAGTGAACAGATTTTAAAGCAGTCCTTTATCTGGAGACACTGTTTTTTTCCTCAAATCTCCTTTAGCAATCTAAATTTGCTGCCTTCCAGTTTAACAAAAATGTAGCTTCTATATTTATACATATTTTTTTAAAAAGAGGAAGAAGGAAAGAGAAACATATGTAGGAATAAAAACTGAAACTGTGAGAGAGCTTATAAATCATAAAAATTATGTTACCATAGCATTTTTCTTTTTCCTACATGTTCATAGTTTTGTTCTATACAGGAGAAAATTGTCTACCCTAATTAATCTATGAAGTTGCAATTATAATAAATTAAACTGGGCTACCCTTGCCCTTTGTTTCTACGTGAACTCCTCATGGTTACTGTATTAAAAATTTCTGGGGCAGGTCTCTGTTGAATAAAAATAATTATAAAACTACTTCCTATTTGCAACTTCCCAAATAATCTATAAGAGAAAGAAATTCACTATGACTTCATTCATAGAGCTGTTACTGAAATATATGGATAGTGAAGAAAAAGAAATTAGCTTTTTTTTTCCTTTCTGATAAGTTCAGTTAAAAAAAAATCAGTCTCTTGTACAACTAGTGTGTGTGGTATATGTCACAACAAACTTTGTTATAGTTAAGATTCAAATCCTTATTAAATAATAAAATCGACCAAACATTTTGGTGTTTTGTTTTGTTTATGTACAATATGCTACAGACATTATACTTCATTTTTCCTTAAAATTTCATTTCCATAAATCACACACATGAACATTCTCACAGCTATGACTATAGACTGTAGAAGTCCTGGATATTCATGGGGTAAATGAAAAATCATCATTTTTCACTGCTTTCATTCTTAAAATTTGTTATGCATGCATTACCAAGAGCAAAAAGAGAATGCATGTTCTCTTTGGGACAAAACAATGAATAAACATGGACATGGGATTTATTTTAACTAGCACAAATGGATTATTCCTGTCACTATCCCTTCAAAATATTTAGAAATCCCTCCCAGATCTGTACCTGAAGTAGTGAATGATTGTACACACGTTGCATGATTTTAACACAGGTGAAGATAGCTATGGCTCTGAAGCTTGCATGTGTTTTAAGGTGGCTAAATCTTATTCCTTTTTAGAACTGTTTAGGTATAGTTCTGCATTCTTGTTTTGGAAATAAATGCAGATTTTACAAAATAAAAGCAGAAGTGAAAAATCTACGTGACATAGAAAAACTGAATAGGAAAATGTCTTTGACAGCTACTGAAGGTTAAATAAATTAGGACTAAAAATCTGATAAGGAGATGGATACAAGAATTAAAGACAATCAGAAATCCCAAACCAAGATTCTTTTAACTGATTAGAAATACAGGCAAGACAAACAGCTGCAGTGCACGGTAGAGTAGCACAGAGAAGCAGAGAAAATCAGGAACTTGTTTTTCCTTGTCCTACACAGGACATCAAACAAATCATCACCACACTATAGCCCTAGTGAAGACCTCGGGAAAGATGTGGGACTGCTGACTCATGTCTTCTGCTTCCAGAAGCTGCTTGGAGGACTCTGGTATAAATATTGCTCACACCAGCTCATGCACGCCATTGTTCTCCCTGGCAAATATTGTCATGATAGCAACTGAACCAAATTCTATTCTAGTTACTATACTGTCAGCATTCCTATGACATTGCATATGTAAACACATTGAACATCTTGACACTCTTTAAAAAATATATTTAGCGTGTTTCTCTTTTTGTTGGTGGTTAGGCTATTGAGCAACAGCAGAAGGTCTGATATCTGCATTACCAGAAAATAAAAGTGTCTGAACAACATGAGAGCTCACTGTTTTACATTTTAGCAGCTTGCAACACCTTTAGGAACTTCCTATCAGAACTGAGTAATATTGTGTAAATGGCTGCATTTTTTTAAATTTGAAAAAATCTCTCAAACTTTCCCTCCCCATAAATGAAATCTCTTTTGAAAAACAGATATTTCTTTCAGCCCATGCTATATGTACCATATATAGCAGCATCTTATTTGTCTTCCCAGGCAAATTTGCCAATTTAATCATATCATTGTTTATTTTGATTTGAGAATTATTTCCTCCCTAGAATAAATATTGAGGTACAAAAATGCTGATTTCACTATAAAGCATGAAAGAGATATGGCCAATCTGGGAAAAAATCCAAAGTGCTTCAGACTGACTTTTCTGTCAAGCTCAGGCTTTTTTATCTAAAGCTCTCAGTCCTCAAACGCTGAGAGTCATCCTTAATGATAATGCAGGTGTAGTCTGAAAGTATTAGACTTGTGATTGGAATGCAAGATGTCAGGTCCTTTCACAGAATCACAGAATCACTAGGTTGGAAAAGACCCACAGGATCATCAAGTCCAACCATTTCATCACAACAGAAAAAAAACCTTTTTCCAATATCCACTGCTAGAAACATAATTTTGAAAATGTTTGCATTTGTTTCTCCAGCAATACTGGATATCTGTAATTCTTTCCCAGCACTACACATATTTCAGAGAAGGTGTGTATAGGGATGGAGTAGGAACACATTTTAACAAGTATTTTCCATGTAGGAAGCACTTTGAAAGTGTAATCTGCAAAACTACATGAAGATAGTAGTCAGGCATTTAAATTCTACCATTAGCAATAAAGGGGATATGAATGAGGTGTCTCCTGAGAGAAAAGATGGTCTGCTAAATTTCAGTATTTTGATTATAAATCATGCAGTCAGAAAATATTTCAGATTTTAAATGAACCTCTAGAAAAAATAACACAAAAAAAAGAGAAACTGGTTGAACCGGTTCTAAAGGAAGTATTATTATTTCTAGCTTTATAGAATAAAATTACTGCTCAATTTTGAAATTAGGAAACTGCCCAACAAATGGAAAACAAAGAAATCTCAAGTTCCATGTGAGGAAAAGATACAAAAAGAAAGTAGAGACACATGTTTCTTGGAGCACAGTTCTGAACAGTGGATTTATAGCAACTTTGGAGATATTTGTAATTGTCAGTCCCTTTCTTGTAAGCTCATGAGAAGCATTGTTGAAACTTATCCCAGGTCAGCCTTGGTAGTCACTCCTGGAAGTGGTAGCATTTATTTTGTTTGCAGACAGAAACCACTTTCAGGAAGATTTTTGCTGCTTCTGAAGTGCAACATGCATTGGGTCAGAAAGGATTCTCTTTTTCACCTAGTGGCAGGTGGGGTCAGGACATTTACTTAATGCAAAACGCAGTAGTTAGTAGAGAGCAGGTAGGGCAGGACTCAAGCCTTCCTCTGCCTGTAATGGTGCTACCATCATTCTAACTTTTGTGTTCGGACAGATTTCATGTTTGGGAAAGACTTCCTGCAGAACAAGGCTCCATGATCTAAATCTCTGTGGGCACCTGCTTGTTTCAGATACATCTATGTTCCATGTTGTGTTTTCTGTTGACTGGTTTAAGTGCAAGTGTAGGCTCCCAGTACAGTCTCCAGAGAGTTCAGTGCCTTGCTTAATCTGAATGGATCTACTAAGGCAACTGTAGAACCTCACTATATGAAGAAACACTAAACAAATGTGGGAACATAGGTCAGGCTGCCTGCCTGGGCTGAGTTTTTGTTTTCTGGCGTTGAAAACCTGAGATACTTAATTTATCTGCAGCTGACCCCTCTAGTAATAAAATACAGTGGTGCTTCTGTGTTCCTTACATGAGTTAAATAGTTTACTGGTGGAAAAAAACTAGTGATGGGTACATTTTAAAAGGTTCAGAGGTCTATTTTAGTGCCAGAAAACTGTCAAGTGTGCATATTTCTTTTCATAGTTAACCTGTGCATCACGAATAAGTATTTGAGAAGGTGATATCTAAAGGGGCAAAGTTAGATTTGTTCTTTTTTTCCTTCTTTATGACGAATACAGAAAAATATAGGAATTTTCTTGCCATTTATTTGACTTTTAAATTAGAAAATCATGTCTTTTATAGTTAGGCAACTAGCCAACCAGTGAAGTAACAATATCATAACAGTAAAAGAGTAAAATTTGAATTGCAAAGTTTAAAAGTTCCAGTCAAGAAGTTAAAATGCAGGATTTTATTGTTCGCTTATTTGTTTTCATATGCCCTAAAATAAATTTTGGAGATAAAAAAAACCTTCAGGAAAAGACTTAGTACTCCAGTTAATCATTTAAATAGGTAAAACTTTAAACCTAGTCTTCTGAATTTCATAAGAATTTCTAAGAAGCGTTAGGAGTAGCAGAGCCAATATGCACTCTTGATGTGATATATTTTCAGAATTAAAAGATGAAAAATCTTAATACCTTCTTCAAAAAATGAAGTTTTCCAAATGTGACATAAATAATTTTGGAAAGGAAAAAACCCCTAACCCCTACTTATAACTATAAACCCTTGCGAGACAAATTTCATATTCCTTGTCTACAAAATTAGATTGGAAATTTTCCTTCAACAGATTGCTATAGGGCAGACTGCAGTCACTAGACTGGCCAGATTAACTAGCGGCCAGATTAACTATCAGTCTGATTATATCTGAATGGCTCATTTTATCTTTCTGTTCCTTTTTTCCTCCATATTAGTTTTTACCCCACCTACCATTATCTCTGCCTTTCTCTGCGTTAATCTTTTCCTAAACACAGAAGCCACCTTTAATTACTGTTTGAGGGGGTTTTTTTGCCATTAGTCTCAATTTTTGTACACTCAATTTGATATTTCTCATTTACCTCAATTTGATATTTCTCTTGTAGTATTGCTAATATGTAGTTCTTGTCTTATCACATTCCCACCTCCAATATCTCCCTAACAGTCCATTTTATTATCTGTGAAGTTGACCATCTCTCATAAGTCCCCGGAACATCTATAAGATTGGCCATATGCCTTGGTACTTTTTGCAAATTCTTTGAACTTCTCAGTCTGTTACACACATGAATTTCTTAAACCAAATCCAGTAGTCCCTCATAATCTTCTCACTTACCTGAATGTCACCCCAGGGCTTAGTCATGTCTCTGTATATCTGAAGAGTTTTTAAAAACGAGAAATAAAAGACCGATTCTTACCGTTTCTGAGATGCAACCCAAAACCCATTCTGCACATTTATCTATACAAAAGGTCTAAATGTTTTTCTTCATTTATAGTACTGACATCCTTAATGATGACAGAAACAGTAACTGGAGAGGGTTCACGTTCATGTCCTGCACCCTCAACTGAACAGGAAGGAGCAGTTAGTTTTACATATACACATAGCGTTATCTGAAATCATAAGAAAAAACAAGTGTCTTGGCACACTTTCTTTGAAATTCAGAAGCCTAAACAAGTACTTTGCTTAACCATAGGTACTGCAGTGCCATTTGATACTTAGATTATCTAAGATAACGTGAAGTATTTTAAGATATCCATAGCATCACTGAGACAACAAAGGGGTTGGAACTAGCTGATCTTTAAGGTCCCTTCCAACTCGAGCTCTTCCATGATTCTATGAGTCTATCAAAGCAATTAACTAGTTACTTACACATTAAAAAAAATATTGTGTTATCCTGGGACAGTTAACTGTTCACAACAGAAGTATAGGCATAATCCAGAAAACTTTATCTCTCGCTGCTCTAGTCTTTCAACATAGAGGATGCAGCATTTATCTCTTTTTATGCTACAGAAATACTGCTCTTGTGAACAGTAGCCTATTTCCATACTGATCAGGAAACTCCCTACACTGAATAGTAATTACATTTTGGGGAACAGCACATAGACTGTAGAGGAAATCTGGATCAAACGCTGTGCAGATTTCCTCATAAAATGTGAAACACTACCCACACTTTAAAATATGGAGCCAGGTACTCCAACATATCAGCCCCTAGTATGTAAGTGTAACCACAACAGTGTGAAGTTTAGTATAGATAGTTTACCTTCAGTAACAACTAAATTAATTGTTACTCATTATCTACTAGAATGGCACTGTTGGGAACTCAGATATTCTTACTTTTGACTATTTGAATGATGGGCTTTGGTTAGCACTTGTCTGTAATAAGTATTTATGGTCTAGCAAGGTAATAAATTTAAAAAGCTGGTGGGATTTTTTTAGTTTAAATGAGATGTGTATTTCAAATGACTAGTTACAGTCTACTACTGCATCAAACACCTTTATCTATATATGTATCAGATACTTAATTAAAAAAAAAAACTCATGTAAGATGTGTATCTTTAAAAGTTCAATTACCATCCTGACAATTTTAAAGGAAAATATTTAGGATATTTTTTAATGAGACTAAATATTTAATGAAACTCATTTTCACCATCCATTTACAGAGTACTGTCTACATCAGTTTTATGAAATGCTGTGTGATTCGCAAAACACACATTCTTGGTTTGTTTTTTTTCTTTTTAGGTAATGCACACCTTTTTCTAAAGCAGTGAAATACATTTTTTTCTTCAAGACTGTGTGATTGAGGTGAGTTTGGGTTTATTTTTCATCTTTTTATCGGTTTTTACACATTATACATACTACCTGAAATTACCATATGCAGTAACAACATTAGTCACTGAGAAAATTTCAAACCCTACAGGGGAAAATATCTTTTCTGATGTTAAACAACATGAGGTAACTACTGATGCAAAAGGCAGAGTTTAGTTTTCAGTGGCACTACAAATCCAATTAAACATGAGCAAGCAGACTTCAGGGTATCTTGCACTTCTATTAGTAACAATACTATGAAGATTTTCCATGTTTTTTAGGTATTTTTCCTGCATAAAATCAATCCTATCAAGGCTCTGTTCTCCTAATACTTTTGTGATTTGAAGGGGAGAGGCAAATCCTAAATATAGTGTGCTGGCCTTTCTTTTTCCTCATCCGAGTGTTTTGTTCTGATAGTTCATTGGAAGCAAGGAGAAAGAGGGTTGTCATTATTAGTGTTTTGAGTAATCTTGGAGAAGCAGCCTTTACACTTCCCTAAATGTAGACATTTCAAAGGTGTTATAGCCTATGCAGGAAGAACATGGAGAATTGTACTCTTCACCTTCTATACACTATTATGTCATATACAACATCTTAGCCTCAACCTATCATTTTTTTACTAATCTTCTTTGCAGCTGATCAATACTTTTGTCACATTAAATAGGTAAAGTTCTGACAAGTGGCCGAGGGATGCCCCTCCGTAAGGTTATGAGGTTCAAAATGGACCTCCTTGCCTTCTAAACATCTCCTCAGAAAGGAGCAACTGGATTCCTCTCTAGTTCCACACCTGGCTGATGGTTTATGAATAAAGGATTAATTGTGTGTGTTTATATATATTTTGCCACAAGTCAGAATTTGGTTACCTGTGAGAGTCTCCCCAGAGACTGACACCCACAGGGTTAATTCTTTCCAATACCCGACAGAGAGACAATTTAGCAATGCTGAGGTGATAAGTAATTTAATTCAAGTGACAGATTAAAACAAATTTAGGATTGCCGTTGATAAATTCATATGCTGCCTTAGTGCTAAACAATTACAACCAGTTAATAATGAGCATATATATATATGTGTGTGTGTGTGTATATATATATATATGCAACAAGTAAGAATGAAAACAGGGAACATCTGATAAAGTCAGAGGCTTGCAATTCTTGCCAAAAAGGCTCTCCTTGGTGGGAGATGAAAGCTCCAGACCCATTGACCTGTCTGTCAGGTAAGGTGGTAATTTTTTCTACCCTAAATAAAGTGTTTTCAGGTGCCCATTACATACTTTTTTGAAACCCTTTGACATGTCTTGACAAGGTGGGACAAAGTCAGTCATTATGTGTTGACTTGCTTTTGGTAAAGCTACTTTTGTCTTCAGAAGCAGGACTCAGATGTTTGCCATGCCTTTGGGGCGGAAAGCTCCGTATGTGCTTTCAGGGGTGTTTCTGTTCCTAACTAAAGCAACGCCAGACTGTGAGGCTTCTGTCTACCCTGGGTGTCACATAGTTGATTTGAGCATTATGATGACCACCTACTGTATCTGTCTCACCAGATACAGTTTTTCATTGATCAAGTGGAGCAAACTTCTACTGCAAACCACTCCCTTTTGCCAAGTTCGGCATTTGCCATCCACAAGGCCGAGCAAGTCTGGTATATCATAACTTTTTAGTTCATTTGTTTTGTGATACTCTTTTCAGTGAGGAAAAGGTTGATATTTAGAACTTTCATACTTATATAGTTATTATTTATTTATTTATAATTAACATGAAGCACTGATCTAATTGTTTTAGGTAACCTCTGAACTATATTCAGAAATACAGATTTTAAAGATGTTTTTCTTAAGCTTTCATGTGATGTCACTGATTCACAAGGCTGATCAGGATTGAAAAACAGAAATGCATCAGACATTATCTAGACTAAAAGGCACTGTATAATCTTCTGCTTGTTTCAATTGAGAAACTCCGAAGATAGATCGTGGCATAGCACGCAAAATATGAATGTGGAATGAAACTGTATTTGTATAGATTTCAGTCTATATTCTTTATTTACATTAGAGTATGTGAGAAATGAAGCTGACTCACAGTTTGTGTCACCGAATTGATGGGTGTAGATGAATTCTTGTAATAACTGAAAAGAAATCCATCTAAATGCCTGTTGGCATCTCTAAGATTGTAAAAGAAAAGATATGCTGAAGTGTAGAGGGAAATATTCCTGATTCAAAATTTATCATAATATTCAAAGCCTACGTGAACTTCTTTATTAATCAGAAATGATTCTACATATTCCTAATAATTTATTGTAATATTATACAGGCAGCCGATACATCGGAGCACTCATCACATAGATATTGCCTTGCAAAAGTTATGTGGTTGCCTCTGTGTAGCCTATTAAAAAATTGTTGTACTGTATGTCTACCTTTCCCACAGCTGTATACCTTAAAAACTGTGTGAAGGAGTCCTCATTATTTTCTGTTTCTCTATCTCATTGAAACTTTAAGTTTCTTTTGGAAACAGTCTTTTTGTATATGTTAGACAATGTCTGTTTTGACAGATTCTTGTATGTTATGTGTTAAGTTTCTTTTGGGAGTTTTAACTACACAAGTATTCAATGGTTTTTTAATGCTTCTTTGTTCCTATACCATACCTAATATTCCTGGCACTTTAAAATAAGTGCATGATTTTGATCTGCACTGTCATTTTCTTCCTGGCAAATATTTTAAACTGAAAGATTTTCATACAGTGGATTTGATTGTCTCACAGTCCTTAAAATACATACTTTTTTTTTTTAATGAAGAAAAATAGTCATAAATTATTCAAAATGTTAAAAGCATTTTAATAAAGGAACTTATGAAGATTGTTTATTAGACTCTAAGGCCTCTGAGAGACACGTTTGGGTGGATGGCAGCATTGATATTGTTTTCTTAACTGTATTTGTGATAGAATCCTCTACCACTGAATCTCAAGAGAGATGGCGGAGAGTACATGTGGCAGTAATGCAGGCAACAGCACAAAATCTGGGATAAATATGTTGGTAATAGTAAATGATACAGTTAGCAATGTGAAGAGGCAGCTTTCTCCATCTTCTTGTGCATGGATAGTCCTCAAAGGAAAATCTGCAAGCTGATTCTCTGGGCATTTTTTAATTCTCACACCACTGTTTTGTAGTATTGGGAAATAAGATGTGCCCAGTAGCTTGGCATTATCCATCATCCAAATGATGTATAGTTGGGAATGGCATAGCTCTGGTGCCCAAAATTACTGTTTGACTAGAATAGAACCTGGTTTCCATTCATTAAATTCTTAAAGCATTATCTCCCACTTACTAAGCAGGTGTGTGAAGTATAAAAAAAACATGGCACCATTTCTGTGGTAGACATATTTTTTGTTGTATTATAAATCTATATAAATCACTTTCATCTCTCAGTGCGGCAGGAACAGGTGATGGTAAGACAAATTGCCAGCACATCTATTTGCAAATAAAGTCTAGCTTTATCCCCATTCAATAGGCACTATAGGAATTCAGTTAGAAGCACAAACAAAAATAGGAGAATGGGTACAGGAAACTGCAAATTCTTGTGAACAATTGCCATCAAAATAGCAGAAAATTATTAGCACAATTTTTGTGGATAAAACTATCCAACCCAATAATTTACCAACAACATTTTTTATCTTTTTGGCTTGTAACTTCAAAGATGAAGGTTATTTTACCCTGAAATATATTATTTGTTTGTACAGAAATGTACTGTAATACTTGTTGGAATCTTTGGGGTTTTGAGGGTTTTTGTGGGGTTTTTTGGTTTGGTTTGGCTTGGTTTTTTTCTATATGAACACTCACTTCTCAGCTCTGGCAGTTTGTCTGAATCCTACAGAACTACAACTTTCAGAGTCCATGTGGTTTTAGACACACTCCTGCCATGGCTACCTGCCCACAGAATAACAGTCTCAGACTGAGTGAGGTTGGAAGCAGTCTCTGGAGATCATCCCGTCCAACTACCCTGCTCTCCAGCAGGGCCAGCTACAACAGGTTGATCAGGACCACATCCAGCTAGGTTTTACATAGCTGCAAGAATAGACACATTGCATACTCTTTGGACTACCTATTCCAGTATTTGTCCATCCTCACTAGAGTTATCTTCGAACGTTTAAATGGAATTTTCTGTATTTCAGTTATGCCCATTGCTTCTTGTCCATTCTCTAGGAACCACAGACAACAGCCTGGTTCTAACTCCTTTACTCACTCCATCTTGTATTTATAAACCTTAATGAGATCTTCCATTAGCTTTCTGTGCTTGAGCTTAAACAGTCCCAGCTTTCTCAGTCTTTCCTCATATGAGAGATGTTCTAATCACTTTATCATCTTTTCTGGACTTGCTCCAGTACACCTACATCTCTCCTGTATTGGGAAGACTAGACCTGGACCTGGCACTCCAAGTATGTCTCATCAGGGCCAACCAAAGGGGAAGGATCACCTGTCTTGTAGTGCTGGCTATGCCCAAGATACTGCAAGGGCCCTGGCTTATGTGCAACGCTTTGTGCACTTCATGAGACTCCTGTCAATCTATTTCTCCAGTATATCTAGGTCCTTCTGAATGTCAGCAAAACCCTCTGATGTTATCAACCACTTCTCACGTTTATGTATCATGCGAAAATTTTAAAACTAACTTTTATAAATATTCCTACATACAAATAGTAATATTTTTGCATGACTAGTCACAACCATAAAATTGAATAGCACTTGTCTTCCACAGTGGGCAAAAGGAGCATTGTATAGCAACTTTTTGAAAACTCTGAAAGACAGTAAGAATGTAAACTGCCCTGTTCTCCTGTGTTTATTGTTAAACACCGCACTGTGAGATATTCTAATATGGATTTCTCTCCTCTAGTTCAGCAGGAGCACTTACACCAGCTATAGAGCTGTCCCAGTCTAAGTGAATTTACTCTAGAGTCTGTATAAGCACAAGTGCTCTTGGTATGTCCTTTTTCTAGCTATACAGGAAGGTATAAACTCTGTATCCAAATACAATAAAACCATAAAAATAGCACACAAAGTGGACATTTTTTTCTTTTTTTACTTCTGTACTAAATGGAAGGTTGTAAAAATAAAAGCCACATAATTTACATTTCATATTGCATTTGCACAGATGTCAAGTATTACTTCCACGTCTTTGTGTAATTTCTTGTATGAGTCACATAGGTTTTCCATACCCTGTCTCTTTCATTAATTCTTTCTGTACTGCTTTCTTGGTGGTACTTCTGTGCTCTACTTTATAGGAAGAATCTTGCTTTCCTGTGAGTTCCACAGTATAGAGATGGTATAATTGCAGGGATTGCAGCAGAGGTACTTCTGATTTTTCCTGCCACCTATCATACTTAAGCTCTGAATTTCCATTGCAAGTAAGCAATCTTCATGAGTTTGTTATATACTAAATCAGGATAACTCAAGCTAAAAAGTAGTAGATAAAAATGTTTAACAGGATTCTTAAATTATTTTTATATAATTTCTTCTTTTTACTTTCTTTCCAGAAAGGGCATGGATTAAAATAGATACTTCAACAGAGAAATAGCAAGTAGAAGTATACAAGCTAAACATAATTTCCAAAATGAAAATGCAGTTGTGTTGGGTGCTTTGGGGTGTTTTTTTTTGCCTCAGTCAGCAATTTTAATGTAATACCTGTTTTCATTTTTTGTCACCTAATTATGTAAAATGATGAGACATTAGTTTATAACTCCAGCAAATATTTTACAGTTTGGTGCCCTATAGTCATGACTTGCTATTTGTATTTTAGTGTGTGGAATACCATTTATGCACATAGTAATACCACTGGCATTGACTATCATAAGGGAAATTGGCATGTAGAGATCCAATTGATGTTTTTGACAAGTGGCTGATTTTTCAGAAGTTGATCCACAGAAGGTTTTAACAAGAGTCTAAATTTGAGCAACCTGACAAATCATATGCTCAATGTTAAGAAGATGCAAGCGAGCTTTTCTGCAGGTGAATGCTACAATATTTCTGTAGTCATACTCTGAAAGGTATTAGAATTTTTTACCTGTTTTTTCCTTTCTAGAAACAAAACATGTCTCCATTAAGTCCTTTTAAGTGCTTTCTTTTAAACCATTTTTGTAAACTCTAGCTTCTAATAAACACAAGACAATATTATTCCTTTTTGAAGCAGGAACATTAGCAATTTGAGATTTTTCCTGGTGAAAAAGACTCTGAAATATGAAATAATTCAAAGACATCAGTATATATTTAATGTGCTGGATCTAAATAAGAAAAAATACACATTTTTAGAAAAGTTTGTAACAGACATACTCACTTAAAAATTTGAAGATACTACTAGAAATTGCCTATGTTAGAAATAGATACTGGAAATTTTGTTTCTGGTACCCTTTGATTTATTTCTGATTATATATATATTTTTGCAGCTTTCTTTTGTCAATAAAGTCAGCTGAATTTAAGAAATCATAAATTCATTTCTTCAAATTTTATTGTCAGTTTTAACATTTTACAACTTGTTTTTCTTTCCCTGAAACATGCCCTAGATATCAAAGGGTGAACTGCCAATATGAAGTGTAGAAAATCACACCACCATTCCTATTAACAGCAATGGCAGTTGCACATTTAATTCCTCATTCACCACACTGAAAACTTCCCCCTCAAGAGTCATGAATGCCAAGAAATGTACCATGGGGGTGAAACCCTTGTAATGGACTATTTAACTAGATTTTGATACCTGGAGAGAAAAGAAAATGAAATTTCAAGAGCTGTATTTAACTGATAAAATACTACATGTTAAGAGCACTATAAGAAGACTATACAAGGATAAGCAGTAGTGTTAGAAAAATGGTGCTAGAAGCAGTGGTTGTACAGAAAGATAAAATACAAGGGATAAAAGGAACAGGTTGTTACCCTTGGGACTAGAAAGGAACATTAAACTGCTGAGGGCTAAACATAAAAGCAGTTATTCTTGGATCCCTGTTCATGACAGGAGAGCTCCCTGAAAGAGCTTATTTATAAAAAGAGAAGGAAAAGATGGAAAACTAGTGAAAGAAGTAAAGTAACCTGTAATGATGACCCACAAAAAAGTGGCAGATGAAATGATTCTGCTGATCTATTATAAGTATATGTTGGAAGGATAAGGGCACATAGTGGGAAAGGACTTTAACTGCAAGTAAATGTGTTAGGACGGCAAACGGGAACCAAAAGTGATGTCTCCTGCTTTTTCGGATTTTCAGTGGAATGCTAGTCCTGTCAAAGTGAAAAAGGACTTTTGTAGGCAGGATTTTGTCTCATAATTTCTTCTAGAACTTTCTTTTCTCTGCATGCTTACTGTATATTCACCCTGCATAAACTTATTTATATCAGCATGAAAACCTCTTCTTTGCAGACACATTCTTCTGTACCAGTTCCACCTTATCTCAACATTTTACTGAGTTTTACTCATTTAAAGTGGCAGTGGGAATAGTTTTCCTTAGTCTCTGATTGACTCTTCTGTTTTACAAATGTTGTTTTGCATTTACTGTTGTTAGTTGTTATATTAAAGGTTCTTTATATACAGTGATCAGGAAGTATAGGAGTTTCTTATGTATACATAGACAAAACTTATTAAAACATGTAAATTTAGGGTCAAAATCTCATGTTTAATGGACCAAAGTATGTTCTTAATTTATATCCTGAAGACTTAGTACTCACATTTAATAAGGATCTTAGTAACCAGATTAAAGGCTATTTAAAATAGAGACAGTGCCCAAAATTGAAATTATATATTCTAAGAAAAAAAAAAATCTAAAGTCATGATTGTAAAAATTTCTAATTAGCTTCTGACTTATTTTGAAGGTAGAAAAGGGTAGGGAGTACCACAGTAGTTTTGTTTTGCAGCTTGTAGGGTTTTAAATTTCCAGAGTGCCCTGAGTATCTGGAGTAAAATCATGATCAATAAAACATCCAGGTGTACACCTTCCTGTTGACTGTCAGCAGGGTAATCATATTATGTAACTTAAGGCATCTAATTTAGCTTCTTGGAGTCACCTACTGGTTCTAAAACAAACAAGGATTTCCTATTTTGGCATTCTTCATCTCACCAGAATGAAATATGTGAAGTGGATGATATGAATTACCTTACTCTGGCTTGATTGAGTAAACTTTAAAAATTTAGTAATATGCCATCAAAAACATTAAATAAGTTAACTAGGTTGCTACAATCACACTTGCCCGTTTCTGTAACAAATCTTACTTTTTGAATTGTCTTTATTGTGAAAATACATAAAAATATCTGGAATAATTTTGTTGAGGATTTTTTCTTCTTTGCTTTTTGTGACATCTTTTGGTTTTTAAGGAGTAAAATCCAGTAAAACAGTATTTTATACTTATAAGCAACCTCTTTTTTAACCCTTGTTTAGTTGTTAGAAAATTATTTTTTCCCCTAAAGAACACTTGGCTCCTCTGTGCTTCTCCCAAGACAGGTGTCTGACTTGAGGACAGGGTAGATTAATTCCAGTTTTAGGTGATAAGTTCCACGGGGTATTTTTCTAAATAAAATTCTGATTCCACTGAAGTCTCATGATTTGGGTCATTGACTTCACCTTCTGTGTTTAAAACGTGTGTTGAGCTTTGCTCTCAGTTCAAGAGTAAATACTTCCAGTTAATTCCACTGGGATCAGAAGAGAGCTTGATACCTAATTCTTTCCCTGATAGAAAATATTTTGCTCTGACAATGAAGTTTTCATCAGCAAATGATAAAGAATTCAGCTGAGCCACACAGGAATAAAAATGTTATTTTTTTTTATTTTGGCACATACTGTACAATCAGTTCCACTATTTTTGTCACAGATACAAGATAAATCATCTCTATTAGGTAATCAAGATGGAAAGCTGCTGCTGCTTGTTTTAATCAGTCCATGAAATGAAAGTGATTATAAACCACACCAGCACAATGCATGTCCACGAGCCTCTTGTAATTGGGATGATCATTTAATTGGCACATTCTACTTCCACAGGGATGTGCCATTTAAGAGGGATCTAGTTTACTCTGCAGTTACAGGGTTTGTTACATGATCTACTTTGCTAATGTTACTTACAGGGTAAAGAAAAATGAAAATGATGTGTAGACTCTTCATCTTTATTTTGTCAGCTGCTGGAACTACAGGAGCTTTGGTTCTCATACTGAGCTGAGAAAAGAAAGACAATTATGCTGTTGGGGATGAATGTACATTTTTCCACTGTGTTAAGGGATCAAAGGAAAAATCTTCAGTAGCTGCACTCTTGTGCAGTACAATTGACATAGTTATATGGCAAAAGATGAAGAGGGAGAAACACAAGTAATCTGAGGGGGAAAATGACTGAAAAATAAGTAATCTACGGTAAATACTGATTCTTGTGCATAGGTTTGGACTTATTTATTTGTTAAGAATGTAAATATAACATTACAGAAATAGCAAAATCTAATTTAAGTAAATTCCAATAGTTATGCCAAAGGTATAGTATTAGATTACTTGTTCTCGTGCTCCTAGCAAGATGAGTAAGGCTGTTAGAATAAAGAAACTTATCTCACCCATCAGCTTTCAAGCCCCAGTGAAGGGACTGGGACTTGTATCATTAATGTGACTCCAGGTAAACAGATTGTCTTCCAAGAAGCTCCCAGCTGAAAAAATTAAGATGTAGCACAGATGCATTTTCTGTTCTCAGGCCCACTTGTTCATTGTAATTTTCTTTTTTTTTAAAGAGACAAATATAAGAAAAAAGAAAAAGACCCCCAAAAATTCTTCAAGGAACTTCTTTCATCTTATTACCATCTTTGTATGAAACTGCAGTAGCTTATCATTCTATTTATGATGGAAATGAATTACAGGTAATAAAAGCTGGAATTTGGCTTATACAAAAGTTAGTTTACAAATAAGGGAAATAATCACATAGTATTTACATGTCCTCTGTGGATAACTTTTCAAACTCCTTCAACTCTTTACATTTTAATTAATGTTGTCTACAATTTTACTTTGACAAGTTAAAAGACACCTTTTTTTTCCTTAGAAATTGGTTCATGAAGAACTTATTTTCTGTGCAATCTGGATAACGATTTTGAGGAATACTCTTTTGAGAAATACTAATGGAAAATATCATAGAGGGATTTTTGGTAGGGCAAAATATTAACTTTATATTTATTTGACTGTAAAAGTAAAAATACAGTTTTCAGCTCAAACGCAAGTTAAAATCAACTCTGGAAGAAATAGAAACATGCTGGAATTAGTATGATCTTGCCAAGTATACCATGAATTTGTGATAAGATGAATTTATCTTATAAGTGCACATTTGGTATATATGTTTTAAATTTGCTTGTTAATGCTTTCAGTCCCTAATTGTCCCTGAGGCCTATTCCCAGGCTCTTGCTATAGCAACACCTTGTCATTTTGGGTCATTGATCTTCACTGGCTCCTCAGGAGCCAGACTGCTTTTCTCTTCCTCTCTGAGGGTATGTTAGTAAAGGATCCAATTCCCCATACCTCCAGTAACATCCTCTGCCCTGCCCACATTTTTAAGCCAAGAGGAAAATCCTTCTACCTCACTTCTCAGTGTCAGCTTCTATCTACGTACCAGTCACCGAGGGGACTTCCACATTACTTCTCTAATAGATTTAAAACCGATTTTACAAATTTTGTATTGTAGCAGCTCGGGCTTTAGCTGTGATGTTCATGTGGAGGTAGACGATATCTTAGCAATAGACCTTTAGTAAGTGTTATTCACATGATTTTCACCTTTGTCTAATGCATACTTAATTATAGGGTACACCACAAATCTCTGTTGTCTGGATTGTCATTCTCTTCTTCCTTCATTTCAGCTTTTCTCTGTCATTTCCCATTTGGATACATTGCCTCTTGCTTTTTAGTTTGTTTTTATTTCATTTAACTCGCTTCACTACACAGATGCTTTCCCAGCTATCAGTCTGAGGGAACATAACAGAAGATTCAGTGAGGAGGAATTGTAAAACGTGCTCGAGTGACCTTGCAGCTGTGATGTAGAAGACCACATAAATCACACTAATCATTGCCTAGTCTTGTATGCTTAAGAAGTAAAACCCTTTGTGTGTAGGTAACACAAGTTTGTGATAAACTCAGCACCATCCCAGAAAACATGCTTGAGATTCCAGTTCTGCTGTGAGAAATATGAAAACAACATGGGAAACTGCTCTGTTTTCCCCTGGTAAGCACAGGCAACGTGTCAGGCTGCACGTTTTCTAGCAAGGACAGATCTCTGTAGTACCTGTGTTTTCACTTGCATTTCGTCTGCCTGCACACTGTTTTGAACTTACCCTAGAACTCGAGGTAGTGGAAATAAATCTATTCATTTTCTTCCATGGTTTTGTGGTTGTTCTGGCACTCGGCTTGTGTTCAACTCACAGTCGTTTTGCCTGCTTCTGACATTCATTAGTAATGAAAAGATATCTATGAAGGACAAAGTCTCACAATCCATGCAATCTAAAATTCCTGGTGCTTTAACAGGAATATCATTTCAGAAATTTTGAATAACAACTGTAAATTCAATAGAATCTATGCCTACTCAGTAGCTAAAATCAAGAATTGGAAGTAGATTTATGAGAATAATGCTGTGTATATGGCCTTATAAAGAAAGAAACAAACAAGAAGACCAGAAAAATGTAAGATGAAAGAGCAGAAAACCATCATTATTGTGTCAATCTTCATTTATTTCTCAAAGTTATGTTACATGTTTATTCTCTAAATATTTTCTTTATCTTTAATGTCAGTCTTTATTTTTTCCAGGAGAAAGCTGACACAAATTGTATTTTTGAGAAATGTAGTTAGTTGCTAGTTTAATAAAAATGTCAATACTATGTAAAAAAAAGGTAAGTTGGATTGGTAACATGAAATGTTTGGCATCTTAGAGAGAGTGACTACAATATTTTTAACATTTTTTTCTCAGTTCATTAACATTAAATCAAGAAATAATTTTTGTTACTGAAATCAAGTACTAATATTTGACTAAGTAATTACAAATAATTCATCATTTAATATGGAATATCATTTCAGTTATGTTATTTTCAAATTTGTAGGAATTAAGTGGGGTCATGATTGCAAACATATCACATAAATACCTGCTCAGATTGTAATAGAACTATTGATTCGGCAGTGGTGTACAGGAGGGAAAAATGTAATTTCCTTTATGCTCTTTAACCTGTTCAAAGGTAGCTTGTCTGTTTGCACTACTTTGCATTTTTCATGAGGGTATATTTGATGTTTATTACATAGTAATTTGTTAAATACAGATTAATACACTCATATCTGTACAATAATTTTTGTATACCTATACTTTGATTTAAATCTATAGTTGGTTTTACTAGATATCTGTGATGAAGTCTTATTAGCTGTCACTGAACTTCATTATTTACTCAGGAGATGTTGTCCTCATGTTTATTCACTAAAATTCACTCTTAAACTATGAATGTAATATAAATATTTATTTATTTATTTATTTATTTAGCCAAAACAAGTAAGGTGGAGCCTGATGTGGTTTGAGTTTAAGTAGGATCAGTTTCAGTTGCTCTAAGTCATTTTATTCTCTGAAAACAAATTACATGTTTTTCATTTTCTCTCTAGAAGCGATAACACAGGGCATTGGTATGCAAAAGGACNNNNATTTATTTATTTATTTATTTATTTAGCCAAAACAAGTAAGGTGGAACCTGATGTGGTTTGAGTTTAAGTAGGATCAGTTTCTGACTCTAGTTTAGTTGCTCTAAATCATTTTATTCTCTGAAAGCAAATTACACGTTTTTCAGTTTCTCTTTAGAAGGGATAACACAGGGCACTGGTATGCAAAAGGACTAGTGTTTATACTTATTCCTATGGTAACCGAAGTCATCCTCAAGTTGGTGGGTAAAAGGGCCATACCTATAAGGAGGGGCCGAAAGGACAGGGGACCCTAAACTGACCAACAAAACATTCCATCCCATATACACAACACTTGGTATAAAATGAGAGATCACAAGGGTCCCTCGTGTCTGCTCTACAGTTTTTTTGTGGAGATGTCATTGAAGGTGGAGTGATCTCATATATTTGCACAACATTTTTACTTTCTAAGTCTTCTCTTCATCATTATCATTTAATCAAAACTGCAGTTTTAGTTTCAAACCTGCAAGACTTTCCCCTCTCATTTTTGTTTCCTCTTTTCCTGGGGTGGGATTAGCTTCCAAAACTGACCAGGTCAGGGCTAAAGTGTGGCAGAGCCACATAATAACATAAATATCAGTCCCAAATGTTTACATTTTGCAATCACTACCACATTTCTTTTTAAAGTAAAATAGAGTAACTCTCTCAGTAACTACAGATTTTCTCTTTCCCATATGTAACAAGCAAACCAACACAAAGGAAATATCTTCACAAACATTTTCAAGCTGACTCATTTTTATGTGCTACCTTCATTTTAATTTCAACAAGAGTGAAAAGAATTGAGCAGCCAAGTAAAAGAACTAATATATTTTATATTTTTAAATAATAAAGTGTTACATTAAAAAGTAAGAAATAAAAAGTACTGGATGGCTGTGCCTTGATTGACCTTGATGTTGCAAATTGAAGAGACAAATCAAAGAAACAGAAGAAAGAAATGAAATACTGAATTAGAGATTGCTTCACAAACCCCTTATAAGAGAGGGGTAGTTGTTCATGCCATAAAACAATAATCATAACACTGTTAAATATTTGAGATAAACTTTGTAGCTGATATGTTCTTTCAATGTACTTATTTTCTTTTGTAAATTCCTTGGTCAGTTTGCTTAAGGGAAAACAGAATAAGCAAATTCTATCCCACGATTTTATACTGACAGCTCCTTTTCTATTCAAGCCATTAACAAGTTTTGAAGTTAAGATTTCATTATGGTATATTCCTTGTCAGCTGCAATAATGTTGTTATACACATTCTTAATTTTTTAGTAGACTGAGTAAAGGTTTCCCTCTAAATAAGGCAGGAATAGAGTAGTTCAATAAAAAAGCTGTCAATTGTCTATCACTGTTCATACCAGCAAGACAAAGCCTTTCAGTATCCTCTGGGATTTCCAATGTAGCAGTATTTTCCAACCTGAAAACATATCTATTAACTGCTATAGCTCTGCTAGAACCCAAGATCAGTAATGTTTGAGAGCAAATCCCAATCTGGTGAATTTCAATGTAGCCAGAATTTGCTCAACTGTCTAGATTATCAGATAATTTGATTTCACTTTTCTTATGGAATACAGGCAAGGAAAAAAGATTGAATATTTTTACTTGAAGGAAATTGGGTAGGTAGATAACAGAGGAAAATGTTCTTAGTGTTGGAGATATCCACTGTCATATTCCAGACACAATGCATGGGTGTGCTAGAACTCCACTTACAGAAGTAAGAAAAGAAATATTGGGAATAAACAAATCTTTATCTGTCTTCTCAGTAATAATGATCTTATAGGATAAGAAATGTTTTGATTTTTCCTGTTACTGTGTGATCTAGAGATCGAACACAGAAAATGTCAGCTCAGTCGATTAAATTCTGGTAAAATAATAATCAAATCAAAATGCATTCTACAGCTGAAGACGGAAAAAGCCTCCACCACCTCTCTCACCAGCTCCACAGGCTGAACCCTTAATGCCTGTCTTACAGCACCGGTAGCTGCTCCAGCCACAGCCTTGTTGGTAACAGTGTTCCTCTGTCCAGCCCCTGTTTTCTAATCATGAGATTCCCCCTAATCCCACTCAGGTAGGCTTCCTCTCGGAGGCATGTTCTCTAACTTAGCACATTATCACATTGGGTTAAACTTCCTGCTGAAAATATTTACATCCTTTCAGTAGTTGGGCATAAGGAAGAAAAGGTTTGCAGCGAGGGTGGTGAGACTTGAACAGGTTGCTCAGAGAAGTTGTGGATGCTCCCACATTTACAGTGATCAAGGTCAGGTTGGAGAGGGTTTTGGGCAACTTGATCTAGTGAAAGATGTCCTCTCTGTCCATGGACTAGATGATCCCTGAAGGATCCTTCCATCCCAAACCATTCTGTGATTCTGTGAATATGAAATGGGACCATTCACAGTCATTTACTGTCTCTGTTACAGAATACATACTACAATTTGTTTAAAAAAGAGGAAGCTGTGATTTCATGTATTTTTCAATTGTGGGTGAAATTACTGAGCTTCAACCTAAGAAAATTCTTCAAAAGCAAATTGAGAATCTGGAAGCATTGAAAGGGTCAATATAAAACCTGAATCCTTGAAGTCTGTTGCCATCTGGAAGGGATGGTTTATTCATCTCAAGTATTGCTCCCTTTCTCTTTAATATCCTCTAAATGATAGAAAAATTCAGATTTTATGTAGATTTATCAATGATCAAAATTAGTTCTAGACCATGCTTTTTCACTGTTGCTAATAAACTATGACTATTTTTTTGCTTGTTGTTTTTTTTATGTTCTGGTAGATTAATGATTGGAGAACTGTGTTCAATGATTGGAATTTGCCAACCTGTATTGTACAGAGATGTACCAGTTGAATTGACTTTTACTGCAACAGTTTCCAGAAGGTTTTTAGTAGTTTTATTGACATCAGGGAATTTGGGGTTCTGGCAGACACCAGGTCTCAAGCTGAAATGAATAGAATTTTGTCAGCTTTTTTTGTTGTTGATGCATTTCTCCCAGCCACCAGTTTTGATTTTGAAAATTAAGTTGTAGCTTGGAACTATCCTTGACTAGCAAAAAAAAAAAATTAAAAAAAAAAATTCCTGAACTTTGGAAAAATCATCAAGAAACTATAGCAAAACTGCAAGTTGCAATCACTATTTCTAAATAATAACTAGAGTGAGCAATAAAACCTTGCAAAAGAAGTACCTATATTTTATGTTTATTCATTTAGAAGTTGTGGTTTACTGTCCCTCAGAACAAACATGACCAAATAACAATGCTTTGTTTGCTTCTCCACTAGATATGAATAAGCTGAACATTCCTCTAAAATAAGCACCAGAGAGAACAGATCCCCATTTCTACACTTATCATACATATTCATACTTTTTTATACTCAGTTAAAATTCAGAGCTTCATAAGGCTTTCATACCATGGAATAACAGTAAAGGAGGGTCTAAATTTAATGCACACTAAAGATCTTTATATGTGTCATTAGATATTAATTCATGGACATGTATCACTTTCACCTTCAACAACTAACATCTTTCCCTTGATTCTTGGCCTTGTCCCTAATATTTTTATTTCTATGGTCCTTTTGATTACTCTTTGAAAGGAAAATACTTCTATCCACCGCAGCTTTGAATGAGGTCATACACAGAGGGGAAAAGGAAGAATTAGCACTCAGGAATTCTATAATTTTCAGAACCTTGGCTAAAAGGAAGAGCAGTTTTCATGACTTGAAGGAATCTTTGGAAATGTAGTATAACTGCCTGTCATTTCATGTGGAATTTCAGATGTAGATTTACCGTGGTGGAAAGCACTCAAGGAAGATCTGATTTTCCATGTGTTACCATCTTCTACTTGCTCACTCTAGTTCTAGAAACTCGTTCTTTCCTACTAGATCAATGTGATTCCTTCTGACTGACCATCCTTCTTCTCCGATGCAGTGGACTGAATACATTCTAATAAATGGTGTATTCAAGAGCTAAATTAAAACTATTCCATGAAGAAAAATCAAATAAGGGCAGCAAGAAAGACTGACTAAGAGGCTTAATAATCTCAGCATAAGCTTCTACTTTAATATTATGAGGATTAATGAGACTCCTGGATATAGAAAAGTAGGAGTAAAACTTATACACAGGGAAATACTCCTACTTTGGTAATTTTGTGGCACTGATATGGTACACATTGGGATACTAAGTTGTGCGTGATTTTTATGCTTGTTCTTTAAAGTATGGAATATCAGAATGATTTATAAATATTACAAAAGTAAAGGTGTTCAGACTGGAAAATAAATCTTATGAAGTAAGTCTTAATAAGTTTGACTTTATCAAACAGAACTTCAAGAGGTGACTCAACCATTAAACAGAGGAACACGTGACAAAAAGTATTAGTGGATAGAAGTTCTTCACAGCTGGTAAAAAGCATGTAAAAAGATCCAGGGACTGAAAATTAAAATTAGACAAAATCGACCTTGAAATGAGATGCAATTTCCTAGCTGTGAGGCAATTAGATTTTAAATAGAGGGCTAGGTAGCTGGTGTTACTTTAATCTGAAATCCTCCTAGAAGAGATAACATTACAGGCCTTGATTTCACACCTTGGTTGTGATCATCTCCTGGTCTTCAGCTGTGCATGGCTGTCTCTATGAATCAGATATTCACTAATTTGCATAAATTAAATGACTGTAAATAAATTTACTGTTTAAAGGTTTCTTCTAGTTGTGTGTAAGACTGAGAAATTATTTTTCTCTGGATGCAAAGTCGGTTAAATAGATCTTAATTTTTGTTACTTTCTCCATCTCCTTTCATAGCAGGGATTAGTCACTATCAGAGAAAGCATTTGCCAGAGATAACTAATATGTGAGATTAGGTAGACAAACCTGCCTCTTAGAAACTCAATCTATTTTACATACTCATGCTCATGTTAATCTGTTGGTCTATCGTTGTGAATGGCTTTTTTAGTTGTGATTAAGAAGTTGTCTGCTACAGTGAATCTGTATTGCTGGGTAGGGTAATTTTGACATTTGTTGTATAAATGAAATGTTTTCATAGAAAGATTCTAGGGGATTGGTGGCACCTTGATATTTCATTTGATCTTCAGAATACAGTAGCTACTTTTTCTAAAACTATATAAAGCGGTCGTTCAAATGCAAGCACATTAAACACCTTGGTATGCAGGAAGTCAGTGGGACTTTATATATAGAACAATAGCTTAGCTGATCTAAAACCACAATGTAATGAAGTTTTATGAACTATGAATACAATGCTTAAAATTTAGACTCAGTCTGATGTACAACTTCTGTTACTTGAATGAATTGAATGTTCAAAATACGCTGATAATCCAAAATTAATACAATAATTGTACATATATTGTGTATTGAAAGAATAATAATGCACAGATAGGCAGATAAATTATGCAGAAGCTATCAAATCAATAATGGAAAAAAGTCCAATTCCATTAATTAAAATACTTTATTTTATTTTGGTTTGATTCGGGGTTTTTTTGGTTTGTTTTTGTTTGGATAATTGTAAGTAACAGAAAAAAGTGTGGAAATCAAAGGATAATCGGTCTAGACTTAAGCAAGGATTTTTTGAATCTGCTGAGAATTTCTTTTGTAATGAACTTTTGACTCCTAGAAAGACTGTAAAATTATGCTAGAAATATTTCGCTGAGTTTTTTCCAAGACATAATGAAGCCTTTACAAATGTCTTCTGTATAGACATTGACTTCTCATAGGTAACTCTTGGTTCATCATAGTTTTAAATGTTGGCAAGCATGCACTTCACAGTGTGCTAATTTTAGTTCTGTAATGGTTTCGAGTTAAAACTCTCCCCCAGACCACCACAGTAAATCGCAGCCACTCTCCCTTCCCCCCAGACCCTGCTGTACAAATCCAGGAGAAGGTAAGAGAGGCTGAGAATACAAAGAAAAACAAAACAGGCAAAGGCTAAGTGAATATATATAATGTATTAACACTAATATGTAACTAACATACTACATTGGTGGTTCAGTGGTAGAATTCTCTACTACATATACAATAATCGGAAAATAAGTGAACCCCCCCAGAAATAAACAGTGTTTCCCGGAGAGAAGATAGGGAGAAAATCCCTCCCCCTATCACAGAGAAAATTAACAATTCAGAAGACAGATTATTTTAAGCTAACAAGAGAAAATAAATCATTACGCTCCTCAGATAGCAGAATATGCCGCTCCAGTCTGGACAGAAAGAGCAGGGGAAGATGGCTCCCTCGGTCCCCGGAAAAGGAGGAGAGTCACCACCCCCACAATGCCCTTTTAGTTACGTAGAAAAAGTTGTGTGGGATACCTGGGAATTGTAGGTTTTTTTCAGCCACAATCTGGCTGTTTTTTTTAAAAGGGCCAAAAAGAAAAATCAAACTATGACAAGTTCATAAACTCATTGCCATTAGGCCCTCAGGCTTACTCTTCATCTGGAGCTTGAAGAGTTCTGTTAGCACTGCTAAAAGGTTCTGAAAAATATAAAAAACATCAAAGTATACAAGTGGATGAAAATATAACTTCATAAAAGAATTGTTCATATTTATTATCAAGAATGCTTTTTGATTGTGTTTTTTTTTTCTTTATATTATCAATTCGAGGCTATTGAGACAGACTTACATATCAGAAAACAATGCAAAAGAAGAGAGAATGTTGTATATGAATTGCTACTAAACTGCATCCCTTTACTTCACGGAGGTGTGAGGTACAAAATCTCAAATTATTCATTACAGAAACTACGGGGATTACCTCAGATAGAGAATTTAAATGCAATTACCTAATTTATAGTTAACATACCTTTCCTGCATTTCAGAAGTGAAGAGGATAGCAAACTACTTTAGCTGGAGCTGTAAGCTTATTCTGTTAAGTCCCTCTAAAGTGAGAGAAGAAGGAAGGAAAAGAGCTGAAATTATTCACGTTGTTCTTACAATGAGAACTTCTGACCACCTATAATTTCTGTAAAAATCTCTTTTGGTTTCAAGAGAACATTTGAAACCTGTAAAGTAGGTTATTTTTCTTCCACCATTGAGGAAGTGAGCTGCATATTTATCCAGGAAATCTCACAAGAAGAAATAAAGGAGTTCAAGGGATAATGAAGGGATGTACCCTGAAAAAGACTGAGAATTAGGTGAAAAATTACATTGAATTTAAAATCATTGGAAAGAAGAAAAACCATAAATTTTAATCTGGAAGCATTCACCAATATCGCAATATCTACCAAGTGATGAAGATAGTCCATCATAAATTAGATATTTTTATCTTGAGAAAGAAAGAGGAAAGCAAAACAGGTACCAAACAATTTGTTGAAATTCCAGCCTCTTATTGTTATGTAAGTATGCTGAAGAAAGCAGAAGGAGGACTGGGTTTGATTCTAATTCCTCTAAAGAATTAGGAGATCAGAAATACCCTGAATCTTAACACAAATTTTATAGATCTATCATGGCTTAAAAATTTAGAAATTCCCTCTATTTCCTTCTCTGTTCTCCATCAGAATGACATCTTTAGCTTTACTGCATTGACAGTAATAGCTACAGAAAAGTAAGTTACCTCAAAAAAAAGCAACAAAGGAGAAATGTGCTTGACCTAGAAGTGATAGACAGCCAAGAGACTGAATTAATTCTAGATCTAAAAATGAAAGCAACAACCTATGAACACAGGTGATAAAACCCAACAGAAGAGCGTGACTTCATCTACAGCAAAGAAAAATGAAAGGAGTACAAACTGACAAATATATCTCACCTCTGGTGGCAGCTGTGGGGGCAGAAAGCCAGGCAGGAGATATGCAAGGTTTGTCACTTAGAGATGCTCACCCTGACAGATACTTAAATATTCCTTTCCATTTGAAAATCCCTGGTCCTGTCCTATTGTAGGTATGTGAAAAAGTTTACAAGCTTCCCTGTATTTATGGGAAGCACCCAGAACTGAATGAAAAGGGAGAACCTTTCAAATCAGTTGATCACTAAGAATAAGATTATTTCATAGTCAAGGTATAGATTCAGCTCAAAGAGAAACCACCTAACAGCTAAACACTCAAATGCACTGTGTGACCTTGGGATTATAAGGAAAGGTTATGCTCTTCCAAAGAGAAACGGTAATAGAGTTGCTCTCAGGAGGAAGCTGATAAAAGTGTGCTAGAGAACTAATAAAGCAGTGCTGTGCAGAGACTTTCTGTTGTAGAAATCATCCTTAAAAAAGCCTTTTTTTTTGGAAAGTCTGAGGAGAATATAGCTGTGTATTCTCATTGCAATAATTTCATGAAAGGAAAATGTAGGGTGGATCTCAAGGGCTATTCAATCATGTTTTTTTTATACGCACTGAAATTGTTACACTTGGTGTAAGCTCATAAAATAATGTATACATTTGGGAATGATGGTGCATTGTACTTGAGATGTAGGTTATTTGCCTGTGTCTCACAGGAATCAGGTGACAATTAAAGAACCCCTTGAGCATCTAAGCATCTCAGACAGTTTGGAGCTCTCTCTTAAATTTTCTTTATACACAACCAGCAGTTTGAGCCCGAATTATTTACACTGGATAGGGAAACAACAGGAAGGATATACAAGAAAAAAGTCTTTTATAAACATGGATTCTTGAACTGCACAGGGAGACCTTACGGGGAAGACTGTATTTGCCCAGGGGGAGTTCATTACTATGATGACAGAAGATGGATCCAATAGGTATACATACTCTTCCAGAGAGAAATTAAGTCTGAAATCAAATAGCTGCTCTTATCAACCTCCATACAAAGCATTAAGAAATTAAAATAGCAGTAAATTTTGCATTGCTGCAATGAGGTTTCATTTGAACTGATTATTAGAATGGCTTTCTCAAAAAAGTGTCTTCTCAAGACAAATAACCCCTAGCTATAAGGAGCCTTAGTCTGATCAACAACAAGGTATATACACTCAGTCTTCTCTAATAACTTATGTGTTCATTGACCCCTCTAAGGAAAACTTAACTACTAAATACCTTTATGGACAGGGGCCATGGAGATTTAACATCTTGTTTTAAATCTAAACCCCCTCTTCCTGCTTGTATGTGCATTTTGTCCAGCTATAAATTGCCTTTAGGTCTCTGAGGTCTTTATTTACAAAAGACATTTTCTGGTTAAGCAAAAATTTCTCAGCATCCACATAAAACCAATTTACAAGAAATTCTATTTTTTCTTGAAAGGAAGGTAATAACATTTGTCCTGTGGGTCTTAACTACTAGAAGTTGCTGAATCTGGTACACCAGCAGAGGCAAGGCTACCACAGCTCCATGCCCCCAGGTACAGCTAGCAGTGTAGCTAACTGTGTGTTCCCAGCAGGTTTGTGTGTGTATATATATAATACATATATATATATATATATACACACGAACACAGAGTACATATACACGTGGTTGGCTCCACGGATCAGCACAGACAGAAAACACAGCACTTGCTCAGATGCAGACAGCACCACCAGCTTCATGCTGTTCCTTTCTCTTAGCATAAAAACCTATTGGCACAATATATCTACATATATGCAAATATGTACAATATGAATGCTTTCAGTAACTGGCCTTAAAGACCCAGCAGGTGCCCCCTGGATCTCTTGGTCTCCCAGTTGCATGGCCTCATGTAAACAAGTCTCTCCAGTAGTTGACCTAAGACAATGGATTCAGAAGGAGCTGGACCCCAGATCCCATGGACTCTGCGCTCACTGGCTTGAGTATCCTGGTCCCTCCAGTAGTCAAATGCAGATCTTGTAGTCTCTATAGTATCCAGTCCATAATTAAGGCATCTCCAGTACTGGGCTCCTAAGTCTCTTAGCCAGCTCATTGGACACTTCAGTCTTAGGTTTCTTAGCACTCACATATTGACACAAGCATCCACCCCATGCACATGGACCCTGGTCTTTCCAGTTACTGACCCCCAGGCCCATGGACCCCCTGGCACACAGTCCATGTCAGTACTCAGACCTGGAGACACACACATACTGGCATGGGATAGAGTCCCTCACCAAGGAAATGACTTAGAAATGGAGTTTAATGAGAAGAGGACAAACAGTGATGCTGGTTCAGGGCACTGTCAGTCACACATACTGATCAGCAACTGTTAACATGTGACCAGTCCCCTTTATCCCCTTATCCCTTTACTTTCCTGTGCCTGTTCCTTCCCAAATGACCTTGATCCCTCTCTTCCTCCACTTCTCTTCCTCCAGCTTCAATTTCTCCCCTAAACATCCCATGACCAGTCTTCTTCAGTCTTCCAGTGCTGTAACTTATAACACTATGGAGTGACCCCTCACAGCCTCTGAGATGTCTGAAAGCTGTCTCTGATGGCTCCTAATGTGAGGCGGCCCTGAGACCCAGGGATCCATTGGGGGCCCAGGGCAGGGGTTTATAACCCTAGCTGGGGCACTGGGAGGCCCTTGCCCAGCACTGGGACCATGTTCTCCTTCATGTCTATAGAGACAAGCTCTTTTCACATACATAACATTAGTCACAGTGATGGGACCAGTGAACCATTTGTTAATGTCCCTAAATAACACTGTTAAGAAAAAAAATAAGCATGTACTTTTGTGGTAACTGACTTGATCTGGATTCAGGATACATAGCTAGTTGGTATATCATAATCCAGATTCCCTTACTTGCTATATATAACTTTTTTCCCTTATAAGTATAATAAATTAATGGAATATTCTTTATGTGAGTAGTTTGGGGGATTCTATTCAAGCTTTCATAGTTCTGGAGTGAAGATTTTTTTTTTTTTCACTAAGCTCCTTGAGAAAACTACTTCTGAAAGTTTTCAGAAGCAAATGCTTATTTTTCCTAAACTATAAAGCTAAGACAGTATTTATAGTGTGTTTTTCATTACACTGTTTCTTACATTTTTTTAGTAGTCTAGAGATTAAAGCACACACTAGAACTAAGATATGATCACAAAATTGAGACTACAAAAGAATTCTCCAAGAGTTTTGGGGAGGCTGAAATCAAATCTGAATACCCTTACTAACTGCAGAAGAATATTTTTATACAAGCGGGTATTTACACAGACACTCTGTGTCATATTCTGGCTTTAGAAATGCCTATGCAAGTGAAAGACTGGTAATAGCACTATCTCTGTTGGTGTACAGCCTATAACATTCCCAGAACAAAGGCTTCACTTCCATCTACTATCTACTGTGTCCAGTTCTGGGCCCCNAATTTCTGACTGGCATATACGGTGAACAAAGTTGTATGTCTTTATGCATTCTCTGACTATGATAAA
>WAAB01008947.1:8169-20590 GCA_013389865.1 Piaya cayana
GTGGAGTACAGGCTGCTAGGTAATAGCATTTCACTTTGTGCATCCTCTCCACCTTCTTCCAATCCCTGAACTAACGAGTTTGGCCTATTCACGGCATCAAAAATAAAGGGAGCGTTATCTTGAAAGTTAGAATGCAGCTGTAAGAATAACTGGGCATAAAAAAGCACAGAATTGGATGAAGGCAAATTTCGAAAAGGTACAGCGGGATGAGAATAACAGAGTTTAGGACCCACCGTGCCCGCCCCTGCGGGTTAATCGCCGAGCAGCGGGGCCATAGCGCACTCGCAGCCACTGACCAGCGCGCTTTGAGACTCGCCCCGACAGGACCGCGACCGCCCCGCCCGGGCACCGGAACCGGAAGCTCTGCCGCCCCGACCGGAAGCACCCGCCGCTGTGGTGACCATGGCTGACGAGGAGGAGGACGGGCCCGTGAGCGGCTGGGCGGGGGAACGGGGAGAGGGAGAAGGGAGGGAGGGAGGAGAGGGAGAAGGAAAATGAGAAAGGAGGAGGGGAAGGGGGTTAGGGGAGAAGGGAAGAGGGAGAAAGGAAGGGAAGGGAGAAAGGAAGGGACGAGAAAGGAGAAATGGGGGGAATGGAAAATGGGAGAGAGAAGGGAATGGGGAAGGGAAGGCACAAGGGTAGTGAAGAGGGGGAAGGGAAAGGAAGGAGAAGGGATCCCCCTCCCTTAGCCTGGGTGCTGACAGCAGCCTCTCCTTCGTTGTGCCCATCTAGTTTGAAGAAGATGCAGAAGAAGCGGGTGGGGGCCTGGACGGTGGGCAAGGGAAGAGGAAGAGGCTGTTCTCCAAAGAACGTGAGTTGAGGTCTACCAGACCCTCCTGCCCAGTGCTGATGGAGCACTCACTGCAGGGCTCCCCGTGGCTCTACAGGACCATGTCCTTCCCCTCAAAACACAGCTCAGCCTCTGAGGAGACAGCTATGGAATTCCAAATCCAAGTTTTCCTTATCAAAACAGCAGCTTTCATTCTGGACCCTGGCTGAAAGTACAGAAAGCTGTTGTGTAGACTCCCCTAAAAGTATTACTAATGCATCCTCTAAGTCTAGCTGGGCTGGAAGTCAGGCACACTGTCCAGCAGTGTGTGGTAGGCCAAACGCATGTTAAAAAGTCTGTCATCAGATGAGCTTTTCTGTATGTACAGCACTGGGCTTTTGCTGGCTTCTGTCTACCTGCTTCTCTCCACTGTGTTTGCTCAAGCACTGTCCTGCCCAACAGCCCATTGTGCCATCCCGGGGCATGACTGAGGCCTGTGCGCTCTAACTGGATGCTGCTGACAGTGCTGAATGAGTGAAAGAAGACTCACGCTGAGCGTTTCTTTCTGCAGTAAGATGCATGATGTACGGATTTGGGGATGACCAGAACCCTTACACAGAATCAGTGGACATTCTTGAGGACCTGGTAATAGAGTTTATCACAGAAATGGTAAGTCAGCTCTTAGCAGCACTGTCAATACATCCCCACTACAACTTCACTCTTCTGAAGGTTAATACCGCTGACTGAAACACTGCATTATCCTAGGCCCCAAACTCTGATTCTAGTAGGAGCAAGCTACACTTAAGACTTTGCTTTTCCAAGATTAAGGAAAAATTCAGGCATCTTGCTTTATGTGTATTCAGAACAATGTCTGAAACCCCTAAGTAGCAGTTAGGTTAGTATTGGTAGGGGGGACATACACAGCTGACTTTGGGACATGGCATCACTCTATGTGCAGCTGACAAAAGGCAAGGCTCGGCTTTGAAAGTCCATTGACTTTTTGTGTACTCCCAGTATCCTTACACAGATGGGAACACAGCTCTGTGCTACAAAAGAAATGCAGTCTTCTGGGGCCTGACACCATCACTCTGCCAGACATCTGCAAACTGTCTGAAAGTTTGGTTTGGTTCTTTTTGAAAAAAAATTATTGATACTGTTTGTGGATCTCCTTTC
The DNA here is from genome assembly GCA_013389865.1 of Piaya cayana. Taxonomy (NCBI): domain Eukaryota; kingdom Metazoa; phylum Chordata; class Aves; order Cuculiformes; family Coccyzidae; genus Piaya; species Piaya cayana. Next base: position 10,112 of record WAAB01008947.1, read on the forward strand.
TTTTAAAAGATTGGCCTTGCCTTCTCTCATTAAAACTCCCTAAACTCTCGTGTGATACAGGTACTTCGCACTGCTTCCAAGTTCTGCCTGATGCTGTTCATCTCCAAGCAGTCTGTAGGCTGGGTGTCCCACATGTAATCTGGCTTTAGTTTTGATGCCATTACTGTTATATCTATGTAGGGATAAATACAGGGTACATGTGACAGGCAGCTGAAAACAACAATAAGTCCACGGTTTACGAGGAAGTTCTTTCATGATTAGGATGGTGGTGTCCGGATCATGCAATTGCTTACTTTTTAAATTATAAAATGACAGGAGGTAAAGTGGAATTGAAAGCTTAAAAAAACCCTATGGCGCAAAGGAACTCTGCTGACTTTCCTCTTTTCCTCTAACAGACGCACAAGGCCATGTCAATTGGGAGGCAGGGTCGTGTGCAGGTTGAGGACATTGTCTTTCTAATCCGGAAGGACCCCAGGAAGTTTGCCAGAGTTAAAGACCTCCTAACTATGAATGAAGAACTGAAACGAGCCAGAAAGGCCTTTGATGAAGCAAACTATGGATCTTGATTTTGTGCACTGGCTGCACTGGGGCATTACCTGGGCGTCTGCTGCTCAAAAGGAAATAAAATCATCTCTATGATTTGGAGGAGTTATTCAAGATGGAGATCACTGCTGGGATGTTGGCTCTCACTCCCAGCCTGTTCTGAACAGTATTCAAGCAGCTGAATGTTATCTGATTGTGTGTAGTATACTTGCGTACTTTCATACCAGTTTATGAAATGAGAAGAGAGCTTTAAAGACTTATGTAATGGCAGAAAGTCTGTTTGAAGTAGGGCTGTGTTGTGTCAGTTATCTAGAGGACTAATGGTGGGTGATGGTCTACAACTACTTCTATTATTACTGGGTATTCCTGTGACAGGAAACCTAGAAAATGGATCTTGGTCAACTGGACAAAGTCTTCAAGGCCAAACTACTATACAAGTTCTACTCTTTGCTCTGTATACGCTCTTTGAATAAAACATTTTTTTAAGTTTGTGCCCACCCCTCATAAGTAAACTTACATTCATCCATTNCTGGACGGTGGGCAAGGGAAGAGGAAGAGGCTGTTCTCCAAAGAACGTGAGTTGAGGTCTACCAGACCCTCCTGCCCAGTGCTGATGGAGCACTCACTGCAGGGCTCCCCGTGGCTCTACAGGACCATGTCCTTCCCCTCAAAACACAGCTCAGCCTCTGAGGAGACAGCTATGGAATTCCAAATCCAAGTTTTCCTTATCAAAACAGCAGCTTTCATTCTGGACCCTGGCTGAAAGTACAGAAAGCTGTTGTGTAGACTCCCCTAAAAGTATTACTAATGCATCCTCTAAATCTAGCTGGGCTGGAAGTCAGGCACACTGTCCAGCAGTGTGTGGTAGGCCAAACGCATGTTAAAAAGTCTGTCATCAGATGAGCTTTTCTGTATGTACAGCACTGGGCTTTTGCTGGCTTCTGTCTACCTGCTTCTCTCCACTGTGTTTGCTCAAGCACTGTCCTGCCCAACAGCCCATTGTGCCATCCCGGGGCATGACTGAGGCCTGTGAGCCCTAACTGGATGCTTGCTGCTGACAGTGCTGAATGAGTGAAAGAAGACTCACACTGAGCGTTTCTTTCTGCAGTAAGATGCATGATGTACGGATTTGGGGATGACCAGAACCCTTACACAGAATCAGTGGACATTCTTGAGGACCTGGTAATAGAGTTTATCACAGAAATGGTAAGTCAGCTCTTAGCAGCACTGTCAATACATCCCCACTACAACTTCAGTCTTCTGAAGGTTAATACCGCTGACTGAAACACTGCATTATCCTAGGCCCCAAACTCTGATTCTAGTAGGAGAAAGCTACACTTAAGACTTTGCTTTTCCAAGATTAAGGAAAAATTCAGGCATCTTGCTTTATGTGTATTCAGAACAATGTCTGAAACCCCTAAGTAGCAGTTAGGTTAGTATTGGTAGGGGGGACATACACAGCTGACTTTGGGACATGGCATCACTCTATGTGCAGCTGACAAAAGGCAAGGCTCGGCTTTGAAAGTCCATTGACTTTTTGTGTACTCCCAGTATCCTTACACAGATGGGAACACAGCTCTGTGCTACAAAAGAAATGCAGTCTTCTGGGGCCTGACACCATCACTCTGCCAGACATCTGCAAACTGTCTGAAAGTTTGGTTTGGTTCTTTTTGAAAAAAAATTATTGATACTGTTTGTGGATCTCCTTTCTTTTAAAAGATTGGCCTTGCCTTCTCTCATTAAAACTCCCTAAACTCTCGTGTGATACAGGTACTTCACACTGCTTCCAAGTTCTGCCTGATGCTGTTCATCTCCAAGCAGTCTGTAGGCTGGGTGTCCCACATGTAATCTGGCTTTAGTTTTGATGCCGTTACTGTTATATCTATGTAGGGATAAATACAGGGTACATGTGACAGGCAGCTGAAAACAACAATAAGTCCACGGTTTACGAGGAAGTTCTTTCATGATTAGGATGGTGGTGTCCGGATCATGCAATTGCTTACTTTTTAAATTATAAAATGACAGGAGGTAAAGTGGAATTGAAAGCTTAAAAAAACCCTATGGCGCAAAGGAACTCTGCTGACTTTCCTCTTTTCCTCTAACAGACGCACAAAGCCATGTCAATTGGGAGGCAGGGTCGTGTGCAGGTTGAGGACATTGTCTTTCTAATCCGGAAGGACCCCAGGAAGTTTGCCAGAGTTAAAGACCTCCTAACTATGAATGAAGAACTGAAACGAGCCAGAAAGGCCTTTGATGAAGCAAACTATGGATCTTGATTTTGTGCACTGGCTGCACTGGGGCATTACCTGGGCATCTGCTGCTCAAAAGGAAATAAAATCATCTCTATGGTTTGGAGGAGTTATTCAAGATGGAGATCACTGCTGGGATGTCGGCTCTCACTCCCAGCCTGTTCTGAACAGTATTCAAGCAGCTGAATGTTATCTGATTGTGTGCAGTATACTTGCGTACTTTCATACCAGTTTATGAAATGAGAAGAGAGCTTTAAAGACTTATGTAATGGCAGAAAGTCTGTTTGAAGTAGGGCTGTGTTGTGTCAGTTATCTAGAGGACTAATGGTGGGTGATGGTCTACAACTACTTCTATTATTACTGGGTATTCCTGTGACAGGAAACCTAGAAAATGGATCTTGGTCAACTGGACAAAGTCTTCAAGGCCGAACTACTATACAAGTTCTACTCTTTGCTCTGTATAAGCTCTTTGAATAAAACATTTTTTTAAGTTTGTGCCCACTCCTCATAAGTAAACTTATATTCATCCATTCACATAAGGTAGATAGTACAGGGGTTTTAGCACTTAATTGGCTAGGAAGGTTTTTATTTTTGTCCCAATGGGCACAGCTCTTTTGTTTTTTTACCAGTGTTAAACCTAGGAAATTGAAGCTAACCTAGTCCAGATTTACCTGCACTTGTAGCCTTTCCTTACCCCTGTTAGGCAAGTATTCTACAACAAAGGATATTCTCATTTTTCATTCCAAGTATTTCTTGTGATCTTGATCTTGGGACTTGGTTATGAGCAAAAGCCTGGCAGAAAGCACTAACCTCAGTGCTGGTTCTAACATTGTTTCATTAATGCTTGTTAAGAGCAGGCATAAACTGCGCTTATATTAAGGTTCCAGGACAGTGAGAACCATGCTCACCAGTCAGAACTTTACTGTTGTAGAGCACAGCTGTGCTTTCCCTTATTTCTCAGAGGCAGTAGGTTCGGCTAACTTCTTGTTTGAGGACAAGGATAACATCCCTGGAGGTGTTCAAGGCCAGGTTGGATGGGGCCTTGGGCAGCCTGGTCTGGTGGGAGGTGTCTCTGCCCAAGGCAGGGGGGTTGGAACTGGATGATCTTTAAGGTCTCTTCCAACCCAAACTATTCTGTGATTCTATGAAATGCTGAACAGTTAACACCACAAGTCAAGGCCGCCCTCTATACAGCCAGTACAGAAGGAAAAGCGTAAGGCTAATTCCGTAGAAATGAGGCGGCAGTAAGTGACCTAAGTGGCAGTAAGTGATCAGCTGCAGCCTTCTGCTGTGGATGGTAATTTTGCACTGTGGATTCAACAGCAACACTTAACATGTGGCCCAGCAAGGAGAAGGATGCTGAGTGAAGGTAACTCAAAGTCACTGTTCCTGGACAAGGCTAGGTGAAAGCATGAAGAGTATTTGGGTGTTTAGAATGCCCCTCCAGAAAAAAAAGCTGTTTTACAAAAATACAATAAAATAGTTGCTATGTTCTTAGCATGAGTTAACAAAAGATTGTCAGGGTTCTGAAGGTTTTACTTAGGAAAAGAAAAAATTTGGAATGACTTGACCCCTTTCCTCCCTGCAGTCCAGGGTCAGACACCCACCGCTGCAAAAATATAATCTATGTCCATGTTCTCAGTAGCTTCTTTCCAGACAGAGCCAGGGCTTCCTTCCAGCAGCCGCTGCTTAGGTGTTCCCACTGTGCTTAGTTTGACAGAGCTTGTATCAGCACTGGAGCATCCTTCCCACGTCAGAGTCCCATCCTGGTAAGCTGGGAGGATGACTGATGCACTGTTCTCACAGACTTCAAAATGCTCAGACAATTTTTGCCGAACATCTCTCTTCAAGCGGGTAGATGATTTCATCCTCCTTCGACAGAACCGTGCCCCCAGGTAGCGTTTTGGCCAGTATGTGTTTTGTGACCCACATAGGAGGTATTTACGGACAGATGTTTTGACACAGCAGAGTTTTTTCTTCAAGCTTAAGGGGAGGAAGGTGCACAAAATATAACTTTATCAGCTGATTATATGTGTTACTTCATTTGGGTTTTGGAGGGATTTGAATATTAGCCGTCTCTACCCTTATCCTTGTCACACCAAGGAGATACAACAGCACCTTGCACAATACTAGCCAGGACATTCAGAAGAAAGGCAACATCCCCTGCATCATGTAATCGCTACCATTAAACATGGACAAGATTTAAGTTGCATTCTCATCCTCCCTCTTAAGTGTCTGTGCATTTGTTAGCCTTTTAAGTCCTCTCGCTAAAGCCTGAAACTAAACAGAATGTTCATGTTGGAGCATCCAGTGACCTGGATCAGTGAACCCGTCTGAATTTTAAAAGAACGGGTGAGACCACTTTTTTTTCTAGTATTATGTATTTTGCTAGTCTAAAGCGTAACGTGTCAGATCCAGAAACCCCACACCCATACAAAATTACCTGCATCCTTGTGCCTCCACATGGTGCAGCCGGTTGCTTTTCAACAACTTGTTCCGCAGAAAATAAGCTGCTGATTTACATTTGTTGGCTTTGCACCACAGAATAGTTTTTTTGAGTGCCTCAGACAGTTCCCCAAATGACGTAGCTGCTTGGACCATTTGTACAAGAGATCCAGTATGCTGGAGTTTTGCTATATGAGACGAAAGTGATGTTGCTTTAAAAGCTGGTGATGCAATGCTTGTGCCCTGAAAAAAAGAATAACAGAAATAGTCTCTTAAAAACATGACATGCCTGATCCTCTATACCAGAGAGGTGCAGAATGCTTAGGGTTTTTTTGAGAACATTGCCTATCTCCTAAGCAGAAACTGGAAGAGCAGTCTTTGTGGAATACATCAAGGCAGCAGAGAATTAGAATTTGCATTCCGGTGTAATACTGACTTGCTCTCCTGTTATTTCACTTGACATACCAACAAATGCTCAAATTCATAAGCAGAAATTTGGAGTGCTTTTCAGTACAAAGCTTCCATGCAAAAATAAGGCAGGGAAAGGAGACATTTTCAACCAAGGACATTGTGGTTTCAGTGTTAGGGTCTTTAAAAGTAAAAATGTGTAAAATGGTGCCATACAAACCCTATGTGTTAGAGATCTGGATGGTCTGAGTAAGCTCTTCACATCAAATCCCAGGTGCTTCCCTACAGAGAGAGAGTAGAGTTCCCCTTACCAAGCAAATACAGTTTTAAGTCTGCACAGAGACATCGCAACGCTTTTCTCTGTTGAGCGCTCAGATCTCCTGCAGACCCAGCAGGCTCACACCTATAACTCAGCATTTCCAGGCAAACTCAAGGGGGCTACGCTCACTTTGCCTGGCAGCTGGCAAGGGATGAAGGGGACGCAGAGGTTTACAGATGGCTGCAAAGGAGAATTTAATGAGTAAAAGCTTCATGCAAACACCTGGATGCCTGCAGTCCCTGGCCATAGCTCTGACTGCAGGGGCAGACCTGGGCACAGCCCAGAACCAGCAAGCACAGAGTACTTGCATCCTGTACTTAAAAATTATCTACTCTCATTTGGACTGCAGACAGTGCTCTTAGCTGCCTTTACTGTCTTTGGGTCACATATATCTATGCAGAAAGAGGAAAATACAAATAATTATTTACAGGGCCTGTATACTGCACTCATTGCCTGCTTCTCTCCACACTGTATCATGTTTAGAAAAACAAACCCACAACCCTCCTCACAATACTTTGTAAAAGGCAAGGGTAAATACAGCATTCTACTCCCCTTCCAATGATAGGAGAGGGGAGTTTGAACTGGAATCACATTCTGTGGGGAGAATAAATGCTTGGGTCTCTTGGACAGAAGCTGCTGTCAGTCTCTGTGATATCAGAAACCAGTAGCACTGTGGCACAAGGCTTTACCTCTGCTAGCTCTGGACAGCAGGACTGGCTCTCCGATGTCTGCAGGGCAGGGGATGCTACGTTTTTTCACAGCACTCCTGTAGGTCGCAGAACTTCTCTTTTTCCCAACAACTGACACTGCTTCTGGCATTGTTGGGAATACCTTCTTCAGCCAGCTGGTGGAGGTTTTTTTTGCAAGCATTCTAGCCTTTTGCTTCTTCACCTCAGAAGAAATGTTAACTCCAAGGAAGTTACTGATATCAGATGGGAAGGCAAAGCCATTGATATACGGCATCTGTTGGGTCTCAGATACCAGCTGAAGCGATGTTGACAACACATCATACAAGGACATGAGACTCTGCAATACACACCTGTAGTGAATCCTGAAGAGAAGAGAAAGGTATGGAGTCTGCTCTAGTAAAACCTCATGCTCACTGACCGACTACCTTCAGCTCAAGTGGAGGAGCTGATGGAAGGGATCCTAAAGTGACCCTTCCCTGTTCTCCCTCAATACAAGATTATCTTTTTACACTCCACACTCTAATATTAATCTAAGCTTTAAGATCAGAACGTGACTTGACTACTAAATCCCTGATCAGGAGCCTCTCTGCTCCCCTACAACTTTGCTGAGTGCAACACCTGAGACTCACGAGCTTCTCTGGTCACATCCAAATCATTTGACATGAGGTTTTTCCCCAAAAGCAACCTGCACCATCTCAGGACTATGGTGCAGTGCACTGATGTCATACAATTACCTGCTCTGTATTTACTGAGGAGACAGATTACTTGTGCCAAAGAACGTTTTGTTGAGTTCTACACAATGCTGTTACTCCTTAAGTTACAGGCGGCAGTTACTTTCTCCTACAAAGACATCATTTCCCTGGGACATTCAGCATTATTATAGAACAACTTTATTTCAGCCTTTCTATCCAGCATGAGGCAGGACTTACCGCTTGCTGCAAAGGGTACAAGATTTGTGGCAGGCTGGCATTAACACTGATTTTATTAGTGCTACATTAAGTTTGCCATGAACCAAGAACAAAGCCTTCCAAAACAGCATGTAAAAAGTCTCTCTCCATTTAGACAACTCCTCAGGTGCTAGAATCAAGTCCAAAAGGAATTACTCCCCTCCCTCCTTGTCCTCCTCCCAACTGAAGAAAGCTCATTCAGCACCAAGGCCTAATTCCAAGACCTTCTCCCTGACAGGCATGTCAAACAGACAACAAACAAGACTTGACTACACAAACCATAGCCGGCTCAACAACCCCGAAGCCACAGTGTTCATAAGTATGAATTCTTCTAAGCAGAGATGTCTAACAGACAAGCTGAAGATCACACCAGTTAAGGACAAAAAAAAAAGGCACGTAATGAGACCTGCTGAACACACCAACCAGAGGCAATTCACAAGGCAATATCCTGGATAATTTGGGAGATGAGTATCCAAACTTTGGGTTGCTCAAGGCCAGAAAAGCAGCCCGCCAACTGCCTGAGGTTCCTATATAATAACTTGAAAATAAGATGTTCGGCTATCTAAGAAACTTGAAGTTGCACATACAAGTTGCACAGTTGAATCCATCAGCAAAACAGGGCATTCAGCAGACCTGGTTTGGGTCTCATGAAGTGAACTGCAATGTTTCATTGTGGAAAAAAGGATACAGAAAAGCTTTACAGCAGCAGTCCAGCAGACGTAGTATGAGCTTGCAACCTCCCAACACCTTCAGCGCTACTGTTTCCAGCATAGGCTGGCTGGGAACTAAGCACTCTGCATGGGCTTGGGATGTATTTTTCCTGTGTTGATACAAAGATGATGAGATGGTTATGGTCTAGGTATTGCCTGCCTTTATCTCTAAAGAGTTAATGAAAGTTACTGAGTTAATGATCCTTATAACATACGGGATCATGACACTTACTTGGGAATCAGTCCTGCCAAAGTTTCAATGCAGCCCACCAAGTTCATTTTCCACAGGCGCTTCAAGCATTGTTCTACCTAGAAAAAAATAAAACTCCTTTGAAATGTATTTCAAGAAATGGGAGTTCCTTGTTCTAAGAACTGTCATTATATTAAGTGATACCTTCCCCTTTTCAGTTTAACAGCACAAATTGCAGGTTTGCTCTAATATGTCCCCACATCTACATTATGATGAAAAAGATCCCTTTATCACACTACTGCAAATATGGAATTAAATGAAGGGTTGGAGCAGACCATTCTTAATTGTTGCTGCGTGGTTTCTCCTACAATATACAACGGCTTTTGGTACTGGCTTTCAAGAAACATGCGTAAGCAAATCAAGAATGTAAGGAGGATTCCTGCTCCATTTCAAGAATAATTTGAAGATACTGATAATCTCTTTACTGAAACCGCTAAGTTCACTTTTCATCTTAAAACTGAAAGTGCCCAATAGAGTAGCCTAGGATTACTCTTTCCCCCTCCCATTATAAACTGAAATTTATAATTGAAAGTCCTCTATGACTTGTATATTGTGGATTGTTTAGTCTGGAGTAGAGGAAGCTGAGGGTAAAACTTATTGTCCTCTGAAGGAGGTTGCAGTGAGGTGAGTATTGGTCTCTTTTCCCAAGTAACAAGTGATAGGATGAGAAGAAATGGACTCAAGTTGTGCCAGGGAAGGTTCAGACTGGATATTAGGAAAATTTCTATACTGGAAGCATGGTGAAGCATTTGAACAGGCTGCCCAGGGCACTGGTGGTATCACCATACCTGGAAGTTTAAAAAAAATGTGTAGATGGCACGCTGGAACATGGTTTAGCAGGCACAGTGGTGTTGGGATGATAGTTGGACTGGATGATCTTAGAGTTCTTCTCCAACCTTAACAAATCTACTATTCTATGACATTGAAAAGTATATAGATGGGCCTGCATCAGGTGTTAGCACGAGTATAACACAGCACTGGCTCCACAGGACTGTAAAGTGGAAATTGTACAGGCTGCACAGCCAAGAATCCCACCAAACTAAACTGTGAGATGACCAAAATGCACCTGCCTCCTAATACACTTCCAGCAATGCTCCAGGCATCAAGCACCACTTCAACAGCGTTTTGGGGACTGGCAACCAGAGCCAGCGCTGCTGCTCACCTGCTGCAGGGCTAGGTAGGGCCGGTGCCGGAGCAGCCTGCTGTGGTACACATACAGCATGGCCCGCAGGACACGTCCCTCGGCGGCCAGGCTGGTGCCAGACAGCCGCTTGCTGGCCACACGGCAGCGCTGCCGCAGCTCAGGCACCCAGCGCACTGCAGTGGGGAGATAAACGTGATCAAACTGGAAGGAACGACCCCCTCCCAAAGGCCACACCCCTACGTTATCACACTATTTAAAAGACCATGGCCCCCCACCACACCCATGTAAGGTCACGCCCCCAAGCCGCACCTACGTAAAGCCACACCCCATCCAGAGCCACGCCCATACAAGGTCACAACCCCGCCCCAAGCCACACCCATATACGGTCACGCCCTACCCGCAGCCCCACCGATCAAAAGCCCCGCCCCATTCTCCCCAGTGGCCCCTCCCTCTCAAAGGCTCCGCCTCCAGGACACGATCTCACCAATGGCCCCGCCCCAAAGACCCCGCCCTCCTCCGGAGGCATCGCCCCCCAGGGCCCTGCCCTCCCTGAAGGCCTCACCCCAAAGCACCTCCCCGCGTCCTTCGTAGTGGCCCCGCCCCCAAAGGCCTGACCTCTCCAACGGTCCCGCTCCAAAGGCCGCTCCCCCGTGTTCCCTCCCTTCCCAGAGGCTTCAATAGGTCCGCCCCTTCGATGGCCCCGCCCCTTCGATGGCCCCGCCCCTTCGATGGCCCCGCCCCTTCGATGGCCCCGCCCCTTCGATGGCCCCGCCCC
>WAAB01008947.1:20831-80293 GCA_013389865.1 Piaya cayana
CCTCTCCAACGGTCCCGCTCCGAACGCCACTCCCCCGTGTTTCCTCCCTTCCTAGAGGCCTCAACGGGTCCGCCCCCTCAACGGGTCCGCCCCTTCGATGGCCCCGCCCCACAGCTGCCAGTACTGACCAGCACCGCGCTCAAAGCACTTTGCAGCACGCACACACACACTTCCTTGCCCCCACCCCCACCCCGGGCTCGCTTCAGCTCAGCCCAGCCCGTCACCCGCGCCGGCGACCTGCGGGGTGCGCGTTCGCCACGACTATCGTGGCGCTGCTTGCGGGCCACGGCACGTCCAGCCTGTTCCACGGCGCCTCGGGCGCCGCCATCTTCCTCAGCGCGGGGGCGGGGCGGGTCGCGGGCCGCACCATTGCGGCGGGAGAAAGGGGGGAGCGGGCCGGACCAAATCACCGCGGGGGAGCGGGGGGCGGAGCTGGTCACGTGGAGTCACGGAATGCCGTGGCGGGAAAAGACCTGTGAGATAATTGAGTTTAACCCTTTCTACTAGTAAAACATACTCCTAAGCGTTTCATCCACCCGCCTTTTAAACACCTCCAGGGACGGTGACTCCACCACCTCCCTAGGCAGCCTGTGCCAGTGCCTGAGAGCCTTTGCAGTGAAGAAAATTTCCCTGCTATCTAATCTGAACCTCTGCTGGCACAGCGTGAGGCGGTTCCCTCTCATCTATCACTTGTTACTTGGGAGAAGAGACCCACACTCACCTCGCTACCCCCTCCTTTCAGGCAGTTGTAGGTAGTGATATGATCTCCCCTCAGCCTCCTTTTCTCCAGACTAAACAATTTCAGTTCTCTCGGCTCCTCCTCGTAAGACTAGTTCTCCAGCCCCTTCACCAGCTCCCTTGCCCTTCTCTGGACACGCTCCAGCACTTCAATGTCCTTCTTTTAGTGAAGGACCCGGAACTGAAAACAGAATTTGAGATGTGACCTTGCCCCTGAGCCCAGGGGTAGAATCACTTCCCTGGTCCTGCTGGCCACACTGCTTCTGATACAAGCCAGGATGCTGCTGGCCTTCTTGGCCAACTAAGCACGCTTCTGGCTTGTGTTCAGCTGGCTGTTGACCATCACCTCCATGTTCTTTTCTGTCAGCCAGCTTTTCAGCCACTCTTCCCCAAGCCTGTAGTGTTGCACTAATTAATTTCCATTAGTATATTTTTAAGAAACAATGGAGTTAAACTGAGCATGAATTTTGTAGTCTATAACCTCTTTAGATCCTCTATTGTACTATACATTCCATTTTCATTCAAGGAGTTTCATACAAATACAGATTAAAGTGGTGTCCCTTTTAAAAAGAGCAAAATTGGCATTACTGATTGCACCTGTAGGGAGAAGAGGTGTGAGAGCAAACCAGGAGGTGGAACTGATAAAAGGCTGCTAGGAGCACTTGCCTGGTCTGGGCAGGGGGGTATTAATTTTCTTAGGCTGAGTGTAGAGGTGAGGGGCAAAAAGTTAAGAAATGGAGTCTTTGCAGTGTAAGCAGAGAACCACAAAGGTTTCTCTAGCTGAGATTCTGAGGTGTTTTGAACATCCTATAAGTGAGGAGCAAGCCTGGGCTATTTGCTTTCAGTGTTGCCGTAAAATGCAGCAGTTGGCTCAGGGGCTGTGCCCACAACTCCATTCTGTTTTCATAAAAGGTTTTGGAAGTGTCTTTATTCATGCTGATGGTACTGTTTCCTTCAAGGTGTTCCACAAGTCTGGTAAGATTGTAGGTAGTTTTGGATCTGAGGGCTGTTCCTATAATAAGCTATAACGTGGAGACTAAGTAGGGGAGTATTTTTTCCCCCTGTGTTTTTTTTCTCTCTCTGTATGTTGTCTTGGGGCTATTCTGCTGCCTATACTTCATTTCAAAGAACTGTAAATGAGTGGTAATGAAGATGTATTGCATAATTTTTCTAATGGTTCTCTAGTGAGTCTTTTGGTTCAAGGGAACAGCTGGGATGAAAGCTTGTTACCACTTAATGATATTTGAAATAAGTAGTCTGAGGCTTTATTGTATGTCATGCTGCTCATGTCCCAATGTATGTCTCTTTTGTTAAAGTAACTCTTGCAACATATCTATGATTGACAGTTTCCTTTTTCTGTCACTATGTGTAGCCACTAGTGGCAACAAGCTTGTCTTGTGCATCACTTGGTTGCACTGCTGCAGAGGTCAATGCTAGGCTGAGTCTTCAGGGACAAGAGCGGGCGATAAAGAATGAAGACAAAGATCTAGTGTCTTCCTTGCGGTTAGGCACCTATTAGCAAACAAAAAAAAAGTACTCAGCAGCAGTTAGTTTGGGGCTAATGCTCCCAATAAGAAGAGTATCTTGTGTTGCTTTTATTGCCCCTAAATACAGGCCTACTTTCACCTGGTAGGACTGACCTTAGTTGGAGGGGTTTATTTCCTCACTACCAAGAATTCTTCCTGTTTCTCTGTCTTGACAGGAATTCTAAGAGCTGTTTATGACTGCCTGTGCAGTTACTTTTCTCTCCATCTCCTTTATTTTCTGTTTCAGATGCTGGTGGCATTGAGCAGTCAGAGGATAAGGTAAGCATACCTTCACTTTCATATGCGTGCAGATATAATATAGCTGTAGTAGGTGGCTAGTTCAGGACAAGTAGATGTCTTTGGAAACTATCGGGGTGATTAAATTTTTTTCTTCTCTGTGAGATTGACTGTCCCCTGCAATCTGGAAAATTAAACAAAATGCTTGGACTGAACTCCGGTAAGACAATGGGACTGGGAAACAGTGTGCAGAGATGCTGCCTACTGTGGAATAGCCCACAGTCTTTTTCTCTTAACAGATAACTTAGAGGTGCTAGATAAAGCATTTATAAATCATAAACCACCTTGTTTAGGGAGTATCTCAGGCCATGTGATAAGCATTTAACTGCCTTTTGGGCCCCTCTCATCCTGAGAGATGTGCTAAGCCCTGAGGGGCAGCGGAGGGTGAGTGCATGGCTGGGCAGCAAGAGCTGTGAAGTCCTTCACAATGCTTTGTGCTGCACTGCTTGCTTGGTCTCTGTCTGCAGCTGCTGGAGCACTTGGGAGTGGTAATCTATGAAGCCCTGGACTGGGGAATCAACAGCCAAGTGGAGCGAGAACTGAGTGAGCCTTTGGAGAGACTGCTGTGCTTCATGTTGAAACTGGATGATGAGGCAACGAAACCAGTGGTTACCCTGCAGGATGTTATCAAGGTTTTCTTTTTCTTCCCACTTAGTAAATACAGCAGCTTCAGAGGGGCTGGTGGAACAATGCAATTAACCAAGGGGAAAAGCTTTTAGCAAAAAGCTGGGTAGCTTGTTGGAGGACGTAGAGGGAGCATGTAGCTTTCCTGTCAGAGGGAAAAGGCAAAACTATATTAGGTGCATGCAACTACCTGTGGGAAAGAATTGAGGAGGGATGAGAATAGCTTTCACACAGCTGTATCTGTGAAGTCCTTCTGTACATAGTCTCCAAATTGGATATCTAGAAGAGTATTGATACTGAAAATAGTCACTTGCCCATAGTATTCATTTTCTGTGAAAGCTGGGATTTGAATATCTCAAGTCAAACATATTTTACTCTCAACCATAATTTAAAGGTATGAGAAACTTCCCATTCTTTAGTTGGATCAGGGGAGGGGGAAGAACAGGGCAAGTGGTTGTGCTTTGTCTACATTGGAGGCTTCCCCTTCCAGGTACTTATTTCAAAGAGCACCTTTTGGAGAATGAGATATATAAATTACAGATTCTTGCGTAGTTGTACATATAAAATTGGACATCTTGCTTCTTTTTTCTTCTTTGTCTGCAATAGAGGAAAAAAAAAATAGGAAGGGGCTCTGAGGAAGAGTTTTTAATCATGGACTGAGAAAACCAAATCTTGCTTTATTCCACCCTACCTTTTTTTTTCTTATTATTTCAAGATCTCTCTTAAAAGCTGCACTTCTTTCAGGCATGTGAGGAGCACTTGTCCAGGCCTTATGAGGCTACCAGCCATTATGAAATGACCTGTAGGAATCTGTTTACTGAACACATAGAACTTCAGGAGATTGTGACCACCATCCAGACCTGCAAAGAGGTATATTTGGGATTAATCCTTAGTTGCTACTCCATCTACCTTAACACACTTACCTAATTCTGAAGTAACCTTTCCATTGCACTAGAAATGGAGAACCTAGCTGAAGGTCTGTTTTCACAATGTGAAAGGCTACTGTCTCTGTACCAGATTAGTAATTTATTGTAGCTTTTGAATGTTCAGGGCTTCTAAGCTTCTCAGATCAACATTAATAATTTATACTGGATAGATAGGAAATCACTGAAAAGTGCTAAGTAATGTCTTTGTGTGCTTGCTTCTCAGAGACTGAGAAAAATGAGTGTGGAAGATTTAGGGGAAAATCCTCTTCAGAAGAAGGAAAAACACTGGGTAAGGGATTTAATTCCTTCATTAGGGGAGGGTGTTCGGTTTTTTTCTACCTTACTTCTCTGAGGCTTTCTATTGACTCTTCAATGAAAAGCAGGGCTTGAACACAAACAAAACTTCTTAGGTTGTTCAAGAGCTTAAGTAGTTAAACTCTTGTCTGTAAAACAAGTTGGAGAGTGAGCTTGAGGTTAAATTATTTCATGTGTTAACCTTGTGGATGTTTATTCTACACAAAGAGTGTCTTTGTGGTTCAACTAAACCACTTCTGAAAAAGAAGTTGGAGGCAGTCTTTTAGAATAAGTGTCCACAAGTAGTTACTCAGACAATTTCTTCTTGCAAATGAGCCCCATACTCCAGCTCTTGGAAGGAACTGACACCTGCCAAAAGTAATCAGTTCCTTTCTTGTAGCTGGACTGAAAATTCCCAGAAACTTCTTCTGTTATGGTGGTACTAGAGGGGACTAGTTCACTTTTACGTGGGATCTGTGCTGGTTCAGAGCTAGAGGGGACTGAAGACCAGTGAAAGAGGGTGATGTTGGAGAGGTAGCTCCTACCCTCTGCTCGCTGCCTTCCTTGACCTTCTATTCTGCCCTTCCGTAGGTCTTGGATTGTGTGTTTGGGGCAGAAAAAGCAACTTATTCTGTTCTTTTCAAGGCCCTACACAGTCAG
Source organism: Piaya cayana (assembly GCA_013389865.1). Taxonomy (NCBI): domain Eukaryota; kingdom Metazoa; phylum Chordata; class Aves; order Cuculiformes; family Coccyzidae; genus Piaya; species Piaya cayana. Next base: position 25,897 of record WAAB01008947.1, read on the forward strand.
GGCTCAATCAGAAACAAATAGCTCTTCTGGCTGGAGTTCTGCCCAGCATAAACAAATTCACTGTAGTCTGGAGCCTGTGGAGACAAACGGCAAGCCCCGAGAGACTTGTGGACTCACTCCCTTTGTCTAAATAGCACTTGCTTTGAAGCGTGCTCAAACTATTCGTATGAAAATGTTTGTGAAATGTGTGTTTGGGCACATTCTCAGTTTTGTGATCTATTAAAATAAACTGGCAAGCTATCTCAAACCACAAACTCATCAACTGCTATAGCTCTTTTCTGCAGGGAATATGTGAATAAATACATGGGCTTTGCAGTGTGGCCTGAAGGCCAGTGCATTTGGCTTCTGCTCCTTCAGGAGATGTGAATTCCAAAAGCAGGATTGCTGTTGCAAATCCTCTGCCTCTTGTTTCTAAGTCCCTAAGCAGCAGTTGATTGCATTGCTCTGACAAACTCTTGAATTTAAAGTAACTGGGATGCCAACCTTACTGGCAACCCACAGGTTAGAGCTGATGCCTTGAGTGGTGCCATGCAGCTGTTGCTCTCTACAGACCATGCTTATATGTTGACTGCTATGAAAGAGGCCTGGTTTGCAGAGTTGTACAGTTTCAGCAGAGCTTATCTGTATGTATCAGAAGACAATTTTCTCCTTAAACTCTGAGCAGTGAGGCATTTTAGGAACACAGCTGTCTTATCCCTCATCTATTGAACTGAATGCAGTGAGTTTGGAGTGTTGTAGCATCTTGTGTTGTGTTGTATTGTGCAGGTGTGGGAAATTTATATGGAGTTTGACAGCACATGAGATGGCACAAGGAGAGTAATTGCAGTGATCCAGTCAGTAGGGAAAGAAAAGTATGAGTGAGAATGATGCAGCCTGCGTTTGGAAAATGTTTTCAGTGTACAAGTGGCTCTAAATTGACCAGCTGCAGGCAATTCCTGTGCTGAAACTAATGTGGCAATATCACAGTATAGAGGTCACTCTTCAAGTCATATCTTTCAGTGAAGTTCTGTCATCATGTGAAATGCTGCTCTAGAAAGTGCAGATGGCTAAAGATAAGGTGCTTCAAAGGTCTCTAATGCTGACCAGTTAGACCATACATGTGTGTGTGTTCTCTTATGCAATAAATATAGCCCAAGAGGTACAGCTGGTCTATACAGTTCTACTTTTCCAGAGATGAGGTATGACTAGACTAAAGCCATGCTAAAACAATCCAACAAAAAGCCCCTGTCTCTTTGAAGGCAGCCATCAGTCAGAGCCCGCATGAGACTCTTCAGTTATTATATCAAGATATCTGAACAGATAAGTTGAGAGAAGATGCTTCATACTGGAAGTGGAAAAGGAAGAGGGGTCTAATTTAGAAGCTTTGTTCTAAGGCAGTTTTCTAAAATGTTTTGCTTCCCTTTCTCTATTTACAATACAATCACAAGTTCTTACTCAGTTTGCCTTTGGGATTCAGATAAGCTGTTGACTTAGCACTTCCATTACGATGTTGTCTAAACATGCTATAGAGTTGATCTTTTTTTCTTTAACTTTTGTTGGGTTATACTGCGTGCCTGAGCATCCTCAGATATTAACACAGGAACAAGATGTGCAGCTCTGAGCTATCAGCTTGTGTCTCTAGGCTGAAACTGCTAATGTAAACCTCTGTGAAGTGTCTTAAAGTACAAGATCACTTTCCCCTTGTCTTCCTCTTCTGTTTGTAGGCCCTTCAATATTTGGTTTTTGAAATTTCAGGGGATTTTAATGGTAGGATTTGGGATATCATTCTCAGTGGTTCCTGGGGTCCAATACTATGAAAAAACTCTGGAACTTGCAGGAAGTAAGATCCAAGAAAATAGGGCTTGCTACCTCATAGCAGAAGGGGTGTTTTGAAGTACGTTCATAATGTTAATAACAAAATTCAGGAATGAACTTGGCAAGCCATCTCGCAGATCCTTCATTGCAAATGAACTTCTCTAAAGAAAAGCAGTTCTCTGTTCTAGCACTGAGCAGAACAGAGCTTTAGTGAGCTAAAGTGGGTGTTAAGGACACACATCTGTGTTTCTGAATGCCTGCAGTTGCCAAATATGCCCTGTTCTATGGAGGGAGGGAATACTGCTCTGTGCATTCTAGCCAGCTGTTGATTGGCCTTCACTGGTTTGTCCCAGGCAACATCCTGGCCCAGCCTCATGAAGGAACTGCAGAATGGTGTGAGGCTGCGCAAGGCCACTGAGCGACCACACAGTCGTGCGCCTCCAAAAGAAATTATTCGTTCTCCCTATGAATTACTTTTGGATGATGTTCGACACAAGAAGTACACCCTTCGAAAGGTGAGTGACTAGAGTCAATGTACAATTCTGAAACCACCTGTTCTACCTCAGCTCTAAGCACTGTTTCTTGAGAGCCTGTCTTTCTCAAAGATGTTTCTAAGTCTGGGGGTGTTTGGGTCTCCCTCTCAGCTGCAGCTCAACATTATGTTGCAGTGTTTGTCCACCCAAGTGCTTTGTTTCCAGTAACATTTTAATTTAGGGATTGCAACACTTTCATGAAGCTGGATGGTAAGCTTCCCCCATCTGGATCATCTACTCCCTCTCTTAGAGCAATTACTCTGCCTTGCATGCAAAAGTTTCATGAAAAAGACCCTTGCCTGTCTATACTTTCAGACTTGGGCACCTTTGTCCCCTTGTGCATCTCCAGCATTACTAGATTCCTTGCCTTAACGGATGTTGTAGGATGTTTGCCAGTGCAAAAGCGCTTTTGAGTGAGTCCTTTACTCAGCCTCAGGCAGAGGCCTCTAGGCAGTGTACATGAGGTACTTGCAGGAATTTAGTCAGGGTAAAAAGAAACTGAGCCCCTTCTGGGACGATTATTGTGCTGATTGGTGTAGTAGAGGCTTCCAACAATGTGGATGGTTGGTGAAGATGACCAGATACAAAAGTATCTGGAGTGCTCCTTAAGGCTTCTGATGCTGTTCACTTGCTGCAGCTTGAGGTGGGAATGATGAGTAGATCTAAAACACTGGCATAAGACTCTGGCATTGACATGCTTGGCAAACAGAAATCTTGGCAGGAGATGTGACACAACTGTACTTGTAATAGAGATGGACATTATTAAAACTGAAAACTTTACATACCACACCAGACATCAGCCTTATTTTTCCCTTGTGGGTGCTGCTAGTGTGCAGGGGCTTTTTAAAAAAGCCTCAGCCAAACCCCACACCTCTAAAACCCCAGGTCTTGCATTTCTCGACTGTGGCTCCAGCCTCCAGATAAGGCTATGACATTTCTCTTGAGATATCTTGATTGATATATAAATGAACAGCAGTGAAAAGGAGGCAATACATCATAACCACTTGTGTTCCTTGCAGTGTACTGCAATACACTGTGCAGTACAGAACCATAACTCAAGGTGGCAGGATGAACTGGGTCTTGATTTTATTTTCGTCTTGAAATTAGTTTGTGATCTAGGAGAAGCACAAATGTGTTTGAAGAGGAGCATTCAGAAAAGCTAAAAGAAAGCACAGACTGTTACTGCTCAGGGCTTCATGAAGGTGCTTGAACAAGGATTTCCCCATTAAAAGAGGATTTCCCCACCTGCAAAGCTATTTTAAAGCTTGCCTACCAAATAGTGGTCTAATTTACAAATGAATTGAAAGCACAACTAGCGTGGCAAGCTGTTGTGTTGCTCTACCTGCGCTTCTATGCATTCTAGAGTTGTACACACAGGGTAAGTAAATGGTGTAGCCTCGAAGTAAGAATAAGTGAACAAGGCTGCTAAAGATGTGCATGTGCAGTTGGACTTTTTTGTCAGTTCTCCCCTATGCAGCAAGCACAGGACTTGATAAGGGAGACAATCTGCCTCACCGAATACCTGCCCTGCAATTCTATCTTGCTACTNTCTGCAAAGCTATTTTAAAACTTGCCTACCAAACAGTGGTCTAATTTGCAAATGAATTGAAAGCACAGTTATCGTGGCAAGCTCTACCTGCACTTCTATGCATTCTAGAGTTGTACACACAGGGAAAGTAAAAGGTGTAGCCTCAAAGTAAGAATAAGTGAACAAGGCTGCTAAAGACGTGCATGTGCAGTTTGACTTTTTTTTGTCAGTTCTCCCCTATGCAGCAAGCACAGGACTTGATAAGGGAGACAATCTGCCTCACCGAATACCTGCCCTGCAGTTCTATCTTGCTACTGTTCCTGGTTTATGTCGGGGTTTTAAGCTAGTCTGTGGGACTGTGGCTTAGGTATGCAGCTGCCTGCTGCCACAGTTCCTGTTACAGTCTTGTTAACCTGTTCAGTTACTCTTTTCACTGGAGCTGGGTTCTCACTGACAAAATTGTGATGTGACCACAGTGCTTGTCAGGATCTCTTCTGATGTGAAAATCTAAGCACAATATTTTCCAGTGGCTCCTCTGAGCAGTTTGGTAGCTGCTTGGGCTAGAAGGCTCTATGCTGCTTGTGCAAGCCTGGAAGGGCCATACAGTGCTTCAGATTGCCTTTAGCTTGTCAACAAACCTGTCTCTCTTAAAAGTCCCACATTACTGAACCTTATCACTCCACACTTCCCAGCTTGGCTTTGTTATGCCTTCTGCACCTCACCCATTCCCAAATCCTGACTTCAGTCATTCGCTGCCAATGAATGGGTGGGTATACCAGCAGTAGAAAAATAACTGTTGTTTAGGCATTATTTCTGCTTTTTCAGGTGATCATCAAGCAAAACCACAAGACCCCAGACACTGATGTAGCTGCTCCCAAACCTCATCTAAAACCTGTAGGTGACTTGTTTTCCCATCATTAGATACAGCACTAAGATGATTCTAGAGCTGACAGGACAGTTTCTAGGAACACACCGCTAATGTCTTAGTGGATTTGGATTTGGGAGGTAGACATATAACTACTTAATTTTTGGGCAGACCCTCTCACCAAAATATGGAGTTTGGAAAAAGGGTGCTGACATCTCCATAGGATAAAGACAATCTACCTCCCTATTTCCTCTGATGCTTCTTCTATTTGGGACATTTTGTGGTTCTGAAAGTACTCCTGGAGTTCTCTGTCTCAAATTTGAGGGTTGTTGAAGTATTCTACTATGCTAAGGATTCTCTTGTGCAAGGCCCAGTGCCCTCTTGAGTGAGAGATTCTTGTATAACAGTTCCATTGCTGAAGTAGTTCTGTTACCAGTGCTCTCATTGCTCTGTCCATTGGCTCCTTCTGGTGCCGTGCTTTGCCTGCAGGTGCTGGAGAGGAAGCTGGAAGAGTGTGCTCCACTGGATGAACGGCTCATGGCAGAAATAAAACCACCACAGAAGCTTCAGTCAGCAGCAGCAAGGGGAAATGGGAGTAGGCCCAAAGGTACCTGCTATAAAGTGACCTATCAAGCATGCACATGAAATCAGCATTGAATACAAAATAATGAATGGCCTTTGAAATGAGAGCCTCCTTATCTTTTCCGTAGCATATATAATGCAATGGAGGTGGGAATGCAAATTTTGTGTTGCTAGAGGTGGATTTATTCTTTCTAGAAAATCTGTTTCCTGGCTTAACTCAAAAGATGTTTCAGCTTGCGCAGGTTTTTTTAGGGATGTTCAAATTTATCCACTGAGAGAACAGGATTTTGATCATCAACTGAAACTACAAGATTATGTAACCACTGGGAAAAAGTCTAGCCAAACATCAAATTCTTCATTTTCTTGTCACAGAAAAATATCTTATCTTGCCTGTATGTGTGTGGTTTTTTCTTGCCCTGCTCCCCTGCAGAAACACTTGTGACAACATGTATTTCCTTGAAATCTCCAGGCGATAGTTTTGCAGCTCTCCAAGATGCCAGTGCCGAGTTTAGAATTGTCAACACTACAACACAGCAGCTGGGACCAGGAGTTCAGGTAAGGCTTTAAATGAAAACACTCTAGAGAGGCATAAGTACTTTAGGCATTGGATCTGCACACACATAGCCTGGAATGTCAGGTTCAAATCCTAATGTGGACAATCTTGTCTGTCAGAAGTTCATGAATGTGGTACTATTAGTCCTTTACATAAGTCCTTTACTTAAGTCCTTTACATACCTTATTTTGACATTTCTTTTTCTGCTGTAGGACCGAGATCTCTTCTGGTCTTTTAAAGCTAGATCCTTTGAAAGTTTTAATATACATCAGAGTTTAGTCAATAGGAACCAGAACAATTCCCACTGTTACCTCTCAGTGAGACATTTGATGCTAGATGTGTTGATGTATTTGCATTTCACAGGGTGTGTCAGCGTGTGGAAGGGAAGCTTCATGATTTATTTTCAGAAGTTAACTTTGTTGGTGAATACCCACTTTTCTGCTTGAGCAATTTTGGGAGAACCATTCTTCTCTAAACTGCAATACATAGCCTTTTGGGTTCTTGAACTCCTAGCCTGATTGTGCAAATGTTGTCTCCTCAGTTCTGGAATTCAGTTTGACCATATTCAGAAACTCTGTGGAACAGAACTTAAGCTCTAATTCATTGTCTAGCACAGATGCACTAACATGCAAACAGGAATCTGTTTTCTGCAAACAATTCTGTCTGAAATGCAGTTGCTTAATATGAATTAATAAAAGCAGAAAATCTTAGTTATGTTTGCACAAGCCTGTGCTGCTTGTAGGAAGGTCCAGTATTTGGGAACCCTGTGGTTGATGTATTACTACTAAACTAGAAGGACCTTCATATGGAGACGACTATAATAAAATTTGTTTTCTGCTTTTCTAGAGAAGCTAGAAGCAATGCTGATGAGATAACAGCATTGGGTTTGAGTTGGTTTAGTAGGGCACAGTCTCTTAAACTGTTCTCCAGAGTTGCTACGTGTGAGGTGCAGTCAAGAAAATGGTTACAATGGAAAATACATAGGGAGGGATTTTGTGAAGTTGATTCCTGAACAAACGACACTGACTAATCTGCATTGGACTTCAGTGAAAGAGCAGATTAATCTGAAATTTCACTAGCTTGGCTGTAGCTTCCAGCTTGCAAAGGGAATTAACTTGCCATTACCTCTTGGAATATAAAGTTGCATTGATTTCTCTTTCCGTTCTGTATTTGGCCGAGCCTTGAACATCTCTGGTCAACCCTGGGTATCTTGGGTTGTGTTTAGCAGCAGTGCTTCTGAGGAAGTGGGCCCGGTGTCTCTTTCATGCAACTTGAGACTAACCTGTCCTATGTTCTACAGGAAACCAATCCCAAGGTGCCTTCCAGCTCCTGCCTTGCTTCAGCCAGGTCATCAGTAGCATCCTGCAACAGCACAGGTCAGTGGACATCTAGCCGCACGTCTAGACCAGGTGGCCTCTGGGGTTCCCAGAGCCTTAGACTGGGCTCACTGGACACCTTCCTTCTGATTATCTTAAGGCACTTAACAGGAGATGCTGCAACACTAACGAGTCCAGGGAGGTGCCCTTAGAAAACCATTCTTCAGCAGTTGACTGAAGCTTGCATAGCTCCTGCAGCTTCAAAACAATGATAACACATCCCCAGAGGCCTAACTGGAATTCACAGTAAAAATTAAATGAAGATTTTTAATGCTCAAGGAGAAAGTGCACCACTCGTTTTTTATTAAATTAAATGGTGCTAATGAAGCCTCATCACTGCTTACTGACAAGCATAATCACTGTAACCTCTGCTTTTTATGATCCAAGCTGATGGGGGCTGAGGGAGAGAGGTGTACACCTTACTACCTTCAGAAGGCAGCATTTGGGGTGAATACTTAGAAGCTGCCAGCTGGTTTTCTGCATTCTAAAACTCTCTCTTCCTACCCAGGTCTTGTTTCAAATTGCACGTGTGCTCCCATGAGCACACCCACACTAGGAGATGTTAAACCTAATGGTTTCCTGAATGCTGGCCAACAACAGCTGCCTCCATGCAGAGGAAGGTCCAAGTCTTTAGAGCCAGGCCTTCAAAACGAGGAACTTGTAAGTCTGGCATGTCAGCTGGCAAATCTGGTCTGATACATATGTACCAGAGCTTGCACCTTGATCCTTGTGCAAGAGGGAAGAGTGTTCTGTGGGTTTTATCTTAGGCCATGTTGTACATGTTGGGATATAATTGTCTCTTTGGAGGCAGCTTAAGAGAAGACTGGATGCTGTAGTGTCCTTGTGGAGGCTTCGCAGTTTAATACGAAAGTTATTTCTCATAGAAAAGGAGAAAAATACCACTGCAGTACTTGAAAATACCACTCAAGGCTTTCTCAAGCAGACTGTGGCCTGCAGTGGGGCTGTCCTTTCTTCATCTCCCCTCATTCTTCCTGGATTCTGATACTTTCACAAACATCCTTTAAGCTGCTGTAAAGGGAACAAGTGATTGACAAAATGTAGATACCACAGCATCACTGTCTTTTAAATGCAGGCAATACTGAAGTCACCTGGTTCTGAATGGCTGTAGGAGCAGTGCTGGGATTTCTGCCCTTCTGTGCAAGCTTCTGAATCTTGGCCTCTCCCTGTTCTGCCATGACAATGTGTGCTTTGCCTTTGCTTCCTTTCCTTCTGCACCTCTCTCTGCCCCACCCATGGCAAGTCTCCAAACTAACCTAAAATCTCTGACCTCTTTGTTAGGCAGTGTGGTGGGGGATGCAGGCAAGTTAGGCTCCACTTGGCATAAAAACACTGTTGTCTCTCTTGGTCGACCACCAGACTATTGCTGGCACTTGAACGGGGCCAGTGTGTCTTTGGAAAGAGAAGCAAGAGTGTGTCAGTGTGTCATAGGATGGGCCACTGTTCCATCTGTGCTGGGGTCTGTACCAAAGAATAGAATTCACCAGAGAGTGGCTCTGGAGATGGTATTAACTACTGTGGTGATCAAGGGCCCTGCTTCCCTAATGAGGTGTCAGGAAGCTGCTTGAAAACTCTAGCAATCACTAAAAGACTTGCAATATTTTCTCTGCTGGTATGATAAAGAGTCAACTGATACGTCTCATCACAAGCAAAACTCAGGTTTGGGGACAAGTACTCCTGAGACTTTTGAGACTCAGATGTGAGGATGAAATATCCCTAAATATCTGCTTCCTTCAGCTTTCTTTGACAGGTAACTTCTGTCTTTTGATAGGACTGTCCCTTTCCTAACAAGTGGCCTTCACCAACCATCGCTGAGTTGATTGGAACTAGATATGCAATGACGGTACTGGAAGGGCAAGGCTTCTTCCAAGGAATTAGTGATGTTGTCTTCTCAAGAGCAAAGGTATGGTTACTCTCCTCTTTGTGCTGTCTTTGCCTTTTCAACAGCTGACTAGCTTCATGGTCCTCAGTGCTGAATTGCTGAGGTGCTCTCAGCCTTAACTTATCCTATTCGTATAGCTGACCTGAGTTTGGCCCTAGACTGTAAAAAGCTTCTAATGCTTGTGCAGTGAAGGCTTCTTATCAAGCATAAGCTGTGTAAGTTGCCTAGAAAACAACAGCTTTGGACTGATAGTTCTTGTCTGTTATTTCCACACTGGAAAGCTGCCCAGTGGGAAAGGACTTGGAGGTGCTGGGCAACACCTGGTTAAACAGGTGGCAGCAGTGTGCCAAGGTGGCCAAGAAGGCAAACAGTATCCTGGCTTGTATCAGAAATGGTGTGGTTAGCAGGAGTAGGGAAGTGCTTGTGCCCCTGTACTTGGTGATGGTACCTCAAATACTGTATTGTTTTGGGCCCCTTGGTACAAGAAAGAGACTGGGGTGCTGGAGTGTGTCCAGAGGAGGGTGGTAAAGCTGGTGAAGGGGCTGGAGCACAAGTCTTACAAGGAGCAGCTGATGGAAGTTGGGCTTTTTGTCTGAAGAGGAGGCTGAGAGGAGACCTTATCGCTTATCACTCACTACAACTACTTGAAAGGAGGTTGTAGTGAAGTGGGTGTTGGTCTCCACCCAAGCGACAGATAAGAGGAAATGGCCTCAAATCATACCAGGTGAGGTTTACATCAGGTATTAGGAAAAACTTATTTACTTGAAAGAGTGATGAAGCATTGAAACAGGCTGCCCAGAGAAACAGTGGAGCCACCATGCTGATGGTTGGACTGGATGAACTTAGAGGCCTTTTCTAACCTTAATGATTCTATGACTGCCATGACTGTTGCCCAGCTTTGAAATCACAAAGCAAGGAATTAGGATTTGATGCTGCTAAACAGTGAAACAGAGGCTCTTAACTTGGGCTCCCACATCTGAGTTGTGCTAACTCAAACCACCTTACTGAGTGGGTGCAAATGTCGGGAAGATGAGGGGGACAGGACCTACAGCACAGGGCTGTTGGCTCTGCTCAACTGATGGCTTATTCACTAAGTCTCCTTTAGAAGGGCTCTTGCAACCAGCCCATTTAGAACAAATGACAGGAGTACAAGCCCTTTGCAACACAGATGTGAGGAAGTCTGTGCTACTTGGCTTAAGGGTCAGCTTCTTGCCTTTGCTTATTTAGCAGTACAGACAGAGCATCTGTCTGATGCTCCTGAGACTGAATCCTTGTTTTCTTCTCACCTTACTAACACTGCTTTAACTTGCCTGCTTTCTGCCTGTTGCAAAATGGCATTCTTATCCCCTTTGTGTTCTTGCTACTCAAGTTTTTTTAGCTTTCACAAGCTCTAGTTCTCAAGATAATATCACTTCTGACTGCCAGCTGTGTATAAATGTGTTCTTTTTTATAAAGTTCAAGTGACTCATCAGCTTCCTTATGACTCATATTTTGCTTCAGGATTGGATTCAATTTTGCCCTGACTTAATCTCTTTGGGATTGCTGCAGTCTACCTCAAAGAATGTCTCTCTTCTTCTCTCTCTCTTAACTAGCTACTGTTACACTCTTGCACAATATAGCTATTGTTTGCTCAAGAGCCTTTTTTTAAACTCCTGTTGTCTGGCAGCTGCCTCAAACCTCTGCATCATAGAAACACTGGCCTGCAAGTAGGACTTCTTTTTGCCTTTTTAGCTTTTATTTCCTGTGTCTTTGCTATCCTTTATTGGACCCCTGTTATTGTACGTGGATCTAAAGCCTTTAGAAGGCTGGTTTATGCACTTGATCTTTGGCAGGCAGTGGATACTGTTGGTGCAAAGATATCTCCCATTGGCATTCACAAGTAACTTTCCTTTCCACAGATCTGTTTCAGCTGCCATAAGCAGATGTTTCTTAAGTGGCCTTACAGCTGTTACCTCTGCAGCAGGTGAGCTGGTACAAAAGGACTGAATGTGGAGGGAGGAAAGAGGAAAAGAATAGTACTGACAATAGTATTCAAACAGTTGCAGTACTGGATAGGAACAGGTTGCTGAGCCCTTCAGTTTTACCCTGCTGTGCAAGCAAGGCTGAAGTGTCTACAACTGCAGAGGATATGGGGGAAAAAAAACTTGCCTCTGAAGTGTTATCTCAATTTTAACTCCTAGTATTAAGCTAGCACTAACCAAATTTACTGTGCAAGTATTAGATTCAATCTCTCTGAGATTACTCTGCCTTTTGCTGTAAAGGTCAGATTTAACTTTAGCCAAGGGCTTGAGAAGGTTCTAGGAGAAGGCTCCTCACCAGCATCTTCTGCTGAGAACTGGAAAGGTGAACTCCAGATCCTGTGACTGGGAGTGGAGTTGGACGTACTTGTGTATACTTACTTGTCAGAGGCTTTCTGCTCACAGGAGAGGGAAAGAGGAACTTCAGGCTACTTAAATCTGTTTGAAGCAGTGGTGCAGTGCTAAATTGAATACAAACAACAAGTAAACAACCACTAGGAACTTGGGGATTGTCTGATGGTAGTGTTAGGTGAAAAGTAATGGCTGTTTTTAGATAAAGCCTTCAAGCTATGGAGGTTGACACATTTCATATGATCTAAACTAGCATAGGAGGGCTAGCAAACTGAATAGGGGATTTCTAAGCTTGCTAACTTTGCCATTAAGTGGTTACGTCTCAATGACAAATTAAGACCTACTTGGGAAAGTCACTGTTAGTTGCAATATTGGTATTTACTGATCTTTATTCAAATGATAATGCTGGGAACCTTTTTTTCTTAGTGTTGTATGCTGTGACTGCTGCATCAAGGCAAGTCTAGTCTTTACAAAAGCATATATGGTTTTCTACATTTTCTCTGTGTCATAGGAAGCTTTCCTTCACCCCGCTGATTCCTCAAATCTACCCTCTCACTTCTTTCTAAGAAAAGAGAGGGAATATTACAAGGTGCAAGAGCAGCCAGGGTGCCACAGGCATGTCTCGTCATACTCTGCTAAAACAGTTCTGGTTCCTCTTTCTTTCATTCTGTGTAAAGTGGTTGGGATTACTCTACGCGAGGGTCAGGAAGTTCACTGGATTAAGGTCTATCTCCTAAGTGCACCAATAAATCAATTGCATGCCAAATAATTTTCCTGCTAAGAAGGAGGATTTGTTTTTGTGAGAACTCAAGTGACTTGTGTTGTGATTCTAGGTGTCCATGCCCTTCAGAACATCTGTACATCTCCCACTTCACTTCTTAAAACTTTTTAGACTCTCCAGAGAGGAGGACCCAGCTATTCAAGAGCAGATGATCTCAAAACTGCTGCATGAAATAGAACACTGGGAATGTTTTGGGTAAGCTGAGATGTTATGTTTTTACCTTGAAAAATGTTACCAGTTACTTGTATATGTAGGTCTACGAACATGTAGACAATGCAGTATATAGTATTATGCTGAATGGGTTATGCTGAATGACTGGTTTAGCTACTGGTCTCACTAGCCTACAGTTCTCTGGAGGTATTATGGATTTTAGATGACCAAAAGGGAGGATATGTATGTGCTCTAAAATCCATTTTGCTTTTTAGCTACTAGGTTTTTGACACTGTTTCAGAAGTGTCCATATTTGTCCAGATGCAGACTGTTTCTTGCAACAGCTTCCTATGTATGAGACTTTCCAGACCCTGTTATAGTCTATCCCCTATGGTGTCTGTCGCTAGTACCCTGGAGTAGCCCCTTTATACTTAAAAATATTGTATGCTAATGGTCTCAGGTATAACGGACTGAAGAGTAGGTTTTTCAATCCCTCCGCACATGTAGGAACACCCTTTCCTTTTTGTCCCCAGAAAGGGAACTGTTTCAAAAAGAGTTCTGCATGGAAAAGGCAGACCTTGTGGGTATAAATGTGATATCTAGGACTGGAAACACAGATTATCTGTTCTCTTCTTTCCAAATCAGTTATATATTATACTGGGACTACAGTTACCTTTTCTCTCTGAAACCATTCTTTAGTGGAGCCAAAATAGTCACACCAGTTTCTGGTTCAAAGGCTTGTACTTCAGTTGCCAAAAATCAGTGGTAGCATTTGCTACTGAACTTAATTGTGTCAAGCAGTAGTTTGATCTGTCTCATAACGCAGGTGCTGCAGAAGAGGTCTGAGCTGACTGCATTACTACTGTACTTCAGGATAGCAGCCCACCCAACCCTACAGCATAAGGGTGTGGCTATAGCCTTGAATCATCCACAGACATCCAGTAGCTCTTTGGCTGACACTGTCTATAGAAAGGAGGTGTCAGTAAATGAAACTGTTCTGGTGCTTAGTAGCTTTCCTAAGTGGGACTGACTGCTCTGTTGAAATCACAAGTTTAGCTAAATCCCTAAGCAGTGTTTGATCATGCATCTGGGAAGGGTGGAAGACCAGTCTACCCTCTAATAGAAACGTGGGTCAGCTTTGCTCCCCCCCTTTTTTTTTCCCTTCTCCCACTCCAGTGTACCTGTTACTTTGGAACCTCGTTGCCTAGCACAGCCTCTGTGCTGTTACACAGGGACCATGGCAGACTGGCAGACTGTAGACGTCTGTATGCAATGTGAGCAGTATCTGTTGAATGTGGCTTCCAGTCAACAGCAGAGCATCCGTCTCAGGAGAATTTCCTGGCCTTGAACCAAACTGGAATGACTCTACCATACATTTCTCCTGTCACTTGTTCTGTACCTGAAGTAAATGAAACAGCTTTATGCGTGTACTGACATAAAGGCCTGAATGGAGGACCTCCCTGCTGGTTAGTATTTGTATTGTGTAGTATTGTAAAGCATTGCAGCTTTTAGAACTGTTTTAATTCTTTTTTTCTATGCATCTTTGGGGAAAATAAATGTTGAAGCACTATTATGCCTCTAGCATTTCCTCCTTTGCACCTGCAGTTGTGTTCTGTGGTTTGCATTCAGTGCTGAGCAGACCTTGCCCTCTGTAACAAGTATAGGGAAGCTTTTAACCTAAACATTTATTCCGGAGAGGCTTGGAAAGTGGAGCTCTTAGTTATGTGATCGCATCATCATGCATTTTGCAAATACTCTTTCCTGAGAACTCACTAAAAAGCACTTAAGCTCTTTGCTCTCATTCACATAATGCTGTAGAGATGGCTGTCAAGCAGCATGCATAGTCTGCTTGATTAGGAAGTTAGCTCTTGGTTTGCTTTTTGTCTGTGCTTTGCCTTTGGAATGCTCTGGTGCTTGTCAGCGAAGTACCTAGTATATCTTGATGCCATCATTGCCTGGGTGGGTGGATGGTTATTCTGGATTGATTCTTGCTCTTGGTATTGGCCTAAGCTTTGCCCTAAACTACTGGATTATTATAATATGTGGCATTCTGGAAAAAATAATCTTTTGGTAAATTCTTTGTGTGGTTGAAACACACAAAAAAACCCAAACAAAAAAAAAAAAAACCACCCACAAAATGGGATATTTGATAGTGTGTCTGTTTCTCCCCAGGAATTGCCTGTATGCAAAGGGTGTAGGTGCTCTGATGGAGTTCTCCCTGGTGTGTTTTGCAGGGCCTGCATAGGCAGTATTGGAGGCATACAATGGACTTGTAGTTGGAATGAGTCATGATGAAAATAATGGGTTGGGAAGGGCCAGTTCTTCTAGATAGCGGAGAAGGCAAGAAAGACATGTTTAAGCTGAGCCCCAAGTGTGCATCCAAACTGCCAGAAGGGTCAATACCTCCAGCTGACTTGTGCTGGCCTAACTCTGCTTCCTCTAAACTGCTTGTTTGCAAGCTGACATCTACTTGCAGGTTTGGGCAAGCTCTGCAAGCAAATGAACATGGGGAAGCTGGAGCCTGTGCCACCTTTTTGAGCAAGTTCAAGTGTTCTTTTTCCTTTAGTCAATTAGGAGAGGAGCAGACTGCCTGCCCAGGTCCTCTCCTGCTTGTGTTAATCTGGTGCTGCTGGGAGGCATCTCTGTATCAGGCAGGTGGGCTCTCTGCAGGCTTCAGGGAATGGCAGCCAAGCTGCAGCTGCACTTGTTGGCAAGATGGACACAGCGTGGGGCCAGGAGCATGAAGTGCTCTTGGACTTGTGCTGAGTGAGGAAGTTTTAGATAAAGCAAGAAATGAGCTGAGATCAGCCTGTTTTGATTAATGTGCAAGCCCAAAATGCTTCTCAGAGCCTGGGTGCAGTGGTATGGATTGAAGGTATGGCACGGAGGTAGAGCTCAATTTACCTAGAGAGGAAAGTTGGCTCTAAGTACTCTTGCACATCCACTGTGGTGCCACAGGGGCTCTTTTTACTGGTTTCCCCTCTTCCTGTCTTGTGACCATGAGTGGGATGGGGAAATGCCCTCACAGCAGAACAAACAGGCAAAGGGGCAGAGGAGGTGGGTGGATGATATGGGACTGTTTGACCCTCCCTGCCTGTCCTTGGTCTAGTCTGCTGTCAGAGAAGAACCATGTTACCACCAACTATTTTCCACTATACTGGTTGTGTTGTTCCTGAGTGGGCTACTAAAACCTCTGTTACCCTGTGTAGGAGTCACCGCCAGTCCTCCTGGCATGCAATCTCCTGAGTGCTGGCATGCAACCATTGCTCCTGACCATGGCAAGTCATGATAGCTTGTGGGGATGTCTATTTAAACACAGCCAAATGAGCCCTGTCCTCTTATTTTCCTGTGCCTGAGGGCAGTGTCCAAATGCTTCCTGAATGGTGTTAGGATTGGTGCCATGACTGTTTGCCCGGGGAACTGTTCTAGTGCTCCACTACCCTCTGAGTGAAGATCTTTTTCCTGATATCCAACCTGAACCTCGCCTGGCCCATCTTCCTGCTGTTCTCTTGGGTCCTATCACTGGGTCACCAGAGAGGAGAGATCAGCACCTGCTCCTCCTGCTCCCCTCGTGAGGAAGCAGTGAACTGCAATGAGGTCTCCCCTCAGTCTCCTCTTTTTTTTTTTCAAGTGACTTCAGCTGCTCCTCTTACGTTTTCTCCTCTAGACCTTTCAACTTCATGGCCTCCTCTGCATACTCTCCAGCAACTTGATATTCTTTTTGTGCTGCGGTGCTCCAAACTGTTCCCAGCACTTGAGGTGGGGCTGCACAAGTGCAGAATAGAGTGGGACAATCCCCTCCCTCGACTGGCTGGTAATGCCACGCTTGCTGCACCCCAGGGGTCATTGGGCACTGGCAGAGGCTGCCCAGAGAGGTGGTTGAGTCACCTTCCCTGGAGGTGTTTAAAAGACGGGTGGATGAGGTGCTGAGGGACATGGTTTAGTGGCTGACAGGAATGGTTGGACTCGATGATCCAGTGGGTCTTTTCCAACCTGGTGATTCTCTTCCCAGCTGGGCTGCGGGCTGTGTGGAGGCGACAAAGCTGCCCCCGGCAGGGGGCACCCACGAGCCACGCCGGCCGGGGAGGTGCGAGGTCACAGAACCAGAGAATGGGTTGAGTTGGAAGGCATCACCATCTAGTTCCAAAACCCCTGCTGCGGGCAGCGGCGCCTCCCATTAGATCAGGTTGCTCAAACCCTCATCCATCCTAACCTTCAACACCTCCAGGGATGGAGCATCCACAACTTCTCTAGGCAACTGGTTACTCACCACCTTCACAGGAAAAAAAAAAATCTTCCTAATACCTAAGTTTCCCCTCTTTCAGCTTCAAGCCATTCCGCCTCATTCTGTCTCTGGACTCCCTGATAAAGCTCCTCCTCAGCTTTCCTGTAGCACCCTTCAAGATTGCTCTAAGGTCTCCCTGCAGCCTTTTCTTCTCCAGGCTGAACAACCACACTTCTGTCAGCCTGTCCTAGCAGCAGTGCTCCAGCCCTCTGATCATCTTCCTTAACCACTACTAGGAAATAAAAGATGGGTTTATCCTCCTCATTATTTTTTTTTATTATTTTATGTATGCCCCATGGCATCCCCTGAGTCCTAATCCCACGATGGTTCCAGTGGGCATTTCCCATGGGCAGGCTGGGAAGACAAGTGGGTGGCTGGGGTGAACGAGGGGGAAACTGAGGGTGCTTAAGGCAAAGGCAGCTGGGATGACACCACAAAACAAAAAGGAGGTGTTAGGTGGAGGGGGAGAAGCAGGAAAGGCCTGAGCCCAGCGGTTGTCAGAGTTGTTTGGTGTTTGATGCTTGAAGCCAGCTGGGAAAACACAATCCCACAGAAAGTAGGTACAAACCTACTTTCATAACCTCTCCCAGTGTGCTGTTGCCAGCAACATTTTATTCAAGTGAAAGGTGGTTTTGAGCGGTGTTTCACTCTATATCTGATGCAGCTCAGCTGGTTTTTTTTTTCCTTTGTTATAAAGGATAAACATAAAAGCATCATATTTTATGCATGTAATAAAGCAGTAGATGTGGTGCAGGGCAGGATTAGATTTAAAAACTATGTGGATGAACTGGGGAAATGGTCTGGAAGAAATAGGAGGCAGTTGAATGAGGATAAGTGGAAGGTTGTACACTGTAGCAGCAATGTGAACTCCCCAAGTAGAGAGGAGGGAGTGATGGGTTAAGTAACAATTCTTCAGNNNNAAAAAAAAAAAAAAAAAAAAAAAGGATCAAAAGCTGAATGCAAGTCCACTATGTCACAGTGTTGAGGTGATGGAAAATAAGTTAAGGGGAGATGTGGAGTAATTTGATCCAGCCCAGCAGAGAGCAGGGAGAAGGAGCGGAAGTCAAGAAACCATTACCTACTGGGAAAGCCTGAAAGACTGAAATTCTCTAACCCAAAGGAGGAGAGAACTGAAGTATTTAAGAACATAAAAGGACAAAGTCTCTACTCCTTGTCTGAGGTGTGTGTGTGGGGGGGGGGGGGGGTGGAGAAACAAAAAAGAAGGCTTAAATCACAGCAGGAAAACTCAATTTAGATGTTAGGAAAAACTTTCTAATGACAAGGGTAATAAAGAATAGGCTGCCTGGGGAGTGGAGAGCTTTAAGATCAAGTTAAGAAACATCTGTCAGGGACGTCCGAGGTTTAGGTGATCCTGCCTTGGGTTAGCAGGATGGACTGGTCTGACCTTTCAAAGTCCCTTTCAGTCCTAATTTTTCAGTGGTTCTGCGGACCGACATTAATCTTCTTAATGGTATTTAAGTAGTCAGCAGCTTCTCTTAAGTAAGCGCTAGCAAGTCTCTTCTCTTGCCTGCGGTTTGAAATTAAGTTAATTTCCATGCCTCACTTTCACCCTCCAGCTCCCAAGCCCTGCATAGCCAACCAGCGGCTGAATTCCTTGACTGCTTGTCAGTCCCTTGCCTGCAGCACTATAGCTTGAGTGTCCAAGCCCAGGCACAGCCCTATGTGTGTGGCACTTGTGCATAGCGATGTGTGCAACATCAGATATTGTAATTAATACATTGTCCACAACTGCTCTCCCTTCAAATGGCACAGAATCCAGAAGGAAGGAGCATGTGTTGTAAAGTTGGCCCTCAGTCTGGGACTGTGTCCTTCTACCCTTTGAAAGTACTAATGAAAGAGAATTACATATTTCATCTGCCTGCAACAGTGTAAGAGGGTGAGAAAAAGCAATATCTACAATCCTTGTCTCCTGTCCATGGAAAACAGGAGAGCTGGTGAGTATATCCTCATGCAGATAGAGTGTCTGCAAACTTAGGGTTTTTTGCTTAAAACAGAGAAGATGGTATTTTCATAGCTGGGAAAAACTGTCCCTAATGAGAGATGGAACCACTGCCTGGAAGTCCACACCTTTGGACTCAGCCAGGCACTGTGCTGCACGTGTGGACTGTGACTGTGGTGATGCTGCTCAGTGTGATAATGAAAACTGAATGGGTGTAGCACCATGAGGATCACTGACCCCAAGTCACAGCTAGGAGATCAGCAATAGAGGAGATACCCATAAATAAAAGCAAGTTATCCATACCTGAGACTTCCAAACCTCCACTGCATTATCTTTAGTTACTTACCTAAAAGAGAAAAGACATTTCTATAGCAGGGAAAAATCATCTTTAGAGAGGTAGAAGCAGTATCTTACCTGTCCATGGAGAAGCAGTCACAATTTCTCCCACTAATTTTCTCTAGTGGTTTTATCTAGGCAAGGTAATACTCAGGCCCTCACATTCACTTTTGTTAACAGAGCAAGATTTACCCTATCTCTGTGTGACTGGTAAGTGTTAAGAATGTTATTTTCTTTTTGGGAGTAACGTACAGAGAAAAAACGCAACCACTGCAGCAGCAGGTTGGAACACAGGGGCTTTCTCTCTCAGCCCTGAGCTCCTTCTCCCAGACCATGCTGGCAGCTCTGAGATGTGAGGGGGTTGTTATTTATATGTGTAATAAAACACCACCTGAATGTAGCTAAGTCCTACCTTCAAGCAATATTAGCACACTTATGACTTCATTTACAACTATTTCACTTTCCCTCTCTTGATGCAAGGAATGAGAGTTTCAGGTGTGCTCCCCTTTGAAAAAAAAACACTGTGAAATACACAGATGTTAATGGTGGTTGTGCTTTTGTGGAGCTGATATCCTGAACTATACAGTAGCCCCTTTGTGCACAAATTATACAAAGGCATAGTTCCCCTCTGTGAAAATGTGTTTATCAGAACCATGTCAATATGAATTTGAATCAGAATAACCAGGTTGGAAGAGACCCACCAGATCATCAAGTCCNTTTCACTCTTGCCCTGTCCCTTGTCCCTTGGGAGAAGAGGCCAGCTCCCTCCTCTCTACAATCTCCTTTCAGGTAGTTATAGAGAGCAATGAGGTCTCCTCTCAGCCTCCTCTTCTCCAGGCTAAACCACCCCAGCTAACACATTAAATAAGACCTCAATTTTTTTAAGGGAATGTTAGGAATAATACAACTGCAGCAAACTCATAAGGCAAGGTAAGGGTGAAACAAACTTACTCTTTAATTGCTGCAACTTGGGAGGGGTGGGGGTTTTTTTGGAAGTGCTATATAAATCATAAGTTTTCTTGAGCTACTCTGCACACTGCTGTCTCCCACAGGAACTGGGGAAAGGATGAGATTACCCAAATGTAAGTTTATTTTAACAAAGCAATTTATATAAAGTGCAATAGGATGTTTCAATATAGGAGAAATTTAGGACCTTTCTTTTTGCTTAGGCCCCACCACTTGGGGAACTCAACTCCAACTACACTTGAGAACCCTGCATTTTGGGTACTGCAGACTCAAAAGTTTCCCATCTGAGGAGTGTCGCCAGCTGCAGTGAGCATGATCCCTGCTTAGCTCTAGAGCTGGAGCCAGGCTGCATGCTAACACAGTATGGCTGCAGGCCTTTGTGGTGTTTTTACTCTGCGGAGTTTTTATGAGACCATATCTGTCAAACGTATGTGTGAAGATAAATCAAACAAGCACAGCCATGGCTATTAAATAAATGTGAAATCTGAGTGGCTTCCACCAGCCCCTTGGTCCCTCCCTCTCAGCTGCTGTGTGTGCTGAGTGTTTTACAGAAACAGGGTGGTGAAGGATGGCTGGTTATGAGAAAGGGAAAGCCGGAGGGGTGCAGCTCCTAGGGAAGAGGATGATTTCCTTGCAGGGGGAAGCAGAGATCTATAAAATGGGTTTGGGGCTCCTACTGCTGAAATATTTGTGTCTAGAAAGAGTCTCTTTTTGGATCTTGATGACTTTTGAAGAAGGAGGGACTCAACAAATGTCATCAGGGATGCAGTCTGACTGCTGTCATGGCATAAAAAGTGCAGTGAAGATGGAGACTCAGCAGAGAAGGCTGGGAAGCACTCCATGCAGAAGTGTAATGAGCTTGTCAGTCTCAGACCATGGTTAGGGCTAATGATGTACGAGCAGCATGAGTTTGCTGCGCTATGCATATTGAAGCACGAGAAGGACATCAGGCTTCTATGTGCCCCACGGCCTGTCTTGGTCTGATCACCACTTAGTTTTTCCCTTTATTTTCTAAACTGTTTCCTCCAGGAGAAGAGTGGGCCTTCCAAGGTCAGGGCTGAGGTTACTGAAAGGTCAAGGAGGGCAAGGTCAGGCTTGAAGCTGACTGGCTGTACCCAAGCTGTCCTATGTAGGGAGAGGGCCTTGCAGTTTCCAAAGCTATCAATCTCCTCTCTATTTCCACCAGCTATTCACCTCTCCCAGTTTTAAGTAGAAGAAAATACAACCAATCTCTTCAAGGTCTCGTGTCATGACTCTGAGAGCTGCATTCTTGCTCTCGAGTGGTCAGTCACTGAAACAGAAGAGCCAATATATCACTCCAAGTGTCTTCCTTTGGGGGATAAAATTGGATCAATGTATCTAAAGGCTACTGTAACCAGGAAATTCTTCTGATTTCCAACAATGGGACCACTGAAGTTGTTTAGTCTGGAGAAGAGCAGGCTGAGGGGAGACCTCATTGCTCTCTACAACTACCTGTAAGGAGCTTGTGGAGAGGAGGGTGCTGGTCTCTTCTTCCAAGTGACAGGGGACAGGACAAGAGGGAATGTCCTCAAGTTCTGCCAGTGGAGGTTTAGGCTGAACCTTAGGAAAAAAAATTTCACAGAAAGGGTCATTGGGCACTGGCAGAGGCTGCCCAGGAAGGTGGTTGAGTCACCTTCCCTGGAGGTGTTTAAGGGACGCGTGGACAAGGTGCTAAGAGGCATGATTTAGTGTTTGATAAGAATGGTTGGACTCGATGATCTAGTGGGTCTTTTCCAACCTGGTGATTCTATGATTCTATGATTCACTTCTGCCACCAAGAAAACACTTGTCACTTCTCCCTGGCTGCACTGGGGTTTGGCTGAACATCCTTATTTACCCCAGCACACAGGGAAAGCATCCTTGCAGAGGACACGGTGACCTGACAGGAGTCAAGCCTAACAAATCTCATGGTAACAAAGCATACGTGGTGCCAAAGGTGAAGCAGGAAGGGCAGCGCTGTGCCATGCGCTCTGAACATGGCCCCAGAGGCAGAAGTATGGTACAAAGATTACTTGACCTGGCTCCTGCATCTATGAAATCATTGCATGTCCATTGATTTTTAATGCTGATTGATTGACACTAGAAGAGAATTTGACCTGTGGGAATACAGTCTGCTGCTCATAGGGTGTCGTGATGTCTCTTGGTCCTCATGTTTGTATCACTAGTGTTCAGCTGAATGAAAATACTCAGAGATGGTTTTGCCAGTAAAAACACACATGGAAAGTGAAGGCTAATGTACCAGCAAGTGCATTTCTGCTAAGTTGCTAATGAAATGCAAAATTATTTGTAGCAATAATTAGCAGTGCAAGTGAGACTACCATTGAGCAAATGATCTCTGAACACCAAAAAGGTCAGGAAAACCTTTGGAACAAACCTGTCTTTGAAAGTATTTATATTGGACCTGTGGGCTTGTAGGGCCAGGTTGCTTAGTTGATGTGCTGGCACAGTTACTTTGAATGCAATCTATATCACCCAATTTATACAAGCTGAAAATCTTATCCCAAGTTTTCTTTTGATAGACAGAGTCATTATTAGTGATAAATATTTAATGGTTGCCTTTTCATTCAGTGTTGGAGTTGTTTTTTTTTTAAGAGTGTGCTGTAGGTCCTTGTACATAGCATACAAGCAGTTCCAAGTGATTCAACTGGTTGCTGCTGGGGATGCATGAAAGCAAATCACTGGCTCCTCACCTCCTGCAGGTGTACCCCTCTGTTCCTGTCACCACTGGCAATTTGGCCTTCAGGGAGCTTTTTTTGCAGCAGCAATAGCTGTTTCCCTACCTCATCCTGCTGATGTCATTGGGAGCAGCAAGTCCTCAGGGTTTTCAGTGCTTTCCCATATGGCACTGCATCCTTCACTTCCCTAGAACAAGGTCCCTCCTGCGCAACCCCTCCTGCACTTCAGGCATGCAGCAGCCAGGGACATGCAAAAAGATCAGTGACACCTCCTGCAGATAAGGGACTACTAGGCAATAGGTGGAAAGAGGCCCTGTGATGAGGAAGGGGAAAGGAAAAACACTCTAACACTACTCCCTGCCCATCCCAATGAACACTCCTGTCAAGGTCCTCCACTTACAATGGACCTTTCCCAGCCCTTTTTATCAATCAACCTCCCCTAGAAGAGGTGCTTACAACCCCCACATCTCCATCCTACCTCCAAATCCCTGAGGCAGGATACCTCTGTCATTCCTGACAGCTATCCAAAGTGTTCTTGAAGCTCTCCACTCATGGAGGCTTTACACCTGCACACTTCATAAATTGCTTCCATCCATTTGCCCTAGCATTTTTGTAACATCAGGTCTGAATCTTTCTCACTGCAGTTTAAGCCTGCTATTATTTCTTAAACTCTCTGTTATGGGCAGATAGAACTGACCAGTGTCTTTTTTCCCCTTGCTGCAATCTTTTATGAATTTTAAGACTTGTTGTGCTTATCCATGGTCTTCTGTTCTTAAGCCTTCAGATTTTCCTTCCTGTTCATATTCACTAGACTCTGATTATTCTTCCTGTTTTCTTCTGGACTGTATCTAATTAGCCCACATCCTTTTTTTTGGCTTTTCCAAGAGTATGACACTGATGACTAACAATTCAGTTTTTAATCTGCGCTAAACTTCAGCTCCAGTAGTTCCATATCCATATTTGTGTAGCCAGTTATTCCTCAGCGTGGAGGCTTGCATAGATTCCTACTGCATCCTTTCTTTTTTTTTTTTCCCCCAACTGTTTCTTTAATTTGTCAGGTTGTTGTGTTTGTTTTTTTTTTAAATTCTAATCCTGTCATCGACATCCTTCCAGATCCTTCTAGCTTTGGATATCCAGCAAATTTAATCATCTTTCACAGAATCTTTCTTCCAGTTCACAGTCTAAGTCACTAGTAGACTGGAGTCCGAGCCAGGAAGAAACCTGTAGATCTCTGTTCAGTACGTTCCTGTACGTGGACAGTGAAGTCCTATTCACGACCTTCTGGGTACCAGTGCTGCGTCTGCTCTGCAGTAGACAGACCGCACATTCCTTGCTGGTTTATGAGAATTTCATGTGAGGCAGTGTCAAAGGACTTACTCAAGTAACGATACTGACATCTGCTTCTCCTTACTGGCCTGTGAGGACTGTCTCCTTGTTTCAAATGGAAATTAGTGGGTTTGTCAAGACTGGACTATGAATCTGATATTGGTTGTTACTCATCCCATTACATTCCAGTTCCTTACAAATAGCTTTTTCATTATTCCTTCCAGAATTTTTCCTGCAATTGAAATTAAATGCATTAGTCTGTAATTCCCCAGCTCTTTTTTTCCTCAAAGACTTCTTTTACTGTCCTTTTTTTTGCTATACTTGTTTACTAATTCATAGTAATCCAGCCTAGATTTCACTCTCCATACATAATCACTTTATGGTCAAGATCAACAGCAGCAGTCTAGTCAAGCTGTTCTTTTCTTAATTTCTCTGCAGTCATATAGAGCTTGCTTAGGCAAACTGTGTCCCGCTGCCTGCCTGTCCCAGCAAAAAAGAGGGTGCAAAACAAATTCCCCATTGCCACCAAGGCCTGGTCTGTGGTTGAAATCTGCTAGTTCCTTCCTGCCTTCCATCCCTCCCTCCCTCTCTTGTCAGAAATTATTGCCATGAATGAGATGGCCACATCTTCAGCAACTATCCATTCCATCTCCTCTACAGGAGAGAGACGGGATATTAAGCACCACTGGCAAACAAGAGCTCTCCCTCCCGCCCCCCCCCCCCCNCCCACCTCCATCCCAATTACTTTAATTAGCCTTTGAAGTCAAGGTTAGATCTGCATTACCATACTGGCAGTGAAGTCCTAATTCAAGCCATCTTTGGACAATGTTTGCTCAGGTGTAGTATCTTGGAAGTGAAATCATCGCTACTCCTTACCCAGAAAAAATAGTTATTGTTTGCCACATTTAATTAAATTTTCCTCTCTGTTCACATAACCTCCTGCATGCAGATCTGAAGTTAGTTTTATAGTTTCCTCTCAGCCTTCTCCTTTGATCATAAAGTAGCTGTCACCTCAGTGCCTACAGCCCTTCCTTTCTCACCTTGGCCGGCATAAAATGTGTTTGTGTGTTAATGGCTTTCTCCTTGGGGGCTGCTGACTCTCTTTACGAGTCAGCTGGATGCTGGATGAAATCATTCTCTCTGCTGGTTCAAGTATGTCACATATATATATTTCCCCGCCTGTGTTTTATGTTCCATCCCAACCTCGTTCATAGGAAATGATTCTTTTTTAGTTCATTTTGTTTTGGAAAGTGAGTCCATTGCCAGGAGAATGCAAGAGATTTCCAGACACTAGGTCCAAGTTTTGTGAAGGAAGGTGCTGCAAAGACTTTGCCACACACAGCTTGCTGCTGCTGCGCCTCGCTCCTACTCTGCAAGAGGCTTCTTGGCGCCTGCTGCACACTAGCTGTACTCAAACCAGTGTGTCTGAAGTTGTATAGAGTCTCTGCTTTGTTCAGTCATGTGTGTAACCTGCTCTCTCTGCCTTATCTGACTTCTGTCCTATACCTGAACAAGAACCGTAGCTTGAAACCCTCAGGTCTGTGCAATGGGGGAAAAACCTGTTTGATAGGCAGAGCTACATTGCAGCAACCAAAGCAGGGCAAGAGCTCCAAGCCTTTAGGTTACACTGAAGAAGGATTAAAATAGAAAAAAAAGAAAAAGCCACTTGACATAAATAAATGACAAAACAACCCTGCGCAACAAGACGTAAGTGCAATCATGAGTAGTACCATTTTTAGACTGTTGGGATAAAGTTCTGCAACCAAAGTTATTAATAACATTCTTCACCATGAGTGTCGCCTCAATAGCGTGACTCGGAAACCTCAATCTAATGACAGCCTGTCTGCTGTAGAGCCTATTTTGGACACTGCATTAGGCCACACCACAGCAGGCTAGATTAAATATGTTCAATTAGTGACATTAGTCCAAAGTATAAAGTAGACTACACATTTTCTCTGATGTGCTATCAATTCAATGACCTCTAGCTCTGGTACTGGGATGAACCAACAGGATCCATCTCACAGGCATGGTGTATGAAGATGGCTAAGGGGGGGAGAGGGCTGATTTGAGAAGGGTCTGGTTGAACAAATCTAGAAGGGAGGAGTGATAGCGTGTGGAGTGAAGTGTCAGGGAAGAGATGCGTGCAGCTACATACAGGGACCCCAGTCTGCTCCCCCTCTGCTCCTCAGATGTAAAATCTTAAGAAGCTGCTGTAATCAGCAACAGATGCTGGCTGCTAAAGCAGAGCTCTGCTTAATCTTAAGAGAGGAAAGTGAAGAAGGCATGGAAGATGTGTGTTAGAGTGTTATGTGTGGAACTATTGCAGTTTACCCTCTCCAAAGTGAACACATTTTGTTTTCTAGTGTTTGCTGTAGATCAACTTTTACTAAAAAAGTACCCAAAGCTTTGTGATTTTTGCTCTCTTTTTTTTCTTCTGAATATAGTATTATGTCTCTGAGTTTATTAAATCTTACTTCTACAGATTATTTACAAATTCATGCTTATGTTATGATGCAACAGGATGAAGGGAAAATAATACCTCTGTACAAAAAAATGGCTGGCAGAGCATGAACAAAACATTCTGCTTTAGAAATGAGCACTGCCTTTCCCTCTTGTACATAAGTGCACATACCCTTGGTGGGCAGATCACTGCTCATCAGGGTTATTAGGAAGAGTTAAGGACAAATCTGGAACAAGGCAAAACTCTGTGAATAGAAACAGCTCAGCAGATGCACATTTATTGCATTCGGTGCAGCAGCAAAGAAGGAAACAAAACAAACTAAACCAGAAACATTTATTGCTGCCTGTGTCTGATTTGCCTGCGATGACCTTTCTTTCCTCCAAGCCAAGTCCTTTCTTTCTGTAGATCTCCATGTATGGCTGGTGTTCCACAATTATAGAGGCATTAATAAATCAGTGACAGACAAGCAAAGACTTGAGCCTTCCCTAGAGTTTGCACTGCTAAAAGTTCATCTCCAAGTGCCCCCTCTTCATTCCAAGCAGCAGTCAGTGTGTTTCGGGTACACGAACAGGAACAGCATGGGCTCAAATCTGGCCAGGCGCTGAAGCTGGAGTCACAGGGCTGGGAATGCAGATAATATGGGGTTGAACTGAACAGCGTTAGATATTGGACTACACAGCAAGCCAAGAACTTGGGGGGTAGCTATTGTTGTGAATCACGATCAAGAAATGTTGTTATTACATAGTGCTCTACAATGGGTTGAGGCCTGATGCAAACAGTGGGGATCCAGCTTTGCAGAACATAAAGACCAGATAAAGTCTCATGGGAAAAAGGGACAAAAATGCTTGTGTTAAGAGAGCCCAGCATGGTGGAGAGGGTACTAGATGAAGCTTCGGTGGCAGGTATCAGTTGCATTGGTGCCATCTGAGGTATTCACAGTCGAGTACTGTCAAGTAAAGACTCAAGTGGGACAGGACCTTGGCAGGGCTCCCACCTTGGTCCCACTTGGAGCAAAGCCACTTTGCAAGCTAGATCGTGTTGTCCAGAACTCCGTCCAGCCAAGTTTTAGAAACGTCCAAGGATGGGAATTTCACAATTTCTCTGTGAAACCTGTTGAAATGCTGAAAAACCCTCTCAGGCAAGATTTCTTTTCCTTAGCTCTGGTGAGCATTTGCCTTGTAACCTGTGCCCATTGTCCTCTCACTTACCTCCTCCATGCGTAGTCTGGCTCTTTCTTCTCTTTAACTTCTCTTAGATAAATGAAAACTCCAAGTAGTTTTCCCCTTAGCCTTCTCTTCCCCAGGCTAAAGAAATCCCTTTCTGTCAGCTTCTCCTGATACCTCTGCTGTATCCCTCACATCTCTCAGTGGGAAGTTTTTCCTCTGCCTTGTCTATATAGACAGAAAGTTCTTCGGGATAGGTTTTGTTATTTAGTACATGCGTGGCAATTTGAGACCTCCTCCTCTCTTTGTCAGGGTCTCACAAGTAAACTGCACATAAATAAATAACAGATCACAACTGAACTTTGGAAACCCACTGAGAATTTGGGGTGTGCAGAGGGTCCAGGAGAGGTGATGAGTTAGAGTGGGGAGGCAGAGGGAATAGATGATCACTTTATGGATATCTTTCTCCTCAGGGTAAGCCTTGTCTTGCCAGCAGTCAGAGAAGGGCTTTAAGTAAAGCTGCAGACTTATTTGGAAGGCAGGACAGGAAGGGAGTATGCCACTGGGTGCTTGGTTATGGTCCTATAGATGCCCTTGTCTTCTGAAGCAAGATTTGTTACAGCTGAGCCATCTCTGACAGGCATTTCTCTGGCCTCCATTTAAATTCTGCCTGTGAAGGAGAGTCTGCAGGATCCTTAATCAGCTCCAAAGCCTCTTTACTGCTCTGTTAGCCTAAATACTTGCTGTAACCAACCCCAGTTCTCCTCATGCTCCTCCCTTGGACTCTGTAGTCTTTAGGATAAGCCCTTAAGTATTGAAAGGCTGTTATGTTCCCTCTTAGTTTTCTATTCTCCAGACTAAACAAACCCAATTCTTTCAATCTGCCCTCATAGATTATGTTTTCTAAAGCTTTTATCATGCTTGCTCTTGCACCTCGGAGCACTCTCCAGTTTGTTTACCCAGTTTGGAGAGTGCTGGGCTCGACGTCCCCAGCTGAAGCTGAGGCGTCCCCAGGGCATACTACAGCACAGTCATTTTCTCCCATGCCTGGCCTATGAATCTCTCATTAATGGATCCCATCAAAAGACATTCCTGTTTTGAAAGAGCATGGCAGTGTTGACTAAGTTTTTGTCTGTGAGCCCGGGAGCCTTTCTTGCAGTGGTGCTCTTTATCCAATTAAGTCCCCATTTTGCATTTGAGCTCCAACACCTCACTGTGGTATTTTGCGCTGGCTCTTGTGTGGTTTCCATCCTGCTGATTTGAGACCAATCCTCCAATTCATCTAGATTGTTTTGAAATCTGCTGCTGCCTCCCTCTCCACACGCACCCCCACCCCCTGCCCCCGCATACACACCACGGCTGCAACTCCTCACAGCTCAGTGGAACCTGTGAATGTTATCCTGATTTCTCTGATATTGGGGTCCCTGTTATCTCAGCTCTTGTGTTCAAGCAAGCTCTCGAACTGTGGGGGGCCCTAGGCAGAACCCTATTTGCAGCAAACACGGTCGCTAACCTTTTGGGACAGTGTTTCATTGAGTGATATGCCTGCTTGTAAGATCACTTCACCCACCATAGGTTCCCAGTTGTTTATGGGGTGGTTTTCCAGCAAACTGGAGGGCACTGGGCATTGCTGAGCCATGGTATCTCTTGCTGATCTTCTGGGAGCAGCGCTGCTAGGCGCTAAGCAAAGGTTTGGCAAAAAAAGCTGCCTTGTGGTCCAGAGCTGTGAGGAACTGAACTGTGAACAAATATCCAGATGGAAAATTTAGGCAGAAGGACACACTGAAAAGTTAGGCAGACATCCCTTTCTGTGGCTCCAAATGCCTGAAATATCCTGGCTCTTCTGGGGTCATCCCAAAGTCCATCCTAGGGACCACATGGGGTCATGCAAGCCCAGATTTGGCCTCATGAGCTCTAAACTGAATCCAGGGCCCTGGGAAGCACCCACTCATTCCCCACACCAGGTTCTTCCCTGCAGGCTGAGCTCTGAGTGGGACTTAGCAGGACTACGGGGCTTCCTTGAACTCCTATCGGTGCCTGGCTGTCTCCAGGCCCCGGCTGCCAGCCTGGGATGTGGGTTAACAGATTTTTTCCACGCTGTTTCTCCAGGATCCCTGACAGAGCCCATCAGAGCTGCCTTTTATCAGCACTGCATGCCTTAGTGTGCCTGTCATGACTCACACACAATGTGCTCTGTACCAGATTAATCCGGCTGGCTTTCATGCTCAGGATGTGGGCGATGGGCAGGGTGGAGGGGCATGGGGACAGATGCAGGGCTAGCAGGGGCTCAGAAGATGGGCAGACACGAGGTCCTTGATGTGCTAAAGAGAAGGATTTCACTTTAGGATGATCTGAGGGGGAAAAAGATAACAAGCCCATGTACATGAGAAAGAAAGGAGAGTAACAGGTGTGTACACTGGCTTCCAGCTGCAGATACTTGTTGCTCTCACTTTGTAATTAGACCTATGCCAGAGAGTCTTTACAGACACTTTCAGCCCCATTAGTGATTTTTTTCTTTTGCAGTGCCACACACTTAGCTTCACATCATCCTTCTTTCCAGGAGTACCAGGTTTTGCATCAGAAGGAACCAGAGGTGGGGCACAGCCCTTGTCACACAATCATCTCCTGCCACCTCTTGAGACTCTCCAGCTCCTGGCACACCCCGTGTTATTTCTGCCACCAAACCATCCACCCAACCCACTCAACCTATCCTCAACCTACAGGGTCACATTGCAGTAAGCAAGTTTTGCAAGATTTCCTGCAGCTCTGCTGTCCCAGAGACCCAACGTGTCAGTGGTCCAGCTGGGATCATGCCTGTACGTTGCTGCAGGTGCATAAGAGTATAGTTTGGTGTTCAACCCTGTTCCATATCTCTATCCAACCCCAAGAAATGGGAGAGACAGATATTTGCAAATCCAGGTGTAACATTATTCTTGAGAGGTGCTAATACTTTTGATTTAGGTGCAATATTTCTTCGATAAATACATCGGTTAAACCAGATTGCTTGGGGTGCTTGCATGTCAGTGAGACAGGTATGTTTCAAGCCTTGGTCCACAATCTGAGGGAGGACAATGTTTGTAGCTCACCTTTTATCTTTTCCAGACTGCAGTTTAGAAGAAATTGCATTTCTAGAAAATGTATAGGTTCTGAAATGGATGTCTTCAGAAAGGGCTGCCATGACAATCCTCCCTGAAACATGGTGCAAGCTTGAGGAAAGCTGCTAGCTTTCATCCCAGGGTTACCTGCATGCCGTATAAATATGAGATCTCTTTCTGCTTATTTGTGATAATTATTTGCCCCTGAAATAAAGAATGGTGAAGCCAGGCTGAGAGAGTTACTTATACTAAAAGTAGAAAATATGCAGTAATTTATGTTTTCTGCATAGGTGATTTCTGTGAGTCCATCATCATGGGCATCTATTATGTCTCCTAAGACAAGTTCAGACCTTAGCGATTAAAGAGGAGTGAAGAGAAGTAACACCTGTGTCTTCCAAACTCTGCTTGGAGCAAGCATCCCCATGACAGGAGCTGCAACCTGGACAGTGCCTTTTGGTGACAGTCACAACAGGCATGTAACAGGACAGGCATGGAGAGAGGAGCCTGACCTTCTTCCTTGGTGCTGCTGCACCTTGTAGGACAGCGCTAATGGGTACTGCCACTGCCTTCACTGTTGACACCTCCCTAGAAGCAACACCAAAAAGGGCTGGACAATTACACCTTGCAGTGCCAAACAGAGCAGTCAGGCTATTTTGGGAGTCTTCCTGTAGCAGATCACATAAGGGTTTGGCGCTATCAATCCAGCACCTGCTTATATGGCCTGATTACTTTTTAATGTAAAGAGGTATAAATTTGCTCACAGGGCCTAGATCTGCTTGGTTAGTAATTTAGATGTGTGCAGAATGGACATGAAACATTACCATGCCTTTTTTGACCGAAGACCTACATTTCACATCCACTTCATTATAAAGAAAAATAAGAAAATGCATGAAAGTTTACATATTTGCCAGCAAAAGGTATTAGGGCATAGTTGTAACAGTAAGGCGTGTAATACATCACCATGTAGCTCTTCTTCATTGACTGATTGTTCCATCTTCCACCACCTAGTAATAAGGATTTTGATGCATCTCCATCAAATGCAGAATCATTAATAATTCCCTAAAACACTTAATTGTTCCAAAAACCACTCTTCTTTTCTGCTCTAGCAAGTTTTTCCATTTACTTTCCTCAGGTGCAAAGCCCTGATTTAGCAAGATGTTTAAGCAGCTCTTTAAGCATAAGCATGTGATTAAGTTTATTCCTACCCAGCAGTGCCTCTAAGCATATTCTTAACCATACACTCCAGTTGCAGTGAAGTAAAGCAAGTAATTAAGCAGGTGCTTTGCTGAAGCTGAGTCTAAACGACTACTTAAGTCCTTTGTAAGAAGTATAAATCCTCCTTCTGACAGGGGTGGGAGTGGGGATGGATATGTGCTATCATCCTCCTCTTTAAAGCCTGACTTGGTCTTGCAGACTGGCCGGGTCCTTCTTCATTCTGGTGGCCAGCTGGTGAGCGACTGTCACCTCTCTGAGAGCTGTGACCACATATGAAAAATTGAGATTTACAGCAACATTGACAAGATCATCATCCCTTTTACAGAAATGCAACCTGGTGGTAGCGGAAGGGACATTGGGAGCTGGCTTATGTTAACCCAGGCAGCGGGAAAACGGTGGGGCTGTCCTGGTTTACACCTGCTGGGGATGGGGGAGCAGGCAGAGAGGGAGGAAAAGGTTTTCCCTGGTTTTGTTTCGCACTGCACTGCTGTCTTCCTGTGGTGGCAGTGAAGCCCTTTGCAGGCTCTGCACCGCTTGGAAAATGAACACTGCCTCTGTTTAATTTTAATGCAACCCATTAACTAAGCTGCCTCACTGCACTTTGTCCACCTGGGTCACCCTGTGTGCACCAGAGTTTCCCTTTCATATTATTCCCTGTCGATTCAGGAGGCCCTTCTGACTCACAGCCCTCCCCTTCTCCCCCCCCCAGCTCATCAACATTGTGTTGCTCAGCACCCAAACCACAAGCTGCCCACATGGAGAGGCACCAGCCTGTACAAAGATAAGTTACATGCACATTCACCACTGAAAAAAAACCAAAACAAACTAACCCTTTTACTGCTATAAGAAAGGGAATAAGTATGATGGAGGGAGGGACCGCGATCATAACAGCACACACTTATTAACCAAAACCCAAGAGAGACTGGGGAGGAGGATGGATGTAGCAACAGCAGGGGCTTGGGTGGGAAGGGGGCTGTGGGCAAGGGATGCAGAGTGCCTCTGCTGCAGCCATCAATTATAGGGCCTGAGGCCTTGTTGTTGCTGTTGTTGGTGGCATGGAGGGTTTTCTTTTTTTTTTTTTTTAATTCTCCTGGTTTTTTTTTGAGGTCTGGGCTGCAGCTCAACTGAAGGCTGGGGTTAGGGAAGGAGGGGTGAATACGGGATTTTACCCAATCCGCTGATTCTCAATGGAGGCTCCAGGTGACACTCAAGGGGCTGTGAGGCAACAACGGCTCAAAGGGACTCTCAGGGGCAGCAGCAGGAAGACAGGACACGGTGGACGTCCCTCTCAGCCATGGGAGCTGGTGTCTGGCTGCTCTCCCCACACTGTGATCCCATTGCCAGGGCTGGCATTGGGGATGCTGTCACGATTTTGGCCCCAGAGCTCAGGTTGCATGCTTGTACAGCACTTAAAGACTGAAACGGGTAATAAATAGAGTGTGCAGAGCAAACCTTTGGCTGGGGACATGCTGGTCTGTGTAAACTGGGGCTATACGTGTGAAGCGACATATATACGCACATGTATGCACACACACACCCCCTCCCCACATTCCTGCAGGGAACATGGCTGTGAGGTCAGAGGCAGCCACTACCACTCTCCAGCTTGGCCCTGTATGGTTCTTGCCCTGAGCCTGCCATCCCTGGCTAGGTGATATCATCTTTTCCAGGGAAACATCTGGTCTTGATTTCAGGCCTGCCGGTGACTGAGCTGCCACTGCCCTTCTAGGTAATGTGCCCTGTGCATTAATTACTTTCACAGTTGAAAACGTGCACCTTGATTTTCAGTCTGAATTTGTCTAGCCTCAGCTGCCAGCAGCTGGTTCTCATAAATGCCCTTTTCTACTAGATTAAAGAGCCCTTTGATATTGGGAATCTCTCCTTCCCTTGAAGTGCTTGTAGATCAAATCGCTCCTCGGACAAACTGGAGAGATCGTGTGTTTTAAATTGCACACCATAGGGTGGGTTGTCCAGACTTCAGCTCCCCGGTCCCAT
Organism: Piaya cayana; assembly: GCA_013389865.1. Classification (NCBI taxonomy): domain Eukaryota; kingdom Metazoa; phylum Chordata; class Aves; order Cuculiformes; family Coccyzidae; genus Piaya; species Piaya cayana. Next base: position 59,823 of record WAAB01008947.1, read on the forward strand.
TGAAAACTTTCCAGATTGAGCTGTGCAATGTTAAATATCTTGTGGCATCTGCACCTGTTCCTGCATCCCTCACCTGCACCACGGAGGGCTGCCTGCTGGCTCAGGATGCTCCTTGTGATGGGAGACACAGCCACATGCAGACTCTTGGAGGAGGAGGAGAGACTGTGGAGGAGATTTGATGACTGCATTTGGCCATGGAGGGGCTGGTCCTCAGATGTAGAAGGTTGGTTAAAACAAAATGTGCTGCCGAGAAAGTCAGGGCAGGCTGGGCGTGTCCTGGCAGTTGAGGCTGATCACTGGTGTGGGGGTAGGAAGGAGATTTCAAGCCGGCCAGCACGTTTTGTACCAGCAGACTTGGAACAACAAATGAATCTCTTGGATCAAAGAATACTTAGCCACAGTAGTTTATATATGGGGAAAAGATAAAGGTTTATTTATAAGAAAAAAAAAATGATGGTTAGCAATACTTTTTCAGATTTTAACTTTTTGTGGCAGTCTGCACTAAAAGGGGGAAAGTTTTTTAACAAAGACTTGAGTTCACAAAGGTTGAAAATACCTTCCTGCTCAGCCTTGCGACAAACAGGTATCTGTATCAGAGAGGGATCCTGCAGAAGTTCATCTTGTCTGGAAATGGAAGGAGAGCCATGTTGTATCCCCATGCTATTACATTTTATAGCTTTTTTGTTTATAATGTCTGCAGCCCAGTATTGCTCTGCATTTATTAAGCCCAAGACTCATGGAGAATGGCACATGGGTCCCACCCAAACTTTAAACACTTCTCTACTTCTAGTGTTCATATACATGGTCTGGCCTTGTGTTCCCATCTTTTCAGTGAGTTTGATTCTCTTCTCTGTAATTTTTGTGTGAGTAGGGGTAACTCCATCTATTAATAACAAGCTGGCTGATGAAGCTGTTGAATTACAACTATCTGGGGAATGAATGGATAGATCATGTGTGACTGACATAACGGTTGCTAGTATCTGAATTTTTGCTTTCCTTTCTCAGCTTCTGTCAGTACTGAGGCACTTTTATGTCCTTCTGCTGCCACACACACACCTTGCTTACTTGCTGGAATATCACAGCCTGTAACGTGCATAGTCTAAGGAAGCTGAGGCGTTGATATTCTGCCATGCTCACAACCATCTGGGGTTATAACTGCCTGAGGTTACAACTGTTTAGGTATTGGTTGCTACAGGTGGAGAACATTAAATACTGTAGACAGCTAAGTGATTTTCAAAAGTTCACCCAGGGCATCTGTGGCAGGGCAAGTCCTGAACCCTGTTCTATTAATTCTGCCTCCTCATCACTGAACTGTCTCTCCCAGGTGAAGTCACTCCTCAGGTGCTTCAGATACAGAAAATGAGCTGTCTGGGCAATATTTCCTGCTAAACTGCATTTCTAAACTGAGGGATTTATCTCTCCTTGGTTGTGCATTTTAATGCAGAGCTATAGATCTTGAGAAGAGGACAAGACAGACCTTTACTCCCTACCTCCTGAGCCCAGGAAGCAAATTCATGGGGTGTCCTGGGAGGGAGAACAACAGCCTAGTCCAATGCCTTGCAAATGCAGACCACAAAAATTTTCTCAAAAGTTGGATTAAAATGAAACTTTCAGAAAGACTTCATTGCTTTACAGGCTCAGTGCCATCTCCGATTTTGCCTCTACCTGATGCAAACTAAAGCTAATTGCAACCTGCCCAAGCAGGACAAGTGAGATGCTCCATCCCCCTGGAGTGTCGACTGGTGGGATATTTGCCCAAGGCCTATATCCACATCAGGAAAACAGGGAAGAACAGTTGACTTTTTGGACATCAAACCTCTTTCTTCCTGTGTAGTGCTCAGTGCTAATAGGAATGGAAAGGAGAAGAAAGATCTTCTTTCTTGCCTCAAATCATCCTACCCCCAGTCTCAAGGGTCTCATGTGATATGAGACGTGTTTTCCTTTCATCCCTGCCTGAGAAACTCATGTTTCTGCATCAGCATGAAAGACAGAAGAGAGCCAGCAGTTCTATAAAGCTACTTCGGGAGGATTTCATCCCGGAGATCACTTGTACCTTTTCCTGACTCTTTCCCCAGTGCTGTCTACAGCAGGAAACCCCTGTCAGTTCATTAGCCACTCCCTTCTCGAGGTGGTGAGCTGGATTTCTTGACCCTGTCAGTGATGCACTTAGAAATGGTGACAAGCAGCTCTCACCAGAGGCTGGTTTAGGCCTCTCAGGTACAAGGTGCTCTAGGGGGCATGTGGTGAAGGAGGTGTATAGAAAGGTGGTGGCTTCTTGTGTCACCCAATGAAGAGTTGTTAATTAAAGTGGCTATTTTGACTTTTCATGCCATGACATGCTTTGTCAACTTTTCTACAGCCCAATGAGAACACATGTGACCCTACTGGCCCCCCAGCAAGCGCTGTGTGAGATCCGCTCTCCTTGTTGGTTGCTCTTCACCATCCCCACTTCGTCATCGTCTCCCACCCCCGCCTTCCACCTCTGTACTGCTAATGCACTTCCATTATTTATGAGACATCCCTTGGCATTTCCAGTTCAGCCCTTCTCATTCTCTCTCTCACTGCTTTATGCTTGACAAGTTGAGGTGCATGGTTCAGAAGTCAATATGCTTCAACATTCAGGTACCAAACAGAGATCCTTTCCAACTTTTCCCTTCTGGTACAGTTTGTTTTCAGAGAAACTTTAAAAGAGCAAAATGTGTTCATTGTACATGGTCATATGAACAAAATAAAAGTGAAAGGTCTGGATTAGTGGCTGTGGAAGGACATCACTTTTCAGATTATCTGTAAAATATATAACACAACAACAGCAGTAACACGGACAAGTATCTTATCAAAGGAGCAAAAAGGAAGTTCACCTTTTCAAGTGCAACACACTTTTTTTTTGCTGGTCTACCAAACGGTTGGACAGCTGATGCCCATTGGGATAACAGGTTTCTTCTGCCTTGCTGTGCACAAGGAAACAATATGAGACTTGATCAGTGGCTTTAGCATGTGCCATCATCTGAAAACCCCTTGACCATTACAAATTCCTTTTTTCAGGATCCAGGGCATTTTGTTATTAAGGGTTCTCCTTATGTGAAGAACACTTTATGTTGCAGGACAAGTAGGTTTGAACTCACTGCAGTGCATACACTTATTGCAGCGCTGCTCTGTAGGGAAATCGTGAATATATTATTCCTTTTTACAAGGCCTACATTTGCTCACCAAGAGAGGACGCCCAGAGGAATGCTTCCTCACCAGACATCAGCCAGACCTCAGCTCTATGACCTTATGGCTCACAGACAGCAATTTTACTAGCACATCCAAAGTAAACCTATCTTTTGTCCAGATGCAGAAACTGCACGGAGGCTGTTTCATTTGGAAGCCGTTCCTTGGACAGCTTATTCCTCCAGTGGTCTGGGAAGGCTGTCAACCTCTCTTGTGAACTATTTTACAACATCTGCCCTTTGTAATACTGAGTCTTTTTGCTGCCTCGTTTGCTCCCTAGCACCCACAGCATAAAAATAATACACACCCAATTTAAGCTGTGCACAACTCTCCCAGCATCCTCCGCCAGCCTTCATGGATGTCCATGGGTTTTTCCACTCTGAGTAAAGATTTCTCATTCCCACTGTAATAGCCCAGAGCTTGTTGTCTAAATCTGATTTTGAATTAGGCAGGGGTCCATGGTTCCATGTCAATGCCAAGCTGTGGGTGGGAGTGGAGGATTTTTTTCCTAGGGACTTGAAATCTCTTCTTACACTGTTTTTGAAAGATTTCATCTCTCCAGGAAGCAGAAGTCTCTCGAGATGAGCTGTTTGTGCAAAACTCTGCCATGTGGGCTTGAGCTGGAGGCTCCAGGCAGCCAAACCAAAAGACTGTTCATTTTCTGGGTTGGGTCCAGTCAGGATCCAAACTTCAGGGGAGGATTTTGGTCCAAGAAATTGAATCTCAACTGCTCTTATCTTCAAGTGTTTCAGATGAAAGGACCATTTGAGTCCAAGAAGGCGTGTGAAATACAGTTACCCTGACTTAGTTGTGCCTCCAGGCTGGAGAAAAAAATGACGGGCCAGTAAGTGAAGCTGCTCAGGCTTGGGTGGGCGCTTGATGAAGTGACTTGACAAGGGACACACAAACAGCCTACATCAGAGACAAATAAAAAAAAAAATCTAAATACTGGGGGTTTATCCCTCTTTGATCCACAGAGACTAGTTTGGATGGGCCAAATGCACAGCTGGTGTGAGAGCCCCCATACCATCCAAATGTCTAGGAAAGTACAAACATAGAGATCAAGTTAGGAGTGAGTCCCATTTCTAATGGGCATTTATGACAGGAGCCAAAGTTAGGGTTCACATGAAACACATCCCATTTCAGATCACCAAAGCAAGTGCCTGGGTTGGATTTTCTTCTATACCCGATATAAGGGCTGAAAGCGTGGGAATGCCTTCTCTTGAAATATATCTTATTTCCATGGTCTGTCTAAAGAGGTCCCTCACTCCCAAACCATTACAGCCTTTGTTTCTTTCCTAAATCTCATAGCACTGACGTTTGCCGTGAAATCACTGGGTCAGCATCCCCCTCCCGGCTTTAGTCCCCCATTCTCCCTGAGCTTGCTGTGTTACACTCCAGGTTGCATGCAGAGAGATGAGCTGTGAATGCTCAGCAGCAGTGGCAGCAGATAAAATGCCACTGTGTGAAACCCACACTTGTTGCAGAGTCATGTGTTAACCTTGTCCCATCCCTCCCCTTCCAAAAAGCCAGTCTGGGTGGGAAAGTAGGGGAAGAAATAAGATGTTATGCTTGTCCCTGGGAGCTGAGAGATGGGAGGATTTGTAACCAGAGAAGAAGACGGAGGGGGGAGGAAGAAACATGCAGAGATATTGATGACCCCCTTTCTCGGCGGGTTAGCTCTCCTTGGCGCCCCTTTCTCAGCATGTTTCACATCTCTCAGCACCACGCATCCTTGTACGTGCATGTCTCCGTGTGCATGCGCGGGCAGCAGAATGATGGGGGGACCCTTAAGAAGCCTTGCTGAGAAAGGTATTTCTTGTGAGGAGAAAGACGTGGGGGGGAAAGAAAGAGGGCAGGCCCCCCTCGCTCCCCACTGAGCCCATTTCTCCTGCTTTGCCGGAGCTGTCAGCCTTGAATCCCGGTGGCGTCCCGTAACTAATTGACAGCAATGGGGGCCTTTGGGAGCTGAAGAATACGCGTTCTTGCTGGGCAAGCGCTGGAGCAGGGGCTGCGCGGGCAGCTGTGGGGGGACATAAAGGATGGTTTTTAAAGCTTTTGTGCCTGCCCGCGAGTGCGTGCGTGCGTGTGTGTGGCGGTTTTGTGTGGAGGTGAGGGGATGCCGAGTGGGGCGGCAGGGGGAGAGGTGGAGGGAGAAGCCGCCACAGAGAAGTAAGTTGCTCCCAAAGAAAAGAAGGAGGGAATGTAAAGAAAAAACTGTAAATGGTGTGAGGAGTAAGGTACTCGTGTGCTCGAAGGCTGTTGGCACCACGAGGAGGGAGCAGAGTAGATTTTCACTGTAATGCCAGGACTGTTGAAAAACTTGTTCTCTGTTTTATACCCTGCCCTGGCCCCAGTTGTAAAATATGACCTGCTGGCACCACCACCAAGCTGCAGCTTCGAGAAACAAAACCCCCACTGTGTTTTTTCTGGGCTTAAGAAATGGGCAAAGAAAAATCTCCTCTCACAGGTGTGACCTGGTGGCTTTGTCACTATTTTCACCTTCCCGCTTCTTGAGGATTCTGAGATACTCAGAAGGAAGGGCTTGATCTTTGTCACTGCCCCAGTACCAGTTGCACAAAGATGTATCGGCAACGCAGACAAAATATAGTCTGGGAGACATTTTTATGCTTTCATGCAAATAAAGTTGCATTGTCTGTGACATTTCCAGAGACAGTCTGTTGATAAAAGTATTCACACATTTACAGCTGGAAAGAAATAAAAAACCCTCTTGGATTTCTCCAGGATCTGTCACTGTAGAATTTAATAACAGAAGCAACCAAACATGGACAAGTGTGGAAAAACCAGCTCCTGAGGCAGTTGGGCAGGGATATGACTACCAAACCATTTCCAGCAAAACAATACTGCCAACTGGAACACTGATATTTAAGAACAAATCTGCACAAAGCTTTTGAGAGAGAAGAAGTGAGTGTTTGAAAGATTGGGCATCAGTTCATAGGTTTGAAGGCCAAAAGAGATCATTAGAGCAGCTAGCCTGATCTTTTGTGTTATAGACCGCAGGAGATATCCGATTACCCTTATATTGAGCTAAATGACTTGTTTCTGACCAGTAGCCACTTTTTTTCAGTCACAGTCTTTTGTCTCTGGATTTCAAGTGGACCCTATGCAAAAAAAAAGTATGGACTAAGCCAATCAAGGACCCTTAGGCATTCGGCAAAATGCATTTGCTATTCTGTATTTGCCTTCCTTAAGTGGATGATGTATTTTGCCACCTCCTATGTGTGGTTATAAAGCACTAAAGCCCATATCCTCACAGTTTTGCTCGCTGAAAAAGGCTACTTGTCTCACTAGGCTAACAGCGATACTTTGCTATCTCGCAGTTCAAGTCCAGAGGCCCTTCAGATGATCCCTGTCCCCAGTGCTGCTCATGCCACTGGCAAAGCACTGTGTCCTCGTCACTTCTGTTGCCTGGGAGTTCTACATTACTGCAAAAGGAGAGCAAGGTTTCCCCAAGACAATGAGCAGGTGTTTGCTCGGCAATAGGTCACTGTGGTAATTCAGATGTTGTGCAGTGAGTGTTTGATAAGGTTTCTCCATGAGGCCAGAGCAAGCATATTGAATTCAGAGGTCAGGGCAAACCTTGGATGGGTGTTTGGACCTGGAAGCATAACCCAGAACAGCCAGTCCCTCTAGTACCCATCCAGTAGCTGGTTAGTGCCTCTGCTGATGTGAGTTGATGCTATTAGAAGGCAGCTGATCAATTTGTGCTGTTATAAAGGAGAATGCATTATCTAACATATCTTGTCACTTCAAAAAGCAATTCCTCATGGGTTTGTGTTTTGGTTTGGGTTTTTCTTTCAAAAGAAATAGAGAAGGGCACAAAAAAGTAGACTTGTTTATAAATATTTTTAAAACATTTTTTGTCTAGTTTGGTTTTTAGTTATATGGATGGTGGTAGTGCTTTCTCCATTTCACAAACACTCACGGGCCAACACAGGTCTGTCTAAACTCTGAAAGATGATGTTTGGTCCATCTAGCAGCCGCCAGTTTCAGCCCAAGCTCCCAATGAACTCAGTAAAAAGATTGACTCAGCTTAAAAGGGAACATGACCTCAGTCTGTACCCTGAACAATAGTTCAGAAATGCCTGCCTGGCTGCAGGCTGCACTGACCTGTCGCCACTTGTAATAGTTTGAGCTGTGAGCTCTGGGCAGCGCCAACTGTCTTTAAGCTCCATGTTTGCAGTGCACCCTGTGTGGGATCAATATTAACTTTCTGATGGGTGCTGCTACACACTGCTGCAGCAGATATTTAAGAACAGAGCCCATCTGTGCAGGTGCAAGTAGGGATGTCACCACTCTCAACCTGCAAGCTCTGTAATGCCTGGGAGCTGCATGAGCAGCTGTTTTGGCCATGGAGGGATCGCTGGTTTGTGTGGGAATAAAGTCAGGCTGTGAATGCTGGTGGAGGCATCAGTTCAAGCCTCCTGTTTGCTCTCTCTCAACCGACAGCAAAAATAATTCAGTTTCAGATAATATGGTGCAGTTCTTTCCATATGGAAAAATAAAAAAGGCATACAAAACTCTCTTCTTTTTTTTCCTGCTAATTGCCTTGATTTCTGTTTCCACACTTCCAACTGCCTCTCCTCTTCAGGTTGCCCTTTTTGACTCCTTGATTAACTTCTTTGTCCACCCGTTTACCACTCAGGACACGGCGACCTTTGGATGTAAATCTGCTGACGTCCCTCCCACTTGCATGCTTTTGTTGGGGCTGACATCTGCGAGACTCCTTGTGGCAGAGGCAGGAGGGAGCTGGGCAGGCGTGGGTACTGAGCAATGCCCTCCTCCACCAGGCCTGCTGCCCCACTCCTCCTTCTGCCACCAGCTCACTGTCCCAAAGATCAGCACCTCAGTTTGGGATGAAAAATCCCAGATTTTTTTTTTTTAGAAAAATCTCCAGCTACCAGGGAACACATGAGTATATGCACAGCCTGCACCCTCTGGTGTCTGCAAGCTCCTGATCTGCCAATGGACTGTCTGCTATCACCTCCTCAAGCAACAGTCAGTCTTTACTTGTGAGCTTAACTTGGACAGTCATTCTAGCTTGTGTATGGGCCCAGCACACATACAGTGCCCTTCTTGAATACTGGAATAGCTTTGAAATGGAAAGCTTGTTCATCTCAGCAGGAAGGTAGAGGATTTGGAGGACACCTCCAGAGCCGGGACAATGCTCCTAAAGTTGCCTCAGGGTGAAACAGGTTTGCCCTGTGGAGAAAGTCTCCAACAAGTCTTGCAGCTACGAGAGGGGCAGAGACCATTGCAGAGCCTGATTGTGCATCTTAGACTAGATCTAACAGGTAGGGTGGCCGTAGCATCTTTTACCAAGAGCGGGGCCCTATAGATTTTTGAAGGATGTACACAGCTCTTTCCCAGATTATGTCCCAGACTAAAGCATGAGGGCTTTATTTGCTCAGAAGTGGGCTTTACTCTGCACAGAGTCTGACTTCTGGGATGTGGAGCTCTGCCTCCTGAGTGACCAAGTTTTTTGGTAGTATCTCCTGAATCCAGCTCTGCAGCTTTCTGCATACCTCCAAGCTTAACCAGGAGCCTCCACCAGGGATGTGATGTCAGTTAACGTTCAGCTTCCTAGCACCGTGTAGGGCTTTTGGATTTAATTACACAGACAGAGCTCCCCTTCCCCCAGCCTTTCACTTATCCCCAGCACAATGAGTTCAGACACCTGCAAAACTGAAGTTTTAGTGAAGCCATCCCAGTGCAGGACAAAGGCATGAGACGGGTGGGGAGTGGAATGTGAGGGGCAGGCAAGCAGCTGTGGCAGGGGGGCACAGCTGGATTCCTGCATAGAGCTACCTCCCTGCCTGCTCCTTTCTCATCCTTTTAAGGCCTGTTAGCAGCAAGCAAAATAGTTTCTCCTTGAATCTCATGGCAAGCACGAGGTCTGCCATGCAAAAGACACTGAACAAGCTCCTTGCTGAAGGCCTCTCTGAACAGTTGAGGGAAGTTGTCTTGTTTGATGCTTATTCATTGACCCTTTTTCCTCTGCTCAACATTATCTACATTGAGCAAGATAACTTTGTGCAGGTTGAAATAGATGAACTCTACCCATTAGACCTGTGGACACTGGGAATAGGCCAGCTAAAAATCCCTTCCTTAACTCACTTAGATTTTCTTGCTTTCTTGCTTCACTGGAGGTGGCACGCAGATGACATTGCCATCCTGTGTCCTGCTGCTTGAAATATTTGGGTTAAACACTTCCCTGTACTATAATTTCCCTCAATGTAAGAGTAACCATGAACATCGTAACTGTACAAAGCGATATGAAGTTGGACCTACATGGTCAAGGGGTCTGTGAGTCATACAGACCACAGTAGGCAAATGGTTTTTAATGAAATCAAATGCGAGTTGAGCTTCATCCAGGTTTTCATTTGCCTCTTCCCACTCAAGTGAAAGGAAATAAGAAGATACACCTCTTCCTTAAAAAAAAAGTATAAAAAACTTAAGGGTTTAGAAAGAAGCAGAGAGAAAACAGAGCAGGACTAATAGGTGACCTGTGTTCTGCTTCACATTGTCCCATGGATTAGCTGTATGGTTTTGTTTAATTCCCCCCACTGGTCTGCTCCTCCATTTTCCCATAAGTAAAGTGGGAAGAAAAACAATGAGTAGATAAGGAAAATGAGATCCCAGATAGGGATGAGTAAGCAGATAATGAGGGGAAAAATATTAAGAGGGTCATCAGTTCTCATGCTTCAGCATTCAGCTCAATATTTATAAACCATATTGAGTGCCAGGAGGAAATCTGTGGAGTTGTATCATTCAGCTGCTTCCAGCAAAATTTTTTGTGCTTCCTGTTGACTTTGGGCAAGTGGATCTTGCCCAACAGTACCTGCTTTCACAAAGTGCTTCTCCCTAGCTAAGTAGAAAGCATGGTATGAACATTGTATAAGTATGATGCAAAAGCATCTCTTATTAGAGATGATGGCTTGGAAGGGCCAAACGAGGTCTCTGCCCCATAAAGGTCTACAATGGAGCAGTCACAAGGCAGCAAGTTAAGCATAGGCTTCTGGCAGAGTTGGGTTAAGGATTGCCAGTTTAGGTTCCCTCTCCTTTAGGAGGGTTCTATTCTGCCCCGGGAAGAAGGGTGTCAGGCTTGAGGACCTCTTGCTCTCATGCTGTGGGAATGTTGCTGAGGGGATGGTGTGCCTCCCATTATCTCTCCTGAGGTACAACCCACTGCACTGCTGCCTGGGCTGAGAGGTGGTGCCGAGGGGTAGGGTTGAAGGTGGGGGGGAAGTTGGTGGAGAGGGGAAAGGAAGCAACTTTTTAAATAAAAAAAAAATAAGTGATGAATAGATCGGCTAATCCCGGGAAACCTTGAGAATATAGAGCAGCGTCTGTGGGGCCTCCCTTTTTTCTTTTCTTTTTTTAATTTTCTTTTCTTTAATTTCTCTGCAGCACGTATAATCAATTATGGCTTGAATCGGGGATAAGGGGAGGGAAAGTACTTCAATTCATAAATCAATTTTATACGGTCATCAGTCAGGTTGTGAATGCAAATACCTCTGTCGGTTTAGGTTATTCAGAATTAATTGACTCCCACCGGGCTGGGCTGCAGATGGAGAGAAGCTTTCTCACACAGTCTGCTTGGGCTCAGCATGGGGGCAGGCAGGCGGGTCGCCTTCCTCCTCCTCCTCCTCTTCCTCCACTTTCCTCTCCTGGAGCATTATGCTACTGGCATTGGGGAGAGTTTTGTTTGTGTGTGTGTGTGTGTCCCCATCTCTGAGAGGGAGAGATGCTTGAAGAAAGAAAGGGATATGCAAAGATTAAAGTCACAAGCCCCCTCTTCAGCCCTGGCCTGTGCAGACACTTTTATGTGATTAGGAATGCTTTGCTTTCAAGGGTTTGCTTTTAAGCCTTGAGCTTCTCTTGAACTTCTCCAATAAGAAAACAAACAGCAGTGTCAAAGCCTCCCCCTGTGCCTGGAATTTGAGCTCAAGTCGTGTCATTAAAAAGCCACTTTGCTACTGGGACTTTGGCATCTGAGTCACTGTTTCAAAGCCAGTCTGGGGCAGGAGAGATCGAAAGTCATTAAACATCTAGTGGTTGTTTTGGTGGCCTATTGAAAAATGAGGTTTGGAGGGTTTCAGGGCCACCAAGAGGACACAGAACGCATGCGGCCACCTGAATCCCTCTTCCAAACCTCTTCTCTATAGGCTGCATGGCCAAAATATCTGGTGAGGGGAACTGTTCAGAGAAAGCCCAAGGGATGGATTTGCTGCAAGGCTGAAGAAGGTTGTAATCTGCAGCCCCTCCTCTTCCTCCCCCATTAACACTGCCCAGCTCAGCACAGGTCCTAGGCTAAATGGTGGGGCAGAGCCAGCGCTGATCTATGGGGAAGGTGTCTCACCTCCACCCCACCACCCCCTTCAACCTGCCCATGGCTGCACCTAGGCTTGAGGTTGTCATTCCACATGGCAACCCAGGTCTGTCATCCCACTCCTATCCTGGTCCTGTGACTCCTTTTCTTCTCCATGGGCATCTCCCTTTGTCTCATGCATTAGTTGCTGCTGTGGTCCCAGCTGCGAGTGCTACACCTGAAGGACAGTCATCCTGGCTTTGTGCAGTGTATCACCAACCAGCTAAGGCTTCAGACTGGCTGGTGCATCTTTCACACCAACCACCCTGTGCTGGAGGTCTGTGTTTGGTGTTGCTCGTTTCCAGATGTCACACTGGGGTGTGTGTGGGATATGAAATCCTGAAACCTCATGGGAAAGCAAACATACAGTCTGGTCCCTTCCTCTCCCGCATTTCTTAAACAACAGAGGATAGGAATTGGTATTAACACCCAGGTACACATCTTTCCCTCTTTGTCTTAGCTTGCCACATCTAGGACTTTTTAGACCTGGACTTCTCAGCTTCAAACTGCAGGAGGTCATCTAGAGGAGGCCATCCGATATGCATCAGTAAATACTAAATACAAGATCAGTTGTCCAAAGCAGTCAGAGTATGTAACCCTAAATTGTGCCTAGGGAAACTGAGGCACAGATAATGATGATGATGTGGCTCAATCCAAAGCATCACCCTTTAGAAAGTGACACAGCAGGGAATAAAGCCTAGGTCCTATGGTCTCCACTCCACTACTGTACCCACCAGGATCCAGAGAGCAGATCACCAGAGTGCTGAACATGTGGGCCACATCCATGCCTGCTGCTGTACAATGATGCTGAGTGTATCAGGTTTCAGCAGGGCTGGAGGAACTGGTGTCTCAGTGGAATGCTGGAGCTGACTTGATGGAGCTGATCTCCATGATCCCATGGAAACAATAGGTCAGAAAAACCAAAAGCTTGGAAGAGGGTGTGGAGGTAGCAGTAACTGGAGAGGAAACTTGGCTAAGCTTAAAGCACCCTGGGAGGAGGAGGCTACAAAGGGAGATGAAAGGACCTGTCTGTAAGTGTTTGCAGTTAAGTTGGGAGGTGGGAAGCGGCTTTGCAGTTCTTCGGCAGGAAGAGTGGGGAGCAGGTCTTGGCAAGGGGAAGCGAAATGGAAGAGCAGAACAAAAGAGCCATGCAACTTCCACTCAATGCTTCCCTCCATTTTGGGCAAATCTGCTATTTGAATGATAACCAAAGAGCCAGGTGCTTTGGACGACCTTCCACTAGGCTCTGCCAACTTCACAGGACTCCTTATCTACAAAACTCTAGGCTAGTTTTCACAGATGCAATTGTGTCAGAGGCTCTTCCTGCAGCCCACATTTCCTCTGCCTCAGTCCTGGGCACCCCTACACATGGCATCCTGCCAGAACAACAACACAGCCCCCCCAGTTTTCCCTTGATGCTTCCCCTTCATGCTAAAGTGACAGCCTGGCACTGTGGACAGTAATTGATGTGAATATGAATGTCTGAAATTCCTTGTCCCTTATCTTGTAAAATGAACTCATGCCATAACCTAGAGAAGTCTAGAATGGGTTTGTTAGATCACACACCAACCTGGAAACCCAACAGAATTTATCACCCCTGTCAAATGCCAAAGTACAACCCATAAGGGAAGACAATCCCAATATTTGCAAGCCTGTCAATTCCTTCACACTGAAAATGAGAATTACACAGACACTTCAGGCTCCCTTCTGTTGGGGTTGTTTTGCCTCTTGGGTTCTCCATGCTTAATGTGGGATCTCTGATGCTCCTGGTGCTTACAGCAGTCACAGTGAGATGACCTGCTCCAGAACCGGTGGCTACGGGGAGTGTGGAGTGGGAGCCTATCATGTGTTTTGTTTGTGGCATGAGAGGCCCATCCGGCTTGTGGCAGTACCGAAAAGATTTTGCCATATGGTTCTTTTCATGGGACCCATGTGCTCGCTCTTCTTATGTCAAGTGTCAGGGAATTTAAGCATTATTTTAAAGAGTATCATTATGGCCTATTATGTTCTTTGTGCATGTCCAAGTTCCATCTACCCATCAGCCTGACAATAACCAGGTTTGACTCTAACTAAACATACATCCCCAGGGCCGAAAACTGCAAACCATCTCCGCAGAACCTCAGCTAAATTCCCTGCTGGGCACCCCCGAGAAGGCCTGCTTGATGTTCATCGAGTTGTAAGCCTGTTAAAATAAAAGAGAAAAAAACCCACCACCCTTTGGGATCTTCAAGCAGATATATCCATGATATGTGAGAATTAACCTATTTTTAATGCACCGCCTGCATTCCCCACACTCCCTCGCTGGTCTGAAGCTGGTTCATCTTTCAGAGCCTAACAATGCTTCGTGTGTTTCTGTTTGCTCAACATTTAGAAGGGAGGCCTGCCTCTCTTCAGCGCTTTCTTAGCATTTTTTAATCATGTTTATAAAGTCAAATACCTAAGTGACCAAAAGAGCGGCAAGAACTGCTTCTCTGCTCTGCAGGGAACTGAAATCTCTTGAAGTCAATGGGGAGAGCCATGCTTTGCTGAAATCCTGATCAGAGCTGGGGCTTTAGCAAAGGGGAGGAGTGAGCCCCTTGTTTTACTACACAGCTCCTTTCACAGAGGCCCGGGGAAGGAGGGGAGAGGTAGTGGGGGAATCTTTACACCCATGCTGGGGCTTCTGAAGAATTTACAGTCGTCCTTCCTAGAGACACTAAAGATTTTATAGCCTTGGTACCAGTGGTTACAATGCCCTGTGGAGCGCAGAGCTGAGCGTATGCCAGGGATCCCTTCATCTCACCAGAGGCTGGAAGGCAGCCAGGGGCTTCACACAGGGAAGTTTATTTCAGAGAGAGAAGGGAGTGAGGAAGAGGGAGGGAGAGAAGAGGGGAGAGAGGCTGAGCAAAGGGGAGAGGGAAGGGAAAACAAAGGCATGCGAGATAGGAAAGCGAGGGAAAGAGGCAGGACAGAGAAGGGTGGGGGAGCAGAGGGAGGCAGAGAAAGGAGATGTGGGAGGAATGAGAGAAGAGACCCAGGGAGGAGGAACAGAAGGGAGAAACTAAATGTAGGGAAAAGAAAAATTTAAAAGTAGCAGAGGGAGGAAATGTGAGAAGAAGGAATAACAGAAAAGGAGCCAATGAGAGGGAAAGGAAGAAATAGCAAATATGAAGAAAGTTATAAAGCAAAGTAGGATCAGAGATGAGGTACAAGAGAGAGGCTCAGAAACAGCTTACAGCCCAGTCTCCCAGAAAAACTCAGCACAGAAAATGAGGCTTTTCAGCAACTGTCCCCATTCTCCTGCCAAGTCTTTAAACTGACGGAAGAGCCAGGGAGCACTTCTGCATAGCCAATTCTGCATAGACCTGCACTCCCAGGCTCCTCTTAGGCTGATACTCAACAAAATGAATATCTATGCATGTGTACTTATGCACATGTGTATGTACATCTACACACACAAGCGTTTTGTACAACCAACTGTGTGACATCCATTCTTCCTTCTCACACTTCTGTGCACCTGCTATGCATATGAAGACTCTTCATGTACCCTCACCTGCCTCCACAGCCACCCACATACCCAGCTCAAGCTCCACTCCCTCTTCAGCTGGCTGCAAAACAGGGCTTCCACTTTGTGAAAAATGCTGAGGTTTGGCTGTTTGGGTTCATTCCATGCTGAGAAGAAAACAAGCCTTTAAGATGTTTCTTTTTTTCATATGGGGAAAAAAAAATCCAACAGAAAAATGAAGCCAGCAAGTGCTCCATCCCAGCAAATGAAACATGGACACACATTTAAGAAATGGTTTCTATGATGTGGTGGTCTGTGAATGCGAGGCTCAGATTTAATGACAACCGTAGCAGTCAATTATAGCCTGGTCATTTACAGCCCCATGAAGTTACATATAGGGCCACTAGCTTAGGAGTTACAGCACTACCAGAGTATAAATTACTCAGTTTTATGTTCTTGCTCCTAGGTCTGGCAAAATCAACATGATGGCATTTCTCTGGATATAATGGGGTGATTTCTGAGTGCTACAACTGATAGAATAAGTATTAGGCTGAAATTTTAGGGCTTTGAATTTCAGTAAAGGATGAATTTTAGTGAAGAATACAAGCTTTGACATTAACCAGAGTGTTACAATTGTTAGCAAGGCTAACAAAACCTTATATGGAGATAGAACAGCAGGGATGAATGAGTGAAGGTATGGGAAACGTGCAGTTCTGGATGTACCTGAGTGGTCAATCAAAGATGAAAATAGCAGCGCACATAGAAATAAAGCAAGCTACAACTGAGAATGCTCTGGGGAAAGCCAAGGAACAAAAGGTGAAAAGGACAACCTGAGGAAGACTTCTTACTTCATCAGAGGAAGACTATTTACTTCATCCCAACGACAACCAGAGTATGTGGCACAAGCACAGAAGAGGTTGATGTCTCAATAAATTGATGATGCAATCCATAATGCATGTGTATTAGCTAATGTAGCCATACCTTGAATAATGTATTAGGTTACATAACTTTAGAGTATAAATTATGGTTGCTTTGTAACAGGAATTCAGAGCCAGATTTGGGTGCATGCCCCTGGTTCCCAGCACTGCAATAAAGCACCTCATATAACTGCTCTGGTGGTTATGTGGTTTCCACGCTAACATTTTGGTGACCCAGATGGGACCTCGCGGGCACTGCTGAGGTGGATCACATCTCAATCTTGCTCCAGCTGGCACCGAGGGATTCTCAGGGAGCCATCGACCACGACCAACCTCTGCTGCTCACGATGGACTGCTGAGACGGTAAGGTGCTTTTGGTTTATAACGGTACCATAGGCAGGTCTAGTAAGCCTGCTGGTCAGACGCGGCGAAAGCCACGCTCAGTTGGGCTAGGGAGCTCCCAGGGGAAGTCTAGGCACCATCCGTTAGACAGTTGCAAAAGTACTGCAGGTTTGGCAACAGTGGTCTGATGATAGTAGTTCATAGTGGTCATATGCCACAGGATCAACACTTATTTAATAATACATTGTACATCTGGTATTTGGTTCTAGGATTGGCTATGTTGGTATTGGGAATTCTTATTATCATATTAGGAATGTATCTGTATTGGTGTTACTGAAGATGCCACCTATTCCAAAATCCTCACCATTGAGATGTCTACTAAGTCATTGGAAGAAATCAGGATTTGGGCAGGAAATATTGAAATGAAAATTCATCGATTATTGTAATGTATGGTGGCCAGCATACAAGCTAGAGGATCGAGAGAAATGGCTAGAGAAAGGGACGTTGAATTATAATGCTATTCTACAATTAATGTTGTTTTATAGGCAGGAAGGAAAATGGGATGAAGTGCCATACATAGATTTGTTTTTCTATTTGATAAATAACCCAGAGTGTCAGAAGGCATATGATATATTTGTTGTCAAAACAATTACTGAGGACCAACGTAAAGGTTGTATGAGTGGTAAGTGTTGTATAGGGCATCAGGCTTTGGATAATAGTATACAGCACCAGAAAGGAAGCGAGGATTTGGATTTGTTAGTTACACCATCGGCCCCCTTAGAATCAGATGCGGAAAAGGGGGAGGATGAGGATAGTGACTCAGACAGTAACAAGGATTGTAGGAAAAGCCAAGCGACAAATTCCTCCACTACCCCAGTTTTGCATAGAACCCATCAGAGAGATCAACCGTGGTGAGCAGTATTGGCACCTTTGAGAGAGGGAGTAGGGACAGAAGGACTGGTATATGTAAAAGTACCCTTCTTGCCTGGAGATCTAGTTATTTGGAAACAGTCTGCCGGAGCATGCCAGGAAAATCCAGACAAAGTGGCTCGTATAATGAAAATGATTGTGAAAACTCAAAACCCTGATTGGGATGACCTACAGGTGATTTTAGACACCTTAATGGATTTGATGGAAAAGGAAATGGTGTTGTGGGCTGCAAAGGATAGGGCTAGGGAAGATACCCAACAAGGACTAGCTCTGGGAAATTTAGATCAGAATTTCCCAACAGAGGACCCCCAGTGGAATTATAACACTGAGGCAGGAATGAGGAGTTTGCGAAGGTATTAGGATTGCATAATTGTTGGGGTACAGAATGCTATGCCTAAGATGATGAATTGGTCAAAACTGTATAATGTTAGGCAAGAAAAGAGGGAGTCCCCATCTGCTTTCCTAGAACGACTTAAGGAAACTGCAAAGAAATATACAGACTCAGATGTAGAGACAGAGCAGGCTAGGGCCCGATTGGCTTTGATCTTTCTAGGACAGTCTCAGGATAATATCAGGAAGAAATTGCAGAAATTAGAAGGGGCAAAACTGTGAGACATAGACAGGTTATTGGAAATAGCCTGGAAAGTATACAACAATAGAGAAGTGGAACTCTGGAGACAACAGCAGAATTTATTAGCAGTATTGCAAGGAAAGGGCCGAGGATTCTCCAATCCCAGGGGAAGAGGCCAAGGAAATATGAGAGGACAAGGACATGGAAGAGGTTCAAATAGCTTTGGGCCAGGGGGTATGACGGGAAGGCTGGAAATTAATCAATGTGGCTATTGTAAGAAGGAAGGGCATTGGAAAAATGAGTGTCCCGCTAGACGAATGTAGTTTACGTCGCCAGGAAACATGGTTTTGAATTCTGATACGGCTAAGGCAATGGTATTGGGAAACTATAATAGTCAAAGTTGACTAGGTAAGGCAGTAGATAAGGAGCCCCTGGTGAAAATATGGCTAGGAGATCGGGAAGAGAGATTTTTAATAGATACCGGGGCAACCTACTCTGTGTTGAATAGTTTACATGGACAATTAGGAAATAAAACTACGGCGATTGTGGGAGCCACAGGGAAGGAATAAATATGGTCATTCTTGAAACCCCTCGAGCTGCGTTTTGGTGGCAAAGCATTAGTTCATGAATTTCTGTATATACCTGAGTGCCCTGTCCCACTTTTGGGATGAGATTTATTAGCTAAATTAGATGCTATCATCACCTTTGAAAATGGTGAATTGGTAATGCAGGTGCCAGAATCTAAGACGGGTCAGATTTTAATTCCTAGAGAGATACCAACTGTTAAGATCCCACGAGAATTGGAAGATGCGGTAATCCCAATAGTTTGGGAAACTGACATACCAAGAAAGTCAAAGTCAGCACCACCGGTGATAGTGGAATTGAAAGAAGGGGCCAAACCAGTACGAATTAAACAGTATCGATTAAAAATAGAAGCAAGACATGGAATTGTGGGGATTATTGAAAAATTCCTTAAATACCAAATACTAGAGGAATGTGAATCAGAATATAATATGCCAATTTTTCTGGTGAAAAAGCCTAATGGTGAGTATAGGCTCATACAAGATCTTAGGGCTATAAATGAGATTACAAAAGATATTTACCCGGTGGTGGCCAACCCTTACACATTAACATCTGTGAAAGAAAGATATAAATGGATCACAGTACTTGATTTTAAAGATGCCTTTTTCTGTATATCCTTTGACAAAGTTAGTAGAAATTTGTTTGCTTTTGAGTGGGAAAACCCACAGAATGGATGAAAAATGCAGTTGACTTGGACTTGACTTCCACAAGGATTCAAGAGCAGCCCAACCCTTTTTGGAAATCAACTGGCCAAAGAATTGGAGGAGTGGACTACTCAAGGGAAAATACAGGTACCAAGGTCACAGTACCTTTTACTACAATATGTAGATGATATACTGATTGACACAGAACAAGAAACTTTGTGTATCCAAGTACCGATAGAAATCCTGAATCAATTAGGACTAAATGGGTATAAAGTGTAGAAAGAAAAGGCTCAAATTGCATGTACTACTGTGCTGTATTTAGGATGTGAAATTTCCCAGGGTCAATGAAGGTTGGGAATTAATCATATATGCAATTTGTCCTATTCCAGAACCACAGAATCTTCACGAATTAAGGACATTTTTTGGAATGACAGGATGGTGCCACCTGTAGATAATGGACTATGGACTTATAGCCAAGCCCTTATATGAGGCTCAGAGATCATACACATTCGTTTAAGAAAAACAACAAAAGGAGGCATTTAGGAAATTAGAAGAGGCCCTAATGAAGGCACCAACTCTGGGCCTCCTGGATCTTTCAAAGGAATTTCAGTTGTTTGTCCATGAAAGACAGAGGCTGGCATTGGGAGTACTTACCCAGAAGTTTGGTAGTTGGAAAAGACCGGTGGGGTATTTATCGAATCAACTAGACCCGGTAAGCACGGGATGGCCTTCATGTCTAAGGGCTGTTGCCGCAACTATTATTTTAATACAAGAAGCAAGAAATTGGACTTTGGGAAAACACATGGACGTATTTGGGCCCCACATGGTTACTACTGTATTGAAACAAAAAGCTAGTTATCCCCGAGTTGAATGATGAAGTATCAGGCTATATTGACAGAACAAGATGATGTAAGTCTAAGGACTACTAATCTGTTGAATCCAGCAGCTTTACTAGGAACAAACTTAGAAGATGGAACTCCTGAGCACAACTGTGTGGAAGTGATTGAGCATACATATGCCAACCGGACAGATTTGAAAGATGTACCTTTTGAGCAACCAGACTGGGAACTCTTCTCCGATAGAAGTAGTTTTGTAGAAAATGGAATCCAGTATGCTGGGTACGCAGTAACAACCCAAAAGGAGGTAATAGAAGCAAAGGTCTTACCCCCCAGGATTTCAGCACAACGGGCCTAACTGATAGCTCTGTCTCGAGCATTGGAGCTGAGTGAATATAAGGTAGTAAACATATGGACAGACTCAAAATATGCATTTGGGGTAGTTCATATACACGGGACCCTGTGGAAAGAGTGAGGATTGTTGTCCTCACAAGCAATAAGCATAAAATATCAAGGAGAAATATTGAAGCTAATAACTGCAGTCCAAAGGCCTAAACAGGTGG